>JAZKLR010000011.1:1200000-1800000 GCA_037103525.1 Ganaspis brasiliensis | reverse complement strand
AAATAATAATAACAATAATAATAACAAAAATAATAATTACTACAATACAATTTAATAATAATTAGCCATTTGTGACACTGTTGTTATTATAACAATAATCCTATATACTTTAAAACGATTCATTTAAAAAACCTGACAGAATAATTAATTGAAAAAATAATCAAACTAACTGAAGAACTAATCGATCTAATTTACAAATTAATCCGACTAATTTGAAAAACTAATCGAAGTAATTGAAAAAAAAAAACTGATAAAAACTAATTGAAGTGAGTTATAAAAGCATGACTTTTTTCTGAATATAAATTTCGTGTCGAGAAAGAACGACACGTGCTATTTGAGGATTGTGAGCGTGTTCTTTAGGGAAATAAGTAGCGAGGGATGCGAGGTAAAGAGTAAAATTCCCCGGGGGGTCTCTAGTGATACGGTGTTTCCAATATTTTATTACATTTACCTTCATAACGTTTCTATTACGTCGAGAGCCTCGAGCATTCGCCAAAATTAATTCCAGAATTCTTTTAATTATCAGTTTTGGCTTATAAAATTCAAATAAATTTTGCACAGAAATACAGCCTGTCGATTCGATTCTCGCAGGTATTTGAATATTCAGACTTTATAACGGTTTTCAAAATTGTAATATTTATTATGATCAAAGTGCGCGCATCTTTTTAAATATCGTCTTTATATAAATTTTCACTGTACAAAATTCAAAAAGTAACGGAATCAATTAAATTTTAAAGTCAATGGCGTTATTAATCATTTGTTTTTTGAATTGTCAGGTGTTATTTATTAAAATTATTTTCTAAAAAGAAATAATAAAAAAAAAAATGTTAAAAGTTAATCAAGAAGGATAAAGTGCCAGTTTAATAGAGGATGATGAATTTTTTAATTAGTACAAAAAAACAAAATCTCAAAGTTTTTAATAATTTCGAAAAAGAGTAAATTATCGAAATTTTCAATTAGTCCCGTTAAAATAAAAAAGAGGATCGAATAAAATAACGAGCCGAATAAAATTCCAAATCCGAATAAAAAATAATCGCACTTTGAAATATCGGAGACTTTTTCTCATGAATAACTAACCCAGTTTTCTCTCCTAAGATTATCGAGAGTTAAAAAAACATCTTTGGTTCACGACATATTCAATTTTTCTCAAGTATAGAGATTTTCAGAAAATGTGATATTTGCGAATGACTTGTAGGACTTTCTTGAATAGGGTCCCTCTCTACAAGTCTACACTCTACAGAATGTGGAATGCACGAGTATCAAGAAGTGAACGGACAATAGACCATGTATAAGAAAATAACAAGGGTGTACCTATACGAAGAAAAAGAGGATTTTCGAGGATTACATCGGAGCCCAGGAAACGAAAAGAGCAAAGAATTATTGGGCAGAAAAAGCGACGCGAAACAAACTGATGAAGCAAAGAAGCATTTGCCTGCATTATTAAAAAGAGTAGATACAAAGGAAAAATAGAATGCAACAGGGGCTATTTTAAATAAAAGATGATACTCCTAAAGAAAATTATCTATAGACTTTTTTGTACAATTTATACACAAACTAAATATGTTCATACTTAATATGAAATTATTTACCTAAAGTTCCACAGACATTCGCAAGGACGAAAAATAATTTTAAAAATTTAATTTAATATTTCGGATATACTCGCTTTTATATTTTTATATAAAATATGTAGCAATACATTTTCTACTGTATTGATTCTAGATTATACTTTTTTGAGTCATGGAGCATTGACAAGACCATTTTGAAGTTATTATAGTCTCGGGATTAGTATACCTGTTATGCGCTGAGCGGTATTTCGTTGAGACTTATTTTATATTATCTCTCCTGCGTACTTTCGAAATGTCAACATAAGTCGTTCCCTTTAATTGGATATATGTATGAATTCTGAGATTCAACTATTGAATTTGAGAAGTAAGAAAATATTTTGTAGATACATTCTTCACAATTCCCTAAATCATTTCCGGTTATTTTATTAGATTTAAGGTGGGGTTCCAGCCATTCTATATGCTACTGGATTTTATTTTTATTTCGCATAAATAATATTTATATAGTCTCATGAATCTGAATATTTAAAATCTGTATGGATCGAGGGGATAAGTGTATCGCATGCAAAATCTCTCTGGACTTTTATAAACATGACCGGTCTGGGAAAAAAAATCGAGGCCTTTTCCGCAGTTTTAGAAAATCTAAAATCGAACTATTTTTGAGCTTTCTTAATAAATAAATAAAAATAAAAAAAATGAGTGAGTAAAGTTATTTTAAATGAAACTCCATTGTTGAAATATTTATAAAATATTTAAGAAATAAATAAATTACGATTCGATGAAAATGTCTCGTAAAAATGATTTAATATAGAAAAGCTTTTTCTGTTTTAATTTACTGTTATTATTTAATGATTTTATTTATTCCCATTTTGATTATTTTCATTTATTAATTAATATCAGTATTATTTCATTATATTTGGATTTTATTCTTGTAATTCGATTTAATTATAATTTAATTAAAATTTCGCTTTCTCCACTGAGGCAAAATTGAAAATACCTTTAATAAGCTTGTTCTCAAATTAAACTTCGATAAAGCTAGTTAAATATGAATTCGATCTTGTTTTACACCTAAACACAAGGTAGCAAATCAAATTAAGTTTACATTATTCAAAGAAACTTGTATAATGCATGCATTCAAACTTCGATAAGCACTGCATTCTGTAATAGAGTACATTAGTAAATTTATTTTGTTTACTTCAAACTCTGAACACTTAAATAAACGAAATTTGTTCAATTGACCTCCTTTCAAATAAACTTCAAATCCTAAAATACCTTTCCATGTGACAAATAATTAATTGCATTGTTCATGAAAATTACATTTACTCTAATTTCTTGAAAATGTAATCAAAATTGAAATGCAAACGCTTTCATTTTTTAAAACATTAAAAGTCTGTAAATTTTTTAATTGAATCAGTGTAACTTTTATCAAGCATTCAACCCTGATGATAAACATTACCCTCTTGATGATACTTAACTTAACATACTGTCTTTTTCTCTCCATCTAAATATAAAATTATAAATATTTAAAAATAAAAAGTCAAATAAACAATTTTTTAATTTAGTAAATAAGCAGGCTTCACAGCATAAATCAGGTTCAGAAAAGAGGGAAATAGGGGATTTTTCGCTTTAAAAAAAAGGGGAAAATAGGGTAAGATTTTAAATAAGTTGCTTTTCATTAAAAATTTTATTTACTTTAAAATATTTGGTTATATAGTCATTTTATAGTTTCTAATCAAGAAATTTGTTTCATTACTTTTAAAGAAATTAAAAACAATTTCTTTTATAAATTTCATTTCTTTAATCCTTTTTTTTGTTTCCATACTTTCTACAAATATCGTCGCAACTACTTCAATACTACATATCTGCAAATCCCTTAAGGGCTATGTTGAAGGGCAAATTGCACTAAAAGTAGCCTTTAAAGAATTTGCAGACACGTGGTATCGAAGTAGCTCCAGCGATATAATTTTTCATGTTTCGTTGGAGCAAGATGCTGAAATAATTTTCTTGAAAGTTTTTATTTATGTTTTTTCCCCTCTTACTTATTATTACTTTCAATTACACACAAACTTCCAAAGGCTGATAAAAACAAAACAAAATTTCATACTTAAGTAAGATACATTATAAAGAGACGGTTAAAAATTCAAGAAATGAAAAAGAGAAAATAAAATAAATTTTTCAGTAGAAGTTGACAAAAAATTGCAATAATTAAAAAATAAATATCTCTAAAAAACAGAGAGAAAAAAAACTTCCATTTATATTCCACAACTTTTTAAATTTGAATTAATAAAAAAAGAGCCGCTAATTTTAATTAGTAAATATTTCCACAATAATTAGTGGAAATATAGTAATTGTAGTAATTTAGTAGGTAACCGATTTGGCTTAAATTTTGAAGGTTTTTTTACTTTGAAAAATACCTTATCAACCAAAATTTCAAGGCCCTAGCTCATAAAAAAGTCCCAGAATCGTCAATTTTGTGGAATGTGACATTTTGTAAAATTAAGATTTAAAAATTCAATTTTGCTCTAAAAATCGTTATTTTTTGTAAAATTTTTTTTAGAAAAATGCACATCGATAGGAAATTTTCCAAGTAATATAATGTCGTTAATAATTTTGAACTAATATAATGATGGATGCGAAGTAAATTCAAAACACTATTTTTTCTAAAAAACGTTTTATTTAAAAATAATGGTTTTCGATTATCCTCAAATTTTCAGGAAAGATAACTAAAAGTACATACTACTTTAAAGTGGTTATACGAGCTAATTGGGGTTTTAAGAGTCTTTTAGGCTTTTTAAGTTTTTTAAAAAAATTAACGTCATAATTCATTTTTTTTAATGAACTCTCTAAATCTGAATTAGTTAAAAATAACTAATTTGATAGCAAAAACTCAGTCACTAATTCAAATAGTTATATTTCAACTAATCATTTAGTGAAAAATAACTAATTATTAATCTAATTCATTTTTAGGTTATGTCAAGATAACTAATATTTTACTAAAATTCTGTTTATTAATTCGATTAGTCAAATTTTAACTATTTAGTAATTACTTTTTTACTTACAATTAGTCATTTTTTAACTAATAATTAGTTATTTTTAACTCATTCAGATTTAGACAGAAGTGCCTTATACAAAATTATTAATGCAATAAAAAAAAGTTTGAATACAACAAGTCATATCAAAAACTAATTTTTTCACACAAATTAACATATTTGTTTTATTCTTTCTGGTGAAATTTGTTAAAGCTAAATAAAAATAAAATATATAAAAATACATAATCAATTGGAAATTTTCCAAGAATGCAAAATTTGAGATCAGATTTTTTTCTCTGAAGCTACGTATGTACACAAAAATGTCAGAACTGCAGCACTTAACTGAAAAAATTGAATAATGATGTTAATATTTTAAAAATCTTAAAAAACCATTAAAAAAAACGTTAAAAACTCAATTTGCTCATACAATCACTTTAAAGTATGTACCTATACTTTTAGCTATCTTCATAAAAAAAAAATATTATTAAACGAAACGACAGTGAAGAAAAAAATTATTAAATTTTACGGAATATATGAAACTGCGATTTTCGCACATTTTCTTAGCAAAAAGTTAAGAAAATTACTTTTTTCAAGATTGCATAAAATTATCATTTTATTATTTTTCACTATAAATCTATGATGTACAGACTCAGTATACTTTAAATTAATAATGCAAACAAGAAAACTGAATCTTTTAGAAATATTTTGCAAAATAATTAAATGTCTAATAACAGGAGCATGTTTTTTAGCATTTCCATTTATTAGACTCAATGTAATTTGTATTGTGATTATAAACTAAAGATTGTTTTATATATGAATATGAGTTGTGAATTAACATTAATTATTTTATTACATGAATTTAAAAAATTATTAACTAAATTAAAATGCATTGATATGTTCTACATTTAATTGTAGCCTAAAAATGTTTTGTTTAAAAAATATAAATATTCTTTAACCTTTAATAATTTTATTCCATTGTTTCTTTATTCTTCTTTAGTTTGAAAGATTTTTAAGGCTATTCGTGTTTAATAATTAAACCAAAATACTTAACTTCCAAATATTTTAAAAAATTTGATATGACTACAATAACTGGGGTCTAATAACTGGATTTCCAATTTTTTTCGAGTCCAATAACTAGAGCAAGTGACTTGTATTTTTATCCTCCTTATATATTTTTTAATATATAGTAATTTAACTTCAACAAAAATTGTTATATATACAGAAAGACTTAATATATGTGTTTCAACTAATATCTTTTATGAATACATGCGTAGGTAATTCTCCAAAAATTAATTAATATTCGACGATCTACTCTCTAAATCTGAATTAGTAGTTTTCTACTATGAATTCCCGAGCAGGGTTTGCCGAGCTAGCCAACGTGGCCGTTGCTTGGCTCTATGTAGTCTATTGATACTCGGGCTTTCAACATTGGCTGTAACTTCGGCCGATTATCGTATTGCCAACATTGGATTCACGAGTAAAGGCCAATGTTTGTGCCAATATTGACTGTCTTAGGTTGGGGGCCTCACATTCTGCCGATTCTGGGGCTTATGTAACTTGTGCCAATGTTGGTTATGAGACAAAAGGGCAATGTTCGGCCTAAGTCGATCATACACACATAACCAAAAATATTGTTGAATATAAAATACTACCATGTTGTAATTAAGAGGTCAGTATGGGCTTATTTTCATATCTTCAAGAATTTATTTTTCATATTTAAATATATTTTTACAACACATGCAGTCTTTTTATACATAAGAATTCATATTTAAAAGTACTAAAAAATAATTTTTATTTTTAATTGTTTATTGCTGCAAAATATTAGCTTGAAGTTAACCCTCAATTTTACTATCCGACATTATTTAAGGATTTTGTTATTTTTTTATCATCATAGGTGGTAAAATCTCTAGATATCATGTTGTCCAGTAAAGTTTAAGGTTAAATTCAAACAGATATATTTCGCAGAAATAAACAATCAGAAATAAAATATTTTTTGGCACTTAATACGGAAAATAGATTCTTTAAAATATGAACAATAAAATCATAACGACCCTTTATAATAACGTATACTTTAGTTTTATACACTGAAAAACTTTGTAGATCAATATTTACTAAACTCGCAATTTAATTTTAGTAAACTTACTATCATACCAGGAAAAACCTGGAACACTATTATTATTTCACAGTTTGACTATTAAAATGTAAAATTCATGGTTTGACTAAAAGAACATTCAATTTTTAGTAGTCTGTTGATTAAAATTTTATCCTAAAAGGAAGAAAAAGTATAGAGCGGAAACACAACACTTCGTCGAATCGCCATATGACAGCTAACCTAACCTCAATGCTACCTTCAATAATATATTATTGAATGTATTAAAGTAGAATTAAAAATTACATAATATAACTTATGTTACAACATATATCCTAACCTAAAATACAGATAAAATAACATTCGATTTAACCGACGTAATGTATCCAATAATTTTCTTACCACTTGTGCGATTAGTATTTTCGAATGAAACATTGTTTCTAACACACACCCAAAAGTTTCAAAATATGTCAGATTGAATATTATTAATCAGGTCAAATTTTCGAAGGAACATAATTGATTTTCATTCAAGTAGAATCTCTATTGAAGATGATAGTACATTTGAGAAAAAATATATGAAATTATTTATATACGAATGTTTTTTGCACTTAAGGAGATTTATTTTTAATTAAAGTTTATAGTAATAAAGTAATTAAAAGGTTTTTGTAATTTATTCTAGGAAAAAAATAAAAATTTTAAATCATCTTGGTTAAGTACAAGTTTTTTTTAAATTGAAAATTCTTTGGTAATAAATTTTTTTCTTGAATTTAACAGTTCTTACATGTACGAGCAATGTTCATTTGCATGCGTGCAGCTTTGATCGACTGACTACTAAATTTTAATAAAAATAAAATCATATATTGTTAATAAGCTTATATTAAATAAAATATTTTATCTAGTGACCACTTTTCCCCACTTTAATAGTCAGTTTACTAAAATTTAATTTTTAATTTAATTTAAAATTTAATTTTAAATAATGATCTATAAAGTTTTTCAGTGTATTACAAATTTTGTTTGGGTTTCTTAAAATACTTCAGTTTTGTGATTAAAAACTGTAATTGTAAAACAGTTATTAAACTTATTTATAAAAAAAGAAAAGAAATAATAGTCTATAACTTAACCTAAAAACATTTAAATATAAAACAATTTTTTTTTATTTGCCAGAGTATACAGCCCACGATCATATAAGATCTTTTTATTTTTGTACTATTTATTTTGCGTTATAAATAATATTTTGAACCGTATAGCAAAAATATTTGACTCATTTTTATCTAAACTAAAAATAATTATGTTTATTATTGGGAGACAACACCATTTTACTAAATGCAATTTATAAGTAGAACATATTATGAATTAATTATCTACATTTAACAGTGTTACTCTGTGTGTAATATGTAGTACGAATGTCTTCAACTTTCTTATAGACCAGTGTAGCGTGCGTTGCGTAGATAGTTGGTTAGGGTTGCGGACTGTTAGTGTTAGGGTCGTGCGTTCGATTCCCAGCGGAAGGGAATTTTTCTCTTAGGTAAGCGATTATATAAATTATAATAAATATATAAATGATAAAAAAAGATTATAATGGGTATAATCTCAGAATATATGCTTCAGAAATCGTGTATCGAAATATTTTTAGGAATTTTTGTTTTTGTGTATAATGTACGCATAATTGGGTAGATTAAAGGTTTTAATATTGGGCTTATATTGAAGTACCAATATTGGGCATAGATTAATTTTGAGACTCGGACCGAAGTGACAGTCCAATATTGGGAGAAACATTGGCCCAATGTAAATCCCCAATATCGAAGCTCGCGGTCCCAAGCTCGCGCCGAAGCTCTTGCCGATGGATTACCCTGCTCGGGTTAGTGAAAAGTGAGCTACTATTCAATAGTAAGAATTTGATTATTTTTTAGTAGAAAATAGTAATTTTTAGTAGAAAACTACTAATTAAATTACTAAAAAAACTACTTATTTTAAAAGTAAAATTTCACTATTTCAATTAGTATAGTTTCTACTAAAAATTAAGAGTTTTCTACTAAAAAATTAGCAAAAATTTTTGGTTCACTTTTTACTAATTTATAGTAGAAAACTAGTGGAAAGTGGGGCAAAACCGCTAAGCGGGGCAAAGACGTTTTTCAAAATATCTCCCTTATTTCTAGACCGTTTCAACTTATGTTTAAAGTTTATCATAATTGTAACTGGATCCATTGTTTTATAAAAAAAAATCTTGAAAATATAAAATGCTTTAGCAAATATACCAAAAAAATCGTTTTTACAAGTATGAGATGAAAATTTTATTGATCAAAACTAGTAAATTTTGAATCTAAATGTGAATTCTAAAAATTTTTAAATGTCACGTTCTAATAGAGTAATCATTTATCTACACAATCTCTGTGGAATCCAGGTTTAATTTTCAATCTAAATATATAAAATTTTAAATTAAAAAAAGGTTTGTCGTTTGGGGCAAAGACGCTTGGAAAATATTTCATAAAAAACAATTGAATATTAAAAACTGCATTAGCATGTAATTTTAAATGATGCAAACTTCATGCTAATCTACTGTTAACCTGCATTTTTTCATCAAAACAAATAAGTATTTTTGTCTGTTTAATTTATTGTTATTATTATTATTATTATTTCATCATTAAATTATTTATTAGCGTTTACTACTAATTTGAAAAAAAAATTATCAATTTTGAATATTAAATGAGCATTATTATTTAATCATATTTTCGCATGGTTATTTAAAAAACATTCTATTTTTGAAAAGTCGATAAAGTAGATTTTGAAACAAAATAAAAAACAATTAAATTGGAAATATGAGGTTAAAAATACAAGTCGTCATTATTTTTCAATAAAATCGATTAAATCTCTTAAAAAATCTGTAAAATATTTATGTTTTATAATTATTGCACCAATAAATGTTATTTAGTATATATTTTAGACCAATTATTATATTTGGAATAATAATATTAGCGAAAACGTCTTTGCCCCAACAGTTGAGGCAAAGCCGCTAATTTGAATCTTTCTAAATACAATTAAATAATGTAATTATGATTATGATAAATGTAATAACGACTATTAAAATCTGTTACTGGTTAGTTTTAGTCGTGTCACAAACAAAAATGACTCCAATTGAATGTATAGTTAAAAATTTGTGCATCAGTAAACTTAAACCTAGCGGTTTTGCCCCACCTTCCCCTACTAATTAATTAGTAGAAAATCACTAATTCAGATTTAAAGAGATAACTTATAATCTATCGAAACTGTTTATAAAAAGTCTTAGTAGAAATACAGTCTTCTCCACTATTAAAAAAAGGGGGAAAATGGGAATTTTTTGAAATAGAGTAAAAATAGGAAAAATATGGGAATAGGGGGAGTGCTGTGAAGCCCGCATAAGATTTGTTATTATCTACCTACATATATATTTCTCAGAGACAATTTTCAATTACACGTACTTTTTGTAAGCCATTCTGCTATACAGAGCGAGAGAGAAAGGAATAATAGAGATAGAGACAGATATGTCGAGACAGAAAACTAAGAAACAATTTTCAACAAAATAAATTGAAGGTATTGCATCACAGGTAAGAGAGAAGATATCAAATGTGCAGGTAAGGTTTTCCATGCCAGAAGTAATTGTTGAAGTACTCGATCAAAGGCAGATTAGATTTTAATAATGCAATTCTAGTATACTTCGGGCTATTCGCTAGTAACGCCGATTGGCTGGTTCTAAACACGGGGAAACTAGATTGGTTGTGGACTAGTAATTGTTGGCATTCGATTGGAACAGCACTATTGTATTCAGGATTTCCTCGGGGCATCGGGGCTATATTATCGAAATGAACTAGCCGGAAATTCGAGGAGAGCCTTCAAATCATTCGAATTCGAAAACACGTCGTTCCATACGCATTCACATTTCACAATGATCGGCTTAATTTTGAACAGGCTGTAACTCTTCATTTTCAATGGTCCATTTGAGGATATTATCTGATAACTCTTAAATCTTTCACACATTCAAATGCACACTGTATTAATTTCCCTATATGGATCGTAAAGTCAACTTTCTTTTTTATAACAGTCCGTACAAAATTAAGAATTTCAGATTATTTCTAACTATCTGGAATTTTGTCAATTTTCTAAAAAATAGAATTTTGGGACATTTTCAAAAATTTACAACTTTGGAATACTCACAGAAAAAACTATCTGCGATTTTTGCTGCATGTAATTTTTAGGTGAATGAAATTCTTAAGATTAACTCTAGATCATTGTTAAATGTCTCTTTATTTTGATGTTAAATTTACATATATGGTTGACTTTCTGCTGCATTGAAATTTTCACCCAAATCATATATTAAATTAACACAATTTTTTTTCAGTGCTTTCAAATATTGGAAATTCAGAATTTTTTAAATTAATTTTCTGTAAGTATGTGTCTGAATTAAACAATAAGGACTTTTGACTGTTAATAAACAATAGGATTTGGAATTGAAGGGTATCCGAGAGACAGAATTGAAGTCATTAATTTTAGAAGCTAATTAGGGTATTTAAGGAACATTTTGGGTTCATTGAATGAAGACAGCTTCTTAATTAGGTAAATATAGTTCACGTTAATAAATGTCTTATATATACTACTTATCAAAGATAATACTTAATCGCATTAGTAACCTTAGGTATACTTGTGAATAAGTACCTACCTCTGACTCCATGCCACTTTCTGTATAAGAAGCGAATCCCTATGTATTTTTCACTATTTTTTCAAATCATTAACATCTTTCCAAGGCTTTTTATCGAGGGCAAGATTATATTTGCTCAAACTAAATTTTCTTCCAAACAGCTATTCAAACAGATGGTTTAATATTTTGTTCAAACGGCCACTAGTTTCAATATAAGAACATGAAGAAATGTGTTTAATTTGTAATTTTTTGTTAGCTATTTCGTAATTAATTAAATAATAATAATCTCCGTAAATTCCTGAAGTTAGTTACTTTTTATATTTATTCATTTTTTCTGTCCACGTTTTAAAGTCTGAAGTGAAGTTAGTTAGTACTGATATTTATTCATCTTTTTCTGTCTATGTTTTCAAAACTGAAGTCGTGTATTTCTGGTTTTTAATTGTCATTTGTGTAAAAAAAAAAGCTTCGAAAAACGCTTTACAAATTTATTATGGTTTTTGAAGAAGTTTAAAATATACATATACACATGCAATTAATTTTCTAAATTTTCAGTTATTATCTTAAATTTAGATTATAGTCATCAATTTTTCATTCTACAAACATTTTTTAATTATTGTATTTTGCTTAATAATAAATTCTGCAATTTTTCTTGATTTTCATCAATTTATAATTATATTCATTATGTTGGCATTTTTTTTAAAAAATTTCAATTATTTATCCGATATTGCAATTATTTTTATCAATTTTCGTTTTTTCTGCGATTTTTTAAATTATTCTCTTTAATTAAAAATTTTTAAGTAATTTTGTAATTATTTTTTTTTTTTAAACATATATTCTATTTTTCAGTTATTTCGCTCAAATATTATTGAATGTTTTCAATTTTTCATATTATTTAAATTATTTTCATTATAATTCAATTTTCTTTCTCAATCTTAAATTATTTTCAGCATATTTCAATTATTTTTGTCAATTTTTAATTAATTTTATCATTTTTCAATTATCTTTCTCGATTGTTAATTATTATTCTCATTTTCTAGAATTATTTTCTTAGATTTTTAAGTATTTTTCTGAAAATTTAAATATTTTCTTCAATTTTTAATTATTTTCATTTGTTATCAGAATTTAAATTTTTTTTTATTAATTATCGTAAATTTCAATTATTTTTAGCTTTCTTTCAGACTTTTCTCCAATTTTTAGTTTTTCTCATTTTATAAAATAAACTTCTAAAATTTTTTAAGTATTTCTCTCAAATTTCTATTATTTTCTTCAATTTTCAATTATTTTTCTTTGTTTTCATAATTTCCAAAAAGTTTTATTAATTATCGTAAATTTCAATTATTTTTAGCATTCTTCCAGTCTTTTCTCCTATTTTTAGTTATTCTCATTTTCTAAAATTATTTTCTAAGATTTTTAAGAATTTTTCTAAAATTTTAATTGTATTCTTTAATTTTTAATTATTTTCATTTCTTTTCATAATTTCAAAATTTGTTTATTAATTATCGTAAATTCCAATTACTTTTAGCTTATTTCTTCAATTCTTTTCTCCAATTTTTGTTATTTTCTTTTTTTTAATTGAATTCTAAGATCTTTATGTATTTTTTTTCGAATTTTAATTATTTTTTCTGTATTTATTTTAATAATTTAAATGTATCATAGTTTAATTATTTTCGTCAAGTTATAAAATTTAAAAACATTTTTCAATTATTTTCCAAAATTTATTTCCTTCAATTTTCAATTCTTTACATTTGTTTCGTAATTAAAAATATTTTTAACTTTTTATCTGACTTTACAATTATTTCATTATTCATATTATTTTCTTGAATTTTCAATTACTTTCGTTCTTTTTCTCGTTCTTTTTCATAATTGCCAAAAAGTTTTTACTTATTTCTCTTGAATTAAAATTTGTTCTGTTCAATTTTATATTTTGTTTATCTTTTTTTATTTATTTATTCTAATTTTTAATTATTTTCTTTTATTTCAATGAATTTCTGAAAGTTTTAAGCATTTTTCTCAAATTTTGTTTATCTTTCCTTTATTTAAAATACTTTATGTAATTTGTTTAATTATTTTTTTAAATTTTAATTTATTTATCTCAATTTTTAACCATGTTTTTTCAATTTTTAATTATTTTCTCTAATTTTTCATTATTCAACTTTGTTTTAATTTACTTTTATGATTCTAAAGTATTTTTCTTAAATTTAAATTATTTTCTTTATGTTTAAAACATTTTTATGATTGTTCAAATTACTTTTCTCAATTTTTAATTGATTTCATTTTTTTTTTTAATTAATTTGCAAAATTTGCAATCATTTTGTTTAATTTCAATTTTTTTTTGCAATTTTTTTTAATTTTAAAATATTATAAATTTTGTCCTAAATAAATATTTATTTTATTTATATTAATTGATTTTTAAATATTATATTTAAAATATTTATTTCTTCTTATTAGATAAATATTATTTACCGATTTGTTATATTTATTATTGTATTTTATAATTTCTAAAATGTATGAAAAACTAATCGCGCGCTGGCGCGCGTTTTATTTTGCTAGTCTATCAATAATTTCTTAGATACTTATTTGTTACATTTAATGAATCTCTAATCAGGTTGATATCATTTTCTCAATAAACTCAATTGACAGAATGTGCAATAAACTGAAATTTATTTGTCTGAATATTTAGATTCCGACAATCTATTAACCGAAAGTCGGAATATTTAAACCTTCTCAAATATGATATTTGGCAGAATAAATTTGAATTTTTCAAATTAACCGCATTTGTCCGAATTTCTACATAAGCAAAACTACGTTATTTTGGTAGAATAATTAACTTCCCGAATTTGACTTCTTCAGAAATTGCGATTTCTGAAGTTAATTACCCAACACATGTGTTGGGTAAATGTATACATTTTGTCAATTTACTATTCGAGAAGTTAAATATTTAGACAAATTGAATTTTGGGAGGTTATAAATATTCAGACAAATTAGAATCTAATAAATACAATTTCTGACGAATGCAAATTCGGGGAAAATTAATTATTGTGATAAATGCAGTTTTGAGCAATTAAATATTCGGATAAATGGTAAATCTAATAAATAAGTTTTCTGACGAATGCATATTCGGGAAGTTAAATACTCTGATTATTGGTAATTGGAGCATTCTGTTAAGTGAAAATTCTGACAAATGGTAAATTTGATAAATACAAATTCCGCCAAATTCATATTCAAGATGGCTATAATATTCTGACAAATAGAGTACCGAGAATTTAAATATTCTGCTAAATTTTGGTCTATTTCATGTTTTGTCAGAAAATAGGTAAAAAGGAGAATAATTTTCCGTGACAAAAAATGTTACACGAAATAAATTTATATTTAACAAGAATTTTCAAGCACTGATAACCATTATTAAATTTGAGATTTACTTCAAAATAATTGAAAATCTATATCGTTTCAATTATAGAATTAAACGTTTTGAATGAATTAAAAATTTGGGACTGAATAAATTTGTAATGAGTTAAAATTAAAATTTGATTGAAATTAGGATGAATTAAAATTTGGGTTAACTGAAATTTAAAATCAATAAAAATATGAATAAATTAAAATTTCAATCGATTAAATTTGAGACTTATTAAAAACATAATAAACTGAAATTTAGATCGTTTAAAATTGAAATAGAATTCATTTCGAATGTTTATAGAGTTTGGATGAATTAAATGTAGTATTTATTAAAATTTAGATTAATACAATTTGTCAAATTAAAGTTTAGATTAAAGAACTGAAATATTGAAAAAAAGTGAAATAGGTCACAAATTAACAACATATAAAAGGTGACAAAATTTAAAACATAAAAAAAAAGTAAGTTAACACTGATATAATAAATTATAATGTGAATAATATAACATACCTTATACTTTTTAAACGAATTAGTCATTAACTATACCACAAAAGGTAATTAATTTATCCTCAAGAAAATTTTACCGATCTTGGAGAACTTTTTCTATACAAATTTAAAAGTGAAGAGAATGTTTCATAATGAAAGAAATTCTTCTTTTTTTGTTCACTAGAATTCGATGTTATTCATAAATGAAGTGGATTTTAAAATCTTAGTTTCAAAGATGCTCTGGAGTATCGTATTGCATTTTAAGAAGTAGGTACTTTAGAGAAAAATTCTTCAGTCATATGTATTTCATTAAGACGTTATTATTCCAAGTTGGCAAAAAGATATCCCCGCAGCATCTTAAAGGAGTTCAGAGAATATTTCCAAGTCGAAATAGTAATTCTCTTCTTTGATTGAAAAAACTGAGTTATACAAGTTCCAGGTAGAAAGAGCGAGAGGAAATAACGTATTTATTATACAAAAGTAACGATAAGAGAATTCAGTCGAGACAAATGATATTAACGAGACAAATGAGATCTGGGAAAGGGTGTTCCAAAGACTTCAAGGAAGGATTTCTGGACCTAATTTTTCACGCTAGAAAATATGCCTGAGGAGGAAATGACTTCATCATAGGAATGCAAAAAAGCCATCAGTGAGCTTCTTTTTCGAGGTTTATTGCGTCAATTTTACAAGTTCGTCTTTAGAAGATGCGATGGAGAAGGACGCGGTTAAATATGGGCTAATAAAAAATTATGGTTATTTGTATCCGTCTGTAACAGTCACTATCATAAGGACTTAACTTGTGTTGTAGAAAACCATAGATACGATCGTCTCAGCTAAATGGCACGCAGAGTGTTGTAAATGAGAAACTTGGCAATATGATATTGTTCCAGGAATAGTAAAATATTAGCAAATAGTATCCTTGAATGGCAATTAGTTAATCAATTATTAAAGAGAGTCGTTAAAAGTAAACGCTTCTTTGAAATAGTGATTCTTCTACTTTGGGAGGTCTGTCATCATTGGTCCAATATTTTATTAGTTATATCTATAATAATAATCCACAAGATTCATTCATTCTTTCATTCTGTCCGCACCTGAAGTTTGGCACTTAGATATTTTTTGTTTTAAATCAGTTACAAGTGGCAAAAATGTAGGTATCTTTAAATTAAATATAAATCGTATGAGTTTTTATTTTATATATCTAATTATTAATTGCTTTTTATTATAAAAGTAGAATAATATGTAATATATTAATAAAGAATAATAAAATAATATAATATAATAAGTATTATAATAAAAAAGAAAATATCGTCAATTATATGATTGAAAAGAAAACAAGCACTGTGCACTGTAAAAATAGGTGTCTCACTTATGTTTTAAAGCTAAACAATTAAATGTTTCGTACCTTTGAGGCATTGATTGTGATTTGTTTTGAGTTGTCTCGTGTTTCACTTTGAAACAGGCATAATATCTAAATTGAACCAGAAAACAATTTTCGTGTTTTAGACATGTATTAAAACACGAAATCCGTCTTTAATTAAGATTCATAACTTAATTTTAGTCATTTATGATCTTTTACTATCTTAAAGTGAGTCAGATTCAGCTGTGCATGATCACATGGTAACACTTGTTTTGTTTTATAAATGAGGACACAAAACACTTTAAAAGTTTTAAAAGTGAGGACAATCTATCTCATAATAAGATACTTATTTTTACAGTGTGTTTAAACATTTTATAAGTGCCTTAATCATCTTCCAAAAATAATTTTTGCATTTTAATAATATATAAATTTTTTTTTCAAAACTTCCTACGTTATTTGCATTTAAAAAAAACCTACTCAATTAAATTTCTTTAAATAAATGTTGTATATTATTTTCTTTATATTTCCATACAATTCTTCAATTTCCTATTGACTTCTTCAATTTGCATTTATTTTCTACAATTTTTTTCATAATTTCCATCAGTTTTCAATTGACAATTTATTAATCTCCTTCAATTTTATGATTATTCATTAATTTAAATTTTTTTGTTCGAATGCCAATAATATTCACACCATTTTTCGAATATTTTTCCAGCTTTTAATTATTTTTTTTAAAGCTAATTATTTTCTTCATATTTTGTACTTATTCTTTTAATTATCAATTATTTTCTTGAAAATTTCATTTAATTCTTTAATTTCCAATTTATTCTTTCAATTTTTAATTATTTTCTTCAATTCTCACATATTATCTTGAAGTTTTAATTATTTTTTATCGATTTTAATTAATTCCTCAATATTCAATAATTCTCGGATTTTATCAATTTTGTTTTTTCACTAATAAAAATTGTTAATAAATTTCAAATTAATTATTCAATTCTACAACTATTCTCTTCAATTCTCAGTAACTTTCTTCAAATTTAAATTCCACTTTTAAATTTTTGGTATCTTTTTTAAATTTCAATTGCATTTTTCAATTTTTAATTGATTTCTTCAATTTTGAATAATTTTTTCCAATTTCATTTTTTTTTCGATTTCCAATCCAGTTGTTAAATGTGCAATTATTTCCAACAATTATTCTTATTATTTTCTTAATTTTTTCAATTTGTAATTATGTATATATTCTTAAAATTTAATATTTCTTCTTACTTACTTCAATTTTTATTTCCAATCTTTAGTTTTCAGTTTAATTTTTTTTCTTTTTTTTCTTTAATTTTTAATTGCTTTATACAATTTTCAATTATTTTCTTCAATTGCAATTACTTTTTTAGATTTTCAATCTAGTTGTTAAATGTGCAATTATTTCCAACAATTATGCCTATAATTTTCTTAAATTTTCATTTTGAATTATTTTCTTTAAATTTAATATCTCTTGTTTAATTTTTTCAATTATTTGTTTGTTCAATTGACAATTATTTTCGTCATTATTCACATATTTTCTTCAATTCTCAATTATTCTCGTCACTTCCGAACTATTTCCTTCAATTATTAATTATTCTTCGCAATTCTCAATTATTCCCTACAGTTTTTTCAATTTCCAATTATTATCTTAAAATTTTAAAATTATTTTTTGATTTTTTAAATTATTTTGTTCGGTTGTGTATTATTGTAGCCATTTTGTAATTCTTTTTACAATTATCAATTATTTCTTTAAATTTTCATTTTATTTCCTCAATTTCAGTTATTTTTTCCGATTTTTAATCCAGTTATTCAATTTGCAATTATTTCCAACAGTAATTCCTATAATTTTTCAACTATTTTGTTTAAATTTAATATTTATTGTTTAAATTTTTAAACTATTCTTTTCAATTGTGTTTTTATATAGCCATAGCTATTTGTCGAATTTTGTTTTCAACTGTCAATTATTTATTCTTTTTCCCATATATTCCTCAATTTCCTTAAATTCATTATTTGAATTTGCAAATATTTATAGTTTTAAATGACCAACAACAATGTAAAGTTTGTCGCGCGCATTAATGTTTAATACTTTGGCTTTCACTATTTTTCCATTAATCTAATAATTTGCAAATCATCAATTTCCAATTGACGAGATTGAGAAGATATACAAAATTCGATTTCTATTTCCAGAATTATTTAATTCAAAGATGATTCCGATTAAGTACATATTTGAAAAAGAGTGATTTCAGCGTGTCGAATCCAGGTTATAGATAAGAAAAAAAAGTTCTTTATTACTTGATTGCTTAAGCACGTGAAGTTGAAATCGTGACTAATTTATAAGAGACCTACTCCTTTAGAATTGCCCCTTTCGCTTGAAAATTTTTCTATGTTTAAACAATTGTCACAGCGTGAGGTAAATAAGAAAAGAGGTGTTCCTTTTTCGTCATGAATTGAAAATAACTCTATCAGGCAGATGACGCATTATTAAATAAATTTAGGCCTCGAAAGAGGAGAAGCTTAATGCGCATCAGCTTGGACACGTTAATTGTTTGAAAATCGTGTTTTACCTCTGATGATAAAAAGATTGTGCGCTATTATTTTTTATGAGCTTCTTTCCCAGCTGATGTGACAGAACAAACAGATAAAAGGCGCGCCGTAAAGTTCTGATATTCAAATTCTTCTGGGAAGACTCATTTCTTCTGAATTTCAAATATGAATAATGCTAAGCTCACTGAAAAAAAAATTCTAGACGATTACTTTACTGCTCTCTAAAAACTTTTCTGTGTATTAAAAAAATTATGATAATCAGAAGCATTATCTTGGATGTAAATAAAGAATTTCGCTTCATTAAGGAGATAAGACTTTAATTGTCAGTTACTTAAAAATCGCGCTCTTTTTTTTTATTTTTATGAATTTTTTTTAAATAATATCGATTTTTAGAAACTTAAGGGGTAACATCACCCAGAGCACATAAAAAATAGAGTTTATTTCAATAAATTATTTAAAGGAAACAGTACAGTATAATACAGTACAGTATAATGGGTTTTTTATAACGTAAAATACGCATTTATCAAAAATTAAACAATATTAATTATTTTACGAATTTTTGATTAAATATGAACGTTATATAGGCCAATCGATTTGTCTTGAGATAAGGAATGTGAATTTTGTATTCATAAAGTTGTATTTTTAGCAGAAAAATATTGAGTAAAAGTATCATGTCGACACAAAACTTATCATAAAGATTGTTATATTTTACAAATACAGGTAAATGTTAATTTGTACAACTGCTAAAATTAAAAGATTTATAGGTTCTAATAATTAATTACTTGATCTTTATTTGAGAGAAATAATTGAAAAAATCGTAGAATATAGGTTTAAAGAAAGAAAATAATTTAAAAAATTACTTACAAAATTTTAATTAAAGAGTATTATTAAAAAAAAATCGCAGAAAAGATCCAAAATTGATGAAAATAATTATAAATTTAGAAAAATACTTAAAATTCTTAGAAAATAAAAATATTTAGAAAATGATAATAATAATTCACAATCGAGAAAAATGATTAAAAAATGATTAAATTAATTCAAAATTGACAAAAATAAGTGAAATACGCTGATAATAATTTAAGATTGAGGAAAAAAAATTGAAATATGATAAAAATAATTTAAATATGAAAAATTGCAAACAGTAAATAAAATATGAGAGAAATAATTGAAAAAAGCATAAAATATATGTTAAAAAAAATAATTACAAAATTATTTAAAAATTTTTAATTAAAGAGAATAATTATAAAATCGCAGAAATAATCGAAAATTGATGAAAATAATTATAATTTTACAAGAATACTTAAAATTCTTAAAAAATAATTATAGAAAATGTTAATAATAATTAACAATCGAGGAAAATAATTCAAAATTGAAAAAAATAATTGAAATACTCTGAAAATAACTTAAGATTGAGCAAAATATTGAAATATGATGAAAATAATTAAAATATAAAAAATTTATAAAAGTAAAAAATTTGAGGTAAATTATTTAAAAAAAACATAAAATATATGTTTAAAGAAGTAAACTAATTACAAAATTACTTCAAAGTTATTAATTAAAAAGAATTATTAAAAAAATCGTAGAAATAATGGAAAATTGATGAAAATAATAGAAAAATAGCAAAATTTATTTTTAAGCAAAAGAAAATAATCGAAAAATCGTTTAAAATTTGAAAAATTTATGACAATAATCTAAATTTGTGAAAATAATTGCAAATTGAGAAAATTAATTGATAAATGATTAAAAATTGAAGGTAATAATTGCAAAATTGACAAAAATAATAGTAAATTAAAAAAATTTATTTAAATTTGCGATGAATAATATAAAATTTAGGAATAAATAATTCAATTAATTTAATGTCAAGGGAAAAATAATTAAAATTGAAAAAGTGTATATGAAAAAACTAAACAAAATAATTAAAATAATTAAAATTTGAGGAAAGTAAATATAAAATTTTGGGAAACAATTTAAAGATATAATTAAAAGAATTTAAATTGCAGAAAATAATTAAAAAATGATAAAAATAGTTCAAAATTCGAATTTAGTATATTTAAAACGGGGGTTCATTAAACTTTTAATCAATATAAGTTCACATTAACTGAAATTTGAAGAAATTAAAATTGCTATAATTTTAAAATTTGAGAATATTTTAAAAAGGTGAAATATGATTTAAAATGTTAAAAGAAAAAACCTGTATTTAAAAATCATATATAATTAATTGGGGCCCCATTTTTTGCCTCAGACCCCTTGCCCTCCCAGTTACGCCACTGTGCGAAAGCTTTTCTACCTTTCATGAGTTTTTTCACAAAAAATTTAATCAAATTATGAAAGTGGATGACATTTGTTATGACGATGACATTTTTGAAGTACGTAGGATATTTCAAAAATATTAATTTTTCTCAAAATGGCATAACTTTAATGACAAAAATATCATTTTTCGCAAAAAAATGACCTAAAAATTAGCTGTAGAATGAAACCGCAACAAAAACAATCAGGAAAATCCTACGCACTTATCTAAAGAATGGTGTTTTTAATCTAAAAATTTAAAGTCAAAATTTGTATTAAATATATATTTTTTATAGATTCTGGGTGATGTTACCCCTTAAACAATTTTTACTTGATTTAAGAAATTTGATTCAGGAAATCAATTATTACCAACAAATAGAATTAACAAAATTAATTTATTACGAAAAGTGGGTTAATTTTTAGAAATACTTTTTTCCCAAAAAAGGCTGTTTTTGAGTTTGACAAATGCATCCATTGTTAATCTGGTCCGAGCAAATGCACGTATTGTCGTATTGTGAGATATATTATCAGTGCATATCGTGATTTTCGAACCGCTATTAATTTTTGGGATAAACATGGGCCATTAACTCCCCACCGCATCCACCGCTGCATTAGGCAGCATTTACAGAATCCTGTGAAAAGGTTCGATATTATCGAGCGATAAAGCGGATGGTACCTCAACAGCATTCACGGCCAAGGATTTCTGAATCTCCGACACGTTTTAACCACCGAGAAGCATGGCGCGGCTCAAAAGACTCTGAAGTTTTGGTCGTAAACTTAAGTACACGCCCATACTTTCCTATCAAGTGAGACTGATAAGGCAAGTGTTAACATAGGGATTTTCACAAGTGGGACATATGTAGGCGGCTTTTGTATAGAAAGAAAGGTATACGATTATTCAGAAACCTTAATCACATTCAAAAAAGATGCTAAGGCAAAATACCAAGGGAAGAAGAAAGTATACCGATTATATGTGTATAGCTCTTTCAGGGATTTTAGAAAATTTCCCTTTTTTACATAAAGTTCGTTCTCCACGCTCTTATCAAACTTTCATAAAAGAAATTGTCCCTGTCTGCTTGCAAATTTGGATATTTTTGGATAAATTAAAAGTTAGAGGGCAAAATTTATGAATTGAACCTCTTCATTCCAGTTTGAAAAAAGTTCGTTTCTACGCGTCTGAAAATAAATAACTAAAAGTAGATTTAAATTAACTGGAATAAATAATGATGGAAAATAATGATAAAAATAATGATAAATAACTAAAAGTTGATTTAAATTAACGGGAATAAATAATGATGAAAAATGACTACTAAATGAAGGGAGAATGAAAAGTTAAAGACAAAAAAGATTTAAAAATTAAGACAAAATGCTATAAAGCGATAAAAATTAAGACAAAATGCTATAAAGCGATAAAAATTACTACAATAAAAAATAACTAGAAAGTATGAAAATAATTATTAGTTGATGATAGTTACTATAATTTATTGAAGAATCACTGGATAATAAAAAAATGTCTGGGAAATGTAAAAACATTTATATAAAAACAAGAAACAATAAATAAAAAACAACCTTAACGTCCGATACCAGTATTAAAGAAACAGTTTACGACCAATTCGCGGATGAAAATAAATAAAAAAAAATAAAATAAAAAGGTAAAAATATTGACAAAAAAGAAAAGAACTAGTAACAATGAAAGAAAATTACTAGAGAGTAAAAAAATAACTCCAAGTTGATAAAAAATAACTATATAGAAAAATAAGAAAAATTTCGGTGATGTGAAAAAAGAGTGATAAATTGAAGACAAATGCGTGATTAGACGCAATTGAAATAAAGTCGAGAATAAAGTGTTAGAATGTAAACGTAAAGGATTAAAAAATAAATAGAATTTGTAGGAAAATGGCTAAAATGAATACTAATGACTAAAACTTGTTTCAAAGTAACTCAAACAGGGGGAAAAATTACTAAAAAGTAAAAAAAATTGGGAAATTTTAGGAACAAAAGTAGAAATAGAAAAGATTACTGGAAAAATAGGAAAGCTACTAGATATTTAGATAATTACTAGATAGTAGATAAATATCTATTAATTGAAGGAAACAAAAATTAAAATTTTAAAAGACCAAATAGAAATTGAAAAAATTTCTAGAAATTCTAAAAATAATAACTCAAATAAGAAAAAAAATAATAAAAGAAACGTTATTTACGCTTTAAAATAGATAACTTAAAAATAGTGGGAATTCACTAGATAGTAAAATAATTACTAGAATGACTATAGAAGTCGATTAGAAATAACTAGAAAAGGAAAAAGTATTACTATAGAAAATAAAAAATAGATTAAAAAAAAATTTAATAGTAGCTCACTTTTCGCTAATTCATTAGTAGAAAACCACCTCTCTAAATCTGAATTAGTGGTTTTCTACTAATGAATTAGCGAAAAGTGAGCTACTATTAAAATAGTAAGAATTTTACTAATTTTTAGTAGAAAACTACTAAGAATTAGTAGAAAACTACTAATTAAATTAGTAAAAAAATCTACTTTTTTGAAAAGTAAAGTTTTACTATTTCAATTAGTAGTTTTCTACTAAGAATTAGTAATTTTCTACTAAGAATTAGTAATTTTCTACTAAGAATTAGTAGTTTTCTACTATATGAATTAGAGAAAAATGAGCCATGAATTTGACTAATTCATAGTCAAATTTTCTTAGTAGAAAATTACTAATTCTTAGTAGAAAACTACTAATTGAAATAGTGAAACTTTACTTTTCAAAAAAGTAGATTTTTTTACTAATTTAATTAGTAGTTTTCTACTAATTCTTAGTAGTTTTTTACTAAAAATTAGTAAAATTCTTACTATTTTAATAGTAGCTCACTTTTCGCTAATTCATTAGTAGAAAACCACTAATTCAGATTTAGAGAGTAAGTAATACTTTTAACCAACCATTTGCATAGTTAATGTTACCAATGCTTTTTTAGTGTATAGGAAATAAAAATAAAACTAGAAGTTAGTTAAAGGTTATTTAAAAAGGAATAAAATTACTAAAAAGTGAAAAAAATGTTTATTACAAAAAAATATATATTAACTGATGAGAAATTACTAAGAAGTAAAAAACTAGAAGTTGAAGAAAAATAATTGGTTAATAAAAGCATTAGAGTTTTGAAAAAATAATTTGTATTGATGAAAATTACCAGAATATTTTGAAAAATTACTGGAAACTAATTCACTAATTCAAATTAGTGAAAATTTTTACTAATTTTTAGTCAAATTTCACTATTTGAATTAGTAGATTTAAAATTACTATAAAGTGAAAAAAAACATTGAAGAAAAACAACTATTAGCTTAAGAAGAATTACTAAAAACTAAAAAATAACTATGTATTAGAGATTCAAAAAAATAATTGTTAAGAAGTACCAGAATTTCTTAAAAAATAACTGTTTATTAATAAAAATTCCTAGAATGTATTAAAAAATAACTTAAAGATGATGAAAAATTACTAGATAATAAAATAATGTTTAAAAGTTGATTAAAAATATCTATTGAATTCAATAAATTATTGAAATCTAAATATTCAATTACAGAGTGAGTGCTAAATTTTATTTTCAAACTTCCAGAACTTTTTCCTTTAATAATTTTTCATTCTCCCAAATTAACAAAATGTTTAATTTTTTAAATCCTGCTTTGCATTTTTAAATTTTTATATATTGCTTAATTGTTTTCAAATTTATATTTCAAATAATAGAAATATCATAAAATTGTATGTACTCTCTAAATCTGAATTAGTGGTTTTCTACTAATGAATTAGCGAAAAGTGAGCTACTATTAAAATAGTAAGAATTTTACTAATTTTTAGTAGAAAACTACTAAGAATTAGTAGAAAACTACTAATCTTGTAGTAGAAAACTACTAATTAAATTAGTAAAAAAATCTACTTTTTTGAAAAGTAAAGTTTCACTATTTCAATTAGTAGTTTTCTACTAAGAATTAGTAGTTTTATACTATATGAATTAGAGAAAAATGAGCCATGAATTTTACTAATTCATAGTAGACAACTACTAATTCTTAGTAGAAAATTACTAATTCAGATTTAGAGAGTAGTCTCCCGCGATTATAGAATCTTGAATTTTTGTAATTGTGGCTTCTTTGAGAAAAATTTCCCCAAATTTTAATGTTTTTTTTGAAAAAAATCACTGAATTTTTCTTGCCATTTTCCGTTTTTCCCTGTGATTTGCCGCCACTGAGAATATTATTAATCAATCTGTATTGTCTGTAATATTAATTAAACCTAAAATAACCAGAACCTGTAAGTTCAATCTTAGAATAGAGAAAAGCATCAAGAAAAAAAAATCACTTCAACCATAATGTGTGGCCCGTAGAAACTTCTGATTATATAAAAGTCTAAAAAGTGAAAATAATACCCTTTAGAGTATTTTATTTTGTATTCGACTTTTGTATAAAATGACTTAAAATACCTGAGGGCCCCTGCGGTATTGTGTCCGGCAAATATGAGGTTTGGTTAAAAGATGTTGAACTTTTCTTTATTCTCATTTTCTATTCAAATCGAGCCGGTGCGGGTGGGTTTTAGCTGAAAAGGAAAAGTTGCGGAACTCGGTCATTTCGAGCGGGTGGTCCCTCCTGAGGTCACTTTGTTCAGTTCGAAATTCGCCACACTTTTCTGAGACCTACCCAGCTATCTACGCCTACCATGCTACTTTAAACTTTAAACTGAAACTCCGAGCTGTGAATCCTGAAAGGTTGACACATCGTTACTTTACACATATGTGGTCCCTCTTTAAAGTAAGCCGCCTAGACGTAAAAGAGCATATCCTGATTAAAAGCGTGAAACGCTACTGTAAATTAATGATTTTCAGAAGTTCCCTTCTCATGAACAAAGGGAACATGAACGGTCCTTCCACAGAATACTAAAGACCCCACATGACTTTAATTATCAATTATGAAAATCTTGTGGATGAAAAAGTTACTTTACCAATTTTAAATGACGATTGGTATAAATTGGAGTATAGAAAAAATTAAAACGGTCTTTTTAGCAGGAAAAGACCTGCTAATAATAATCCTGTATGGAATTTTGGGGGAAAAAATGATTTTACCATTATAACTGGTTTCACAGTGACAATGAAGAATATTTTAGAGGAAATAGGGGACTGAATACATAAAAATAGGGGCGTTTAGGGCACTTTAAAAAGTTTATAAATAATCTATATATACCATAATTGATTTTGAGGATCAAACTTTTTGTAGTCCAAATTTCGAGCCAAATTTTAAATGAGTTCTTCTGATATTATTAAATTATTAAAGATAGAAAGTATTTTAAACGTAATAAGTATGAAAATTTAATTTTTTTTATTTCATAAAAGCTAAAATAAATTCACAAAAAGAGTGGGAATTTGGATCCATTAAAATTTGTATTTATTGAAACTTTGAGAAATTAAGTACTCAGAAAATGTAAACAGATAAATAAAAATTATACATAGAACAAATTACAAATTCCTTTAAAAATTTAGCAAATTATTCACAAAAGAAAGAAAATTTAAAATGAGTGTGTAAATAAATTAACAAAATAAAAAAAAAAACAAATATTTAAACATTAATTTTAAAACAATTTTAAAAATAAATTATATTGTTGAAAAGTCAAAAAATCTAAAAATTATATAAAAAAGTGAATAAATTCGAGGAAAAATACAGAAAGTGTAAAAATATTTGAATTTTACAAAAAAAAAACAGAAAACAATTCAATAAATGAAGAAAAAATTGTAATCTCCCGCCTCCATAAATTATCAAAATAGATAAGAAAATCAATGAAGAAATAAATAAATTTTTCGGAACGTTATAAAAACAAAATGATATAAAATAAACTAAAATAATTTGAGTAAAAAGAATAAAATCTATATAAAACAAAAAAATTAGAATAAAAAAAAACAAAAATCTTCAAAAAGTGATAAGAATTAAGAAATTGTGTTAAAATATCGAAAAAAAAGTCAATATACTGAAAAACTTTTATGAATAATAAAAATTTATAAGAATAAAATTTAATTGTTCGAAAAAATGATAGTTCTTAAAAACTTCAAAGAAATGAAAACAATAATTATTACATTAGAAAATTCATTAAAAAATCACAGAATGATAAAAGAAAATTGTCAAGGAAGGAAAAAACGTTTAATAAAATTAGAAAATTTAAAAGATGCCGTATGTACATATTTAAAGTAAGTCAAAAGGAAACATAAAATAATTTTTTGTAACTGTTGAATTTTGAAATGATTGCTAATATATATTTAAAAGTTTGAATAAATTAAAGTATGATTTCACTGGGGATTTATTTAAATTATAAAAAATTACTAAATAGGACATGAAATCATTAAATCACATGAAATTATTAAAATTTATAATATTTTTGACTTTCTTTTTAATGCAAAATTTTTAGATCGTACTCTGAACCATTTTAGATTAAATTTTTTAATTTATTGAAGAATACAAGATTTAAATTAAATTTTTCTGTATTATTCTACAAATTCCTGGAATTTCGTAAAAATTTCCGGAACACTTAAAAATTTTCTAATCTTTTTACAAATTCTCAGTTTTTATCATATTTCTCGAATCACACTAGATACCCTTTTACATAGATTTTTGGGAAAAATAATCACTGTGTAACAATGAAAAATTACTTTGAATCGGACCAAGCATAAGTTGTTCGTAATAAAAACCTTAAAAAAATGTGTACTAACCCCCCCCCCCCCTCCCACAAACACACACACAAAATTTCATTTTAGAGCTAAAAAAACCGTTTTTCTACAGTTTTTGTATAAAACATAGGTACTGTAACTTCATCATTTTTGGTCCTACTTCAAATTTTTTTATTTTATTTTAAAGCTAAAAAACAAGGCTTTCTATACCTCATAGAGGTTTTCTGTTTTAAATAAAATTTACGATAGAAAAAGAGTAGAAAATTTTGAAAATTATTCATTTTTTGAATTTTTTTAACTTTGACCACATTAATTTAATGATATCATTTTATTTAGAATGTTTTTTTGTGCAAAGTTATTAAGTATATTAAATTCTGCATCGAATAGGCTTTTCTTACTTAAAATCGGTAAAAACTAACTAAGTTATTTCATTGTGCTTCCTCATAGAGGAAGCTTTGTGATCGTTAAGATTTTCGATTTTCCAAAAATAGTCTAAATCGACTTATTTTTATCTAAAAAGCGTAAATTTTCATTCCTAAGCAAATGTCCAGATGTATGTATGTATGTGTGTGTGTGTGTGTGTGTGTTTGTGTGTTTGTGTATGAGTGTGTGTATGTGTGTGTATAGCGTTTTTTGTGTACAATATATCTCGAGAACGCTTTAACGGATTCCAATAAAATTTAGATGACTTATTAAGCTCATGAATATCTAAATTTGGACACAGGGATTTTTGAAAATACCCAACCAAATTTTTTTGAGCACCTTTTTTCATCGAAAAATATCGTTTTTTGCCAAAAATTTTTTTCAAGCTAAAAATAGAACTTAAAGAATACAAAAATCATATTCCTTATCTCAAAACGAATCCATTGACCTATATAACTTTTATAATTGATCAAGAATTCGTAAAATAATTCATATTTTTACATTTTTTTGCATTAAAAAAAAATTTTTTAACAACTTCCCCAATTAACTTATATATTATTAATTTCTTGCTTCCTCTATGAGGAAGCAAATTATTTTGCTTACTTGGAAGCGAAATGTCCATGAAATGGACATAATTCTCACCTAGTTTAATTATTTTCTCCAATTTTTCATTATTCTAATTTTTGTCAATTTATTTTGTCCTTATAATCACAGTATTTTTCCGGAAAATCAATTTTCAAAATTTTAGTACCATTCTTAACTTTCAATATTTTACCGAATTTTACTAAAATAAATATAAAAAAGTTGTTATAAGATGACAAGTACCTCTTGCAACAATTAAAGAGAGCAAAAAAAGAAACTACTGTCTATTATTTAAATAAAATGCTGTGATAGTAAACACGAAAAATACTGTAACTGACTGAGTCAATTTATAATTAATGTAATTCAAAAAAATTTCATTCGTCGCAGACTCAAATACACTTTAAATAAAAAAATTACAGAAAAAAGCATTCAAAATACAAAAACTGCAGAAAAACGGTTTTTATCTCTAAAAGGAAATTTTGTAGGTGGAGGGGGGGGATTAATATATCCAATTTTTTTAGTTTTTCATGAAGAACAACTTATGTGTCCATTTCAAGGTAATTTTTTTTTCATTTTGTTGTAACACTGTGTAAGGGATATTTGGAGAAAATGTAGAGGAAAACATATTTATATATATTTATATTGTTTATTACAATTTTTTAACATACATATTTAAACAAAATTTATGCCTTTTTAATGATAAAATGTCCAAGGCTGCGTACTGCCGGTAGGACGCGCTTTCACATAGTAAACGTCCTTCCGGAAGGACAATTCATTTTTGTGAAAAAATATTTTAATTTCATATAATCATCATCATCATCATCATCATCACCATCATCATTATCATCATAATTCATCATCTTCATTATCAAAGGAATTGAGTTTATTATTACTTTTGTAAATATTATTATAACTAACGTAATGGCGGCCGGTGGTAAATGGCTCAGGCGCGAGTCCCTCGGAAATCTCTCTATAAAATCAATATGGAAGCAGATAAGTATAAAAATGAATATATGGTTTTTTAGGTAATGAAACAAGCTTTCAGATGACGTAAATATCGATTTTTTAAATTTATGTACAAGGGCTAGGTAGTCTTTTTAAAAAAACGAAAACGTCCTGCCGGCAGTACCGCGCGTCGTCTTTTTGAGACTAAAAATTATGTGAATTTTTGGAAAATTTAAATTCTTTTATCTACCAAACTTCGGGGTTTGAATTTACAAGTTCCATGTTTACATGCGCTGAAAGCTTGATTCTTTACCTTTCCAACCATATATACAACTTTTTGTTTATCTGAATCCATGTTAATTTTATAACGCGATTTCGTACGTACTCGCAGAAGGCTTTTTTGTCCTGCCGGAAGGACGTTGAAAGTTCTATCATTAAAGTCAGGAAATTTGGTGAAATAAATCAAAAAGACAATAAAAAAAGACTATTATATGAAATATAATTTTGATGATATTAAAGTAAAAACTATATGAAAAAAATGTACAATCTTAAATAATTTTACATTAAATTTTAGAATTTAACTATTTCACAGCATAAAAATAGCTTTTGTTTAATATTTTGTTTATTATAAAAAAGTGATTTTGAGGTTAGAAAAAGAAGCGGTAAATTTGTATTTCTACAATTTTATTTGCATTATAGGTTCTGATTACTGTTAGCACCGTACTTGACCGTACCTTCATAGGGTAAAGAAGATTTCATTTTAATCGAGAATTTTATGAAAATATAGGGCCTGTCTTAGGCGACAGGCTTGTTTTTAATATATTTACGTTTTTTAATTATCCTATTCTAAAAAATGGTCAGTACATGTCAAACCTCACTATCGATAGTTTTCAGTTTCGATTTTTTGTTTTGCAGACGAATTAAAATCTTTCAATTAAATATTGTAACTTCAAGTTTATTTTATAAATTTCTTATAAAGTTAGCAATCTAAAATAACAAAAAATGTTATTAAAATAGTTAATACATAGAAATTAGCTTTGACCTTGCATTTTTAAACGAGAACCCTTTCGACCAACTTCGGAGGTGTAACACGTTTTATAGGGCTTCTGATTGGCTAGCAGATTTTCGATATTTTTTGTCAACAATAACATCACAGTTTAGACGTTTATTTGGAGTATTTTTCAATTTATTTAAAATCTTCGTTTAATAAATAATTGCATTTTATTAAATAATAATAAATTAAAAATAAATTAAATTCTAATAATTAAGGAGTGATAGTTTAAGAAGTCACAGTGATTTTAGTGAAGTTGTTAAGGTTATAGCGTTTTGAGTAAAACAATGTTTTGTTTACATTGGCATTCGTTTCTGACAGGTGAGTAATGATAATAATATTAATAATCTTTTAATTCTTTTTATTTTATTTGTAACTTATTTATCTGTTTTTTAGTTGTATTATTAAATGTTTTTTTTCCTAACAGTATCATAATTATTTATGTCATTTAAGGTTCTGATATTTCTTTTTATTCTAATGCACGTGGTGATTGTCATCGGATTTCTTTTCGGTCACATGGAAATTGCCAAACTGTTAAGTTATAATAATTTTTAGTTCTTTATTTTGTTTTATTGTATGTTTATAGTTTCATTAACTTTTTAAGTTTTTGTAAAATAAAAACATTATACTTCCATGTTTAACATGTTTTTTGTTATTCTTCTCTCCAGTTATGTAGTAATGGTTAGTGGCAGGTAAGTAATAATAATAATTTTCAATAATTCCCTTCCAAATTGTATATAAACAGGAAACAAATTCGATTCTAGGAAGGTAAAAAAATACAAAAAACTTCATTTCTTCTTTCCTGTATTTTATTGAGTCAAGCGACATTTAATTTAGAATTTTTAGGGACAAATCGCAAAATTTTAGGTAAAATAGGGAACGCCTATGAAGCCTGCTATAAGTTATGGTTCGAATAACAAATAGAAGATAATTTTAATTTTTGCGGTATTATTTCTAATATACGTCACGAACAATAATCCGCTAAATACGAATATATAGAGACTATCAGTGTAAACATGAATGCAGAGAAAGCTTATCCATCCGAGCAAGTAAAGCGGCTATTCTGAAGCCTTTCTAAAGCACCCGACTTAACACTGGCATTAGATGGGCAATCGGGTTTGTATCCTGGTGGATTTTGGTTTGAACAAGTGACATTAGTTGGACGCCTGAGATGAGCAAGTTCCGCAAGCCATCCTTCTTAAACGTGGCTCGAGCCGACTGGACCCTGTGATAATTTATCGCGGCATTACTCACAAACGGACACCTCAATGGCCAGAGGGGAAGAGCCATATATGCTCTCGTGTCCGGTGTTTCCTCCACCTCCTATAGTTGATATTGTTTAGCTACTAACCCAAGAGAATGCGCTTCAAGCCGTGGAAGGTCATGATGTCCATAGATCATCGGCATCGTCAGTACCGGTTTCGCCTCACGGCGGGAGATTCCTTAGCTTACGGATTATATTTTGCATACCGTTTTGTCCGATTCAAAATTATTGCTACTTTCTTACGTGGTTTTCAAGTATTTTCCCATTAACCCAGGGTGGTCGATGACCGTGAAATGTCACTAAAGCTCGAAATTGTTTTTCTTGGACCAACAAAAAGATATTGTTAGCTATACTTGTTATGTCCGAACACCTATATAACTGATTTTTGAAAATAGAGGAAAGGTATAGAAAATTGAAAATACCTGTTGGTTCTCCGAAAAGAGCAAATGAAGGATTTATTTTAAACTACTTCAGAAATGCTGCATTATACAAATGGATAGAAATTAAATCAAACATTTAAGATTATAAGAATCCAATTCGGAATATGTACTTTGATTTCAAGGGTCGCATGCACATAGGCGTAATTACATGGAGACCAGAGTCGGCCGGCCTACCCTAGAAAAGATGAGGATTTAAAATGTATTTGAGATAATAAGGATATTTGTAAATATATTAAATGCAAGTAATTTTTGCGCACAATAAAATCTTAGCCACTTTACTCTGTTAAAAAAAAGATTAATTGACTTTTTGGCGCTCTTTATATATAATTATTTTAATTTAATTTTCGAAATCTCATCTTCTGATGTTAATAGTAACCTCCAAAACAGTGGCGTAACTTGGTTTTGAGGGCCGCCCCTTTTTTAGAAAAATTCAAATACAATTTTAAGCGATCCTACAGTTGAAATTCAAGGCAACAATTTTAAATTGAAGAAAATAAAAGTAAAAATTGAGGAAAATAATTGAGAAACGAAAAATTAATTTTAAAATAACAAGAATTTAAATTAAAAATTGAAGAAATTCCTAAAACAATAATCAAAAATTAAAGTTTATAAGTTAAAATATACGAAAATAATAATTAACAGATGAGAAATAGACGAATTTCTGAAAAATTAATTTAAAAATAAGAAAAATGATTGAACTTGAAGACAAAACTTTAAATTTAAAAAAGGAACCAAAATTCCGGGAGAAATTAAAGACAAAATTAAAAATCAAAAATTGTAATTGAAACTTGAAAAAAAAACAATTTTATTATGACTAAACTAACTGAAAATTGAAGAAAATAATTTTAAAAAGAAGGTAATTAAGTAATGACAAAAAAATTAAATCAAAAAAAAAAATCAAATGAGAAGAAAAAATAAAGTATTGAAAAAATTCATTTGAAAATAACAAATAAAATAAAAAATTATTGATTACATATTGAGTTAAATTTAAGAAAATAAACAAAAAATGAAAGAAAATCTTTAAAATAAACTATTTTTGAATTTAAAAATGAGAAAAATAATTAAAATTGAAATAATAATTTAAATTTAAAGAAATATCATACAAATTGAAGTCATTAACTAAAAGGAGAAATTAAGAAAATCTTAAAAATAAAATAATTGAAAATTAAAGAAAAATATTTTAAAATACATTATTAAGAATGTAATTGAAATTTTAGAATCACCTAGAAAACAATTTAAATTGTTCAAACAATACTTTTAAATCACTGAAAATGTCATGTTTTAAATTTGAAAAATTAAAAATAATCTGAAATTGAATAAAATAATTGAATATTTAAGACAATGCATGAAAATTGAAGACAGAAACTGAAAGTTGAAGAAACTCGTTAAAAAATATCAAACATAATTGAAAATTGTACGTCTTAATTTAAAATTAAAGAAAATAATTGAAAGAAGAAGAAATATACTAAAAATGACTAAAGTAATTGAAATTGATTGCAACAGTGTATAACTAAAGAAAGAAAAAGTGAAAATTTGAAAGAATAATCGAAAAAGGAAAACATTCATTTTAAAATGCAAAAAAAAATTTAAATTCAAGAAATTCATTTGAAAACAAAAAAGTAATTAAAATTGAAGACAATATTGTAAAATTGAAGAATTCCATTTGACAAAAAATATCAAAAATAATTTAAAATTATAGGCTACAAGCAGAAAATTGAAGGAAAACCCGAGAATTAAAGGAAATTATTTCAAAATGGGGAAAACAATTCGAATTGAAGACTATAATTAATTATATAATTATTAACAAACATAATTGCAAAATTTGAATTTTAATTAAAAATTTAACAAATAAATAATTGAAAGCAGAAGAAAATCACCGAAAATTGAAGAAAATTAGTTTAAAAATTTAAAGTGTAATTGAAACAAAAGATAATTTTCTTAAATTAAAGAAAGTAAATGAAAATCGATGAAAGAAAATAAAAAATATCACAATTAATTTAAAAACTAGGAAAATTTTTTAATTAAAGTCAAAAATTTATAAAATGTGAAAAATAATTAAGAATTGAAGGCATTCAATAAAAATGCCAAAAATAATTGAAAGCAGAAGAATAATCGAAAATTGAAAAGTAACATAGAAAAATAAGAAAAATAATTCAAATTGAAGACAATAATTAAGAATTCTAAAAAAAATTTTATTTGAAGAAATTCAGTATAAAATGATCAATATAATTAAAAAATATAAGTTACGAGTTAAGTTTGTTGAAAATAATTGAAGAAACTCATTCAAAAATAAAAAAAAAGTAATTGGAATTGTAGACAAAACAGATTTAAAGTAAAGAAAAATATGAGAAATGAAGAAAATAATTGAAAAATGAAGAAATTGCATTTAAATATACTTTTAAAAAATTGAAACTTGAAAAAATTGCTTAAAAGTTACAAGAACAATTGAATTTAAAGGATTAAAATTGTAAATTGATGATATTCCTCAGAACATAATTGAAAATTAAAGACTATAAGATAAAATATGCGAAAATAAGAAAAATAATTGAAATTGAAGACAATATAGTTTTTTATAGAAGAAGCCAAAATTCTTGATAGAATTTGAGGCAAGAATAAAAATAAAAAATTGTATTTGAAATTTAAAGAAAAGAATTGAAATTTCAAGAAAACAATTTGACTATGATTAAAATAACTAAAAATTGAAGAAAATAATTTTAAAAAGAAGGTTATTAAGTAATAAAAAAAAAATTAAATTGGAAACAAAAAGGAAGAAAAAATTGAAAATTTATTGAGAAAATTTACTAGAAAATGACAAATATAAAAATTCAAGATTGTTAATTGCAAATTAAATTTGAGAAAACTTTAAACAATTATGTTTTGTTTAGAAAAATTAATTAAAATGGCAATAATATTTCAAAATTGAAGAAACCAATTGAATCAATTCGTTAAAAATGTCAAAAATAATTGAAAATCGAAGAAAGAAAGTGAAAGTTGAAAGATTGGAACATTCGTTAGAAAATGACAAAAAGTAATTGAAAAATATAGTTTTCATGTTAAAATTAATGGAACGAATTCAATGAAGTTGAAAGAAATTTTATGTCTCAAATCGCAAAATCGTAAATTCTTAAAAATGAGAGAAATTTTGTGAATAATTGAATAGCTCGACCTTTAAAAATGGTTTGAAAAATTAATCATAGTTATGCCTATGTGCATTGTGCATGCATTTCCCTCAAAACCCAATTGACTGAATTTACAATTGCCCAAAAATTAATTGTCCGAACTTTTAGCTTCCCGAAGTTCAATTAACCGATCTCGTTTTTGTCCGAACTTTTAAATTTTCGAAATTGCATTTGTCCGAACTTTAAAATTTTGTCGGAACTCTTAAATCACGAAATTGCATTTGGCCGACCCTCGGAATCTAGAATTTCTAAAAGAGCCTTCTGATTGGCTGGTCATGAATCCGAGAAATTTATTAGCCAATTAGAAGGCTCTTTCAAAAATTCTACATTCAGAGGGTCGGCCAAATGCAAATTCGGTGATATCAAAGATCGGACAAATGCAAGTTCGGGGATTTAGAAATTCGGACAAAAACGAATTCGTGGAATTGAAAATTTCAACAAATGCAACTTTGTCAATTTAAATGTTTTCTGTGATTTTAAAGTTATAACAAATACAAATTCGGGTAGTTAAAAATTCGGATAATTAAATTTCGGGCAATTGCAAGTTCGGTCAATTGGGTTTTGGAGAAAATGCATACGACCCCTAAAATATTTCCTTGAAATGTTAATTTCCAACGGAAAATTTATTCGTGAACTTTCATTTTAAAATAGAATAAAATTAATTGTATCATCTGTTCCTTGAATGCTGTAAATGTCAGTTTTAGCCAGCTAATATTTTCCGCTTAAGAAGGAGCGATAAGTCAGCTAAAGACTTAAAAAGATTAAAATTAAGCTGAACGTTCGTATACTTCGAGGAAAATACTTCGCATCTGGTGACTCTAAACGTTATCCTTTTCACGTAACATATAGTTTAACCTTCCCTATCTCTTCTTCAGTTTTTCCTAAAACTCCTCACATTACATACTCACTAGCGCTTCGTGTTTCTTTTTTATTATCCACTCTATACTTAGTATGTAAAATAATCCTCCATCAAAAAAAATTGTTTCAAATCTCCTGTAAATAATTCCCCTCTTCAAGTGAAAAGTTCTACTAAATTTCAGTAATTTTCATTCTAAATCTGAATTAGTTAAAAATAACTAATTTGAAAGAAAAAAACTCTCTCACTATTTGAAATAGTTTTATTTCTACTAATTATTTAGTTAAATTAATTTTTAGGTTATTTCCAAAATAACTAATATCTTAATAAAATTCTGATTACTAATTCAATTAGTCAAATTTTAAATATTTTTTTAGTTATTTTGTAACTGATGATTAGTCACATTTTACTAATAATTAGTTATTTTTAACTAATTCAGATTTAGACAGCTCTACACATAATTCAAGGAAATTTAAAAAATACTAAATCAAATAGTAGAATTTTACTAAAAGTTAGAGACAATAATTTGTACTGATTTAAATTATTGAAGCCTTTTTATAAATTCAGAATTCGAGAGTAAACACTGTTAGTAAAGTTTCCCTTTTCGATTTAATAATTTTACCTTCTTAAATAAAGGTTTGGTGAAAATTCAAAACAGAACACTAAAATTCCCCATTAGTTTTAACACATGTTGCAATAATATTTCTTCCCTTATAAATATATCAAGAAAAGTTCTATTAATAAAAATATTCAAAACTTGATTTTTTCGTGAGACACATTTATCGATATGAATAATTTATACCTGGTCTATAACCAGAAATAAAAAAAATATTGCTTATATTTCGAACTTTTCTAAAAATTACTTTAAATCGACATTTTTTTATAAATAACTGCTCTTGCACTTGACGTAATCAATGCAGCTAGACTATTTCTATTCTGACGCGAGAAATACGAGAATAATTAAACTGGTTTAATGGAAAAACGTGTTATTTTTGAAAACCTATCTAAATCACGAAGACAACATACGTAAGAAATAATAATGAATTGCCATAAACAAATCGACGCGTGACATTTCAATGCTTGAAGTAAAAAAAAACATCATCAGTCAATCAGAATATATAGGTCTTTTTATTGTTTTAGTTATTCATTCTCCTGACAATTTTAGGTTATCTACTTTAAACAAGAGTTATGAAATAATAAAGAAAACAAATGACTTCTGGATAATCAATAAATCAGAATTCACAAATGAAGAAATTGATATTCGCTTAAGAAACGTAAAAAGTTGGAATTTTGCCGAATAACGGTCAGGAAAAATATTATCTGACTATAGAGCCGGATACTTTTCATTTGATGTTTTATTATCTTTGACATTAATCATATCGAATTCTATTTTAGAGCTTAATATTTTACCAGAAATTGGCTTTCAGTGGTCAGCGTACCAGGAAAGATTAATCAATTTTACCCATAGTTACATAGGCGTGTTCAAACTATATCAGAATTTAGAATGTAATTTGGACATATTCCAGTTGCGAAGATTCTTCGCAAGGCTCCATTATATAAAAATCGTATCTTTGTGTCGACAAAAGTATAATTTATTTTCGGCATTTTTTTTTCATATCTAGGTGTCCTACTTAGATCTTTTTATGCATCTATTAACAAACTGATTTTATAGTTATAGCTGCAGAAACTGTTACAAAATTACAGCAAAAATTAATAGGGTAAAAATTACGAAAATTTGAGAGTAAAATTATTTTGAAAAATAAGTAGAGATAAAAATAATATATCAAAGAATAATACTAAAATTGAAAGCCAATAATTCGAAAATTAAAGGAACACGAAGTAAAATCTTATTTACGAAATATAAATCAAAAGAAGGTGATTTATATTTTTTAATTTTCATACCATTATAATAAGAAATAAGAGCGAGAATATTTTAATTTTCATTGCAGTGTCTACAGGGCATGATTAAAAAAGACTTTTGTCAGGTGAGAAATAAAAATTTACGAGATTTGAAACGGGCTACACTGCGAGAAGCAGAAATTGAAACGCTCCGGTTTTTTATGAGTGCTTAATCCATCACTTTCTATCCCGTATTCTGAGAAGAGGCTGTCAACCTGAACCATCAAGGTGGTAGTAAAATAAGTCTCTCTGTTGTTATTCTAACAAGCTTATTCTGCATGCGATGCGAAAACTATTTCGAGTTGAGAAACGACTGGAAATTATCTCAAGTATACCGACAGAAAACTCAAGCACACTAATTTCATGCATAACTTATTTCACGACTTTTTATGTCAGGTGTTCAATTTTTTACAAAACTTTCTGTGGGCCATTTTTATCAACTAGATAATTCTTTGGAGTTGAGTTAATTATTGTAGGCATTTCGTTACAAAAACGAAGAAGATGAATCTTCTCAGAAATTTGCATTAAAAAATAGAAATAAATTATCGGTGAAATATAGCATAAATAGCAATCGCAAATAACAAAAGACAAAAATAAGTAAATAAATTAGCTTTTTCAATTAATTTGAAAGTTTAATGTAATTTAAAAATTTAATGCGACAACTTCATGTCATCCATGGGTTTTTTTTAAAAATATTTTACACGTCTGGTATGATAAAAAAGTAATGCCAAAAAAAAGGATGAAAATCATTTTATCTGATCATAATATGTAATATCTTTTTAATTTCATTTATTCTTATAATTTGGTTTCTAAAGTAGTATTTTATAGTTTAAAATATATTAATTTTTTTTTGTTACTCTTTCAAATCCAATGTAAAAGTTCCAACTTTATAAATTTATATCTCAAAAATAAAACGGTGAATTTTAATAAAATTTTAACCATACATGTAAAATAATGCATTTAATATGTCATTAACATTTTATAAGAATCTGTAGAAAATCGATTTTTGGATAAACCTTCTTAAAGAGGTTCGCTCCATTGACATAACCTCAAACTATGAAGTGGTTTTTTATGTTAAATATAAATATAGTAAAAATTAATTCCGCTTAATTTTGAAAGATCCAATTTTACACTTTCTAGAATAAATTAAGTTGAGTTGAAATTTGATGTCAAATAATAGTTTCAACATTTTGTGTTTTTTTTTCAAACCTATTGAACATTAGTAATTTTCATCTCGTTTTGACAAATAACTCATTTTGCTCTTTTAAACATTCTTTATAAATCTGTTCGTTGAATTCTGTTAATAATATTTTATTTTTATGTTTTTTAACAAATAAACTTTGTTTATTTGCAGAGACTGTCACGAAATTAATTCGGTTTTTGGAGTTTTTTCAAAATATCTAGTAATAGCCATTAGATTTTACTTAAAGATTAAAATCAATTTATCAAATTTAAGGCAAATAATAGTTGTACGGTGTTTAAATTTCAAAATTGATTTTCAATTTTTTGTTATTTTGCTTGAATTGTAATTCGAACCGAAACAAAATAATCACGGTTCGAATAATAAAAAATTGCAAATCAATTTTGAAATTTTAACATCGTACGACTATACACTAAAAAAAAACAATTTAAAATTTACTTGAGTATTAAGTAATATTTACTGTTTTTATATAAGCAATGCAAATAAATTTAAAATTGCTGTGAATCCAGGTAATCCAGGTAAAAAACAAATGACACTTTTGAAGCAAATTTGACGTTTTGTGTCAAACTCTTCGAGTTTAAATTTAATTATATTCCGGAAGATTTAATAATGGAAGTATAAATAAAAGTAAGTAGAAAAGTAATTTATGTCTTAATTTATTATTTATTTTTCTTTAATTACTTCAAATATTCGTCTTAAATACAAAACGTCAAATTGAAAAATGACATTTTTTTATCCTTAGAAAACAAAGTAAAAATTACCTGGTTTCACAGCAATTTTTAATTTGCTTCCATTGCTTGAGTCAAAAAGTAAATAATACTTAAAACTCAAGTAAATTTTAAATTGTTTATCTTTCAGTGTATTATTTGCATTGATTTCAATCTTTAAGTAAAATCTTTTGACTATTATGTACTAGATATTTTGAAAAAACTCCAAAAACAAAAATTAATTTCGTGATGGTCTCTGTTGATTTGTTTATTTTTATGTATTTTTTAAACAGCATATAATTTAATAAAAAGTCAAACAAATAGGTTTAAAAAAAAAACAAAAAATGTTAAAATTATTATTTGACAACAAATTTCAACTCAACTTAATTTAAATTCTAAAATAAAATGTAAAACGGATTCTTTTAAATTTTATGATCTTAAGGGGAGGAACCGGTGAAATTTTAGCTTATGGAAATTCACGATGTTCAGGGTTACCAATTTTTTTTCTTGTGTAATTTTAGACCTAAAATTATGGGATAATGTCAAAAATATAAAAATAAATTTTTTGCGGAGTTTAAGATACATATTCTGGAAAAAATGCAAATTTTGAAAATTAAACCTCTTCCACAATTTTCATTTTTTTCCATCGCCAATTTTTTAAATGTTTTTCTACAATCTCTCGTATGGATTTTAAAATATTTTAATTTTTCAAAAAAATAAAAAATCGTAAAATACTAAAATGGTCAAAAATGCTAGAAAAATTTTTTTTTACACCTTTTAATTGTATATCTATATTCTAGATCCAAAATAAAGTAAGAAAAAAAATTGGCACCCCTGAGCATAGGCTTAAATTTTTTTGGTCTCTCATCTTAAATATTGAACTCCGTCTACAATTTTCATTATTTTTTATCGCCAATTTTTTTTCACGCGATTTTAATGAATCTTTACAATCAAGCGTATGGATTTTGCAAAATTTCTATTTTTTGAAAAAATAAAAATTCGAAAATGGTCAAAAAAATATTGTTTTTTAATTTTTATGTAATACCATAATTCTACATCTAAAATTATGTAAGAAAAAAAATTGACACCTCTGAGCATCAAAAATTTTGATGGGCTAAAATTTCACCGGTCCCTTCCCTTAAAGTTCTGAACAATTAAATTATTATTGAAATTATTATTTTAACATTTTCTAAATTCAAATTTTGACCAAAACTAATGTTCTGCATTCCAAAAAATTAATTTGGATATTTTAAGAATTTAATTCCTCTTTTATATTTTGTGTTGCAAAAGTTATTCCTGAAAATATTTCCATAGAAAAAAATTTCATTTAAATGAACGTTCAGAATTTCAGGGACATTAAACTTTGATGAAATTAATTTTTAATAGTAATTGTTTGGTGTGAAAAAACACTTTTTAATTTGAGGTTATGTCAATAGGGTACACCCCCTTAATTTATAGGAAAAAGCTGCTACGATTTTCTCTGTAGATTCAGTGAATCATTAGTGAATCGAAACTCTGTTACGTTAAAAATAGAAAAAACTTAATTTTATCGCAAGGGTCAGTCCATGTCAATAATATCACATTCCAGAAGTATTTCTCTTATTTTAATAAAACTTAGTGAAATTGAAGTTCGTTATTAGAGCTTTATGTAGATACAATAACTTTGGATAATATGCAAAATAGTACAAGTTATATCAGAATTTTACATTTTCTGTCAAAATCCGCATTTTGTGTATCATTGGGCGCAAATAAAAACTTGTTATTCAAATACAAAAAACTAAAAACACAATTCTTTACTTTGTAAATAAATTTTAACACTAAAAATTATCTTTTTATAATACATATTCAAAAATTATCAAAGATATTTATCAATTAATTGTTATTACAATAAATTGACCGAGGCATAGTAAAGTTAAGAAAATGCAATATAAAAATTCAAACTATCATAACTCCTATAATTTTGAATAATTTCAGAAATCCTGTTATCTACATATGGTTTTGATTTTAAACTATAATTTCATCAAGTTTGATTAAGATCGAAAAACCTCTTGCAGATTATGATATTTCTGACATGGACTGGCCATGAATAGCTGGGAATAAATTGAATCGCTAAAGAACGCAATGTATAGAATACAACTTGGACCAAAAGTCGCATAAAATCAAAATAAAATATTTTTTGAATGGGAACCACTGTGGTTTCACGATGGCAACCTGTTGCTTTTCTCACAACTCGAGTAGAACACGCGTACGGTAAACTACGAAATGTCAGATGCAGGACCGAACGATAAATCGAGAGGCAACAAGATCTGGAATATTTAAGTGCTTTGCGTGTCATTGTTAACGTTGATGTGGCAAATTGGTTTCCCATATAATCGCAAATGTAGACCATCAATCTCAATATTTCCTAAACAATTATTGTCAAGAAAACCATCTCTTTAATTTGTTCTGTTTCTTTAAAAACTTTTCCCTTCCTTTTTATTTCTTCTATTCTCCTGATTTTTTTTTGTTCTTTTTTTTTTGTTACTCTTTTCTTTCTTCTATATTCTCTCACTTTTCCTATTTTTGCCTTCATTTTCTTAAATGATCCTGCTTCAAAACTTGCCTAAATTGTAATTTAATTTCATTGCGAAATTTTCTATTAAAGCTATTTAACTTTACACTTTCGAGAATGAAGATACTCTATATAAATGATTCAGAGATAATGTTAATCCGTTTTGCTCCAAGAGCTTCTTACTTCTTATTTCTTACTCTCTTGGCTCAGCACATTTCCTTAATATAGTCACGTAACAACGATAAATAAACCTTCATCACGACCTCTTTACTAATGTTGTACTTTTTTATGAGTTCATTATTTACTAAATTTGCATAAATTGTGTTATTAATGTTTGGATATTCTATCTTGTCAACGGAAGTTAAAAATCTGAAGTAGAAGTAACAATCGTTAACCTTAATTAAAGAAGCTAATGACTTGAAACTTCCCGCGTTATTCAAATTTACACAATTTTTCTCAAATTTTATGAATGTGAGCATAGCATTTGGAAAGAAGTAAAATTTTCTCTTTTATCGAGAATTTCATATTTCTCGAACTTTTGTATAAAACAGAACAAAATATCTGTATATAACGCAAATAAATTCTATTTTATCACAGAGTCGTTTCTGTTTTTCTCTCGTTAATAAGTTAATTTTTAACATAGAGAGCATTTTTCCATTAAAAACGAAAAATAATATTTTAAGTCTTACCTTGTTAATGAAACTTGGCTAAGTATAGTATTTGCGATTCAAACATATCGTGTTTCATATTATGCAGCTTTTTCCTCAGGTGCGCATTGAATAAAATCTGACATAATCGCGCTCGTTTCCTAAAATAAAGAAAAATAATATACAATTAATTACTTAAGTTACTAATCATCATTTACTACATATTTCTTCATAAACCGTTTCATCCTCGTCAATTTTCCGCAGATGAGTGTGCTACAAATCCGGAAAAGAAAAAATGTTGTTAATTAAGGTAGTCTAGAAAGAGCTTTATGTTCTAGAACGTAGTTATAGTAAAATTGCACGTGCGTGGCATAATTGTACTTAATTAACTTTCTGTGATTTACGGATGAGAAAAGCTCGTTCGACTAACACTGTCATAAACACAGTTGGATATTTTGTGAGAATTTTGACAATTGATAATTTCAACTAAAACCTAGAAAAACAAAAGCAAATCAACGAAAAAATCTTTAACCCATTAATGTCCAAATGCAAATATCGTACTGATATTGTTGACAAAAATATCGTCTCGAGTTGATAATATAATCTACAATAATTTTTTTCTATTTGTTTGATTTTTGTTTGCTCATTTTAAATATCTAAGTATTTTTAACATGTACAAGTTGTTATCAGAAAAAAAACATTTAAATAAATTAATAATATAAACGTCAATTGGATAAGTTATATAAACAATAGAATTTTATATGAAAAAAAAAAATAAAAATGAAAAAACATTAATTACTTTACAAATTTTTGAACAATTATAAACTTCATAACTTTATATAGATCAATCGATTTGTTTTGAGATAAGGGTTAGCATGGGAGTTAGCATGGGAGAAAATTTTGTCAATTAACAATTTTTTTTATGAAAAAAGGTGCTCAAAAAATTTTTATTGGTCATTTTGAAAAATTCCTGTGTCTTTATATATAGATTTGAACATTCCCACATTTTTTGTCCACCAACAAAATTTTGTGGACAAATTTTGAATCCGCCATTTTGAATTTTTACATTTACCAAACATATTCGAATTCAGCGACCTCAAAAACCCCCGTGTGACCATTTTCAGATAAATTTAACGATTTTAAAAGTTTTTCCACTATTTTGAATTTTTAAATTTAACAAACAAATTCGAATTTAGCGACCCCAACAACCCTCCGAGTAACCATTTTCAGCTGAATTTAACGAATTTTAAAAATGTTGTCCACCATATTGAATCCGCCATTTTGAATTTTTATATTTAACAAACATATTTGAATTCAGCGACCACAAGAACCTCCGAGTAACTATTTTCAGCTAAATTAAACATTTTTGTCTGCTATATTGAATCCGCCATTTTGATTTTATATTATTTACGAAATAATTAAGTTCACTCAAGTAAAAAAAGTTGACGAAAAACTTTGTCATTTTGACTTTATTGAAAAAATAAAGCTTAGATCAAGGTAAAGTGCATAATGCCACTCTTAGAAAATTCAAGAAGCCATTTTGAAAAAACAAGGGTTGGGATAAAAATATTCGTTTCCATATTTTTAAGGTACAACTATCGAGTACATTGTTTATGTAGTTTTTGATGTTTTTAATTTTGATTATTTTTTTTTCGACCATAAAACAATTTCATTATTTACTGCTAAATTTAATATTATTTATCGTAGAATGAAATTAATTTGTTTAATTCACCAGTATTGTTTTAATTTTGCAATTATTATCTTTAATTTTTAATCTTTTTCATTATTTCTGAATTAATATCCTGAACTTTCAAATATATACAGGGATCACAGTGGTTTCTTCGTTCAATTTTAGGTAAAAAAGGGGATTTCCATTTTCAAAAAGGGGGATTTTCTTTAATAAAAAGGGGATTTTGGAAATTAAGAAAAAAGGGTTATATTAATAATTCAAGTTTTCTTTTACAAAATTTTATTGTTTCTTTTTTTCAAAACAGTTTTATTAAGTAATTTAGACTTTTTTTGTTTAATTTGTTAATGAAAATTTCAAAAGAAACAGCACTTTCGGAAATACAAAAACTTATCTTTTAATAGGTTGTCTGTTCAATGACGAGAAGATAGTTGTTTACAATTAAATATTTTTAAAAATAATTTTCAACTTCAAATGGTTTTTTAAATTATTTATTTAATAATAAGATTTTAAACAGGAAACATAAAAATCTGTGATGTAAAATTTTCTGATATAAGGTTAAAGAAATTAAAGTAAAAATCTTTCAGCGAAATATAACAAAATCAATTCAAATTATTTTTATTAATCTCTTTTATTGTATTTTTATATTTTCTAATTCAAAACAATTAATTTTTGTTTGAAATAAATAAATATATTTCATAAACAATTTTTTTTCATCCAATAAAATAAATTTGATTTATTTCAGCAAGAATACATGGTTTTATTTTATGATGCAAAACTAGTAATATTTGTTTAAAACGAGTCAAAAATATTTATTAAAAATTTTTTTTATCCAATAAATTAATTTGCTTTAATTAATTAAGAATACATGGTAATAAGAAAATTATATAACTTTTTAAAATAATTTTAATTTATTTATGATTTTTTTATGTTTCCTGTTTAAAATCTAAATAAGTTCAATAAATAATAATAAAAAACCATTTCAAGTTCAAAATTATTTTTAAACATTTAAATTCAATAACTAATTTCTCATCATTGTACAGACACCCTAAAAAAGGATAAATTTTTGCATTTCCGAAAGTGAAAAAATAGAAACTTTTTTAAAAAAAAGAAGGTCAAAGAAGAGACAAATGTTGATTTTGGTGTTTTAGGTGATAAAATCTTGATTTTAGGTGTTTTAGGTGATTTTTCCAAAAGAAAGGGGAAAAAAGGGGATTAGGTGGATTCATTTCTTTTTATCATTTTCTGCATCTTTTAATTATTTTAATTATTTTTCAATGAATTTTCTAAATTTTCAGTCATTATATCAAATATAGATTATTATTGTCTTCAATTTTTAAATGATTTTTCAATTATTTTCTTTTGCTTAAAAATAAATTCTGTAATTTTTCTTTTATTTTCTCCAATTTCTAATTATTTTCATTCTTTTTGCATAATTTTTACCATTTTCAATTATTTATCTAAAATATTCATTACTTTCATCATATTTCATTTATTTTATGATATTTTAATTATTTTTATCATTTTTTAAATTATTTCCCTAAATTCTTAATTATTATTCTCATTTTATAAAATTATTTTTCAAGATTTTTCAGTATTTTTCTTTAATTTCAATTATTTTCTACAATTTTTAATTATATTTATTTGTTTTCGTAATTTACAAAATTTTTTGCTTAATTATCTTGACTTTCAATTATTTTTAGCCTTCTTCAATGCTTTTCTTCAATTTGTAATTATTCTCATTTTTTTAAATTCATTTCCAGATTTTCAAGTACTTTTCTCAAATTTCAATTTATCTCTATTTTAATTTTTTATTTTTATTTATTTCATAACATTTTGTTAATTAGGTTACCCGCATCATAAATTTGGACGTTGAAACCGACAAACTGATCTTTCAAAAATTTTGAAAAAATTCAGCAAATTTTTCAATTACTGATTTCAAATATCATTAATTTCTTTCAACTCATCATTGTTTTTATCATATTTCAATTGTTTTTTTTAAGTTTCAAATTTTAAATCATTTTGCTTCCTCATAGAGGAAGCTTTGTGATCGTTAAGATTTTCGATTTTCCAAAAATAGTCTAAATCGACTTATTTTCATCTAAAAAGCGTAAATTTTCATTCCTAAGCAAATGTCCAGATGTATGTGTGTGTGTGTATGTATGTATGTATGTATGTATATGTGTGTGTGTGTGTGTGTGTATAGCGTTTTTTGTGTACAAGATATCTCGAGAACGCTTTAACGGATTCCAATAAAATTTGGATGACTTATTAAGCTCATGAATATCTAAAATTGGACACAGGGATTTTTGAAAATACCCAACCAAATTTTTTTGAGCACCTTTTTTCATCGAAAAAAATCGTTTTTTGCCAAAAATTTTTTTCATGATAAAAATACAACATAAAGAATACAAAAATCATATTCCTTATCTCAAAACGAATCGATTGACCTATATAACTTTTATAATTGATCAAGAATTCGTAAAATAATTCATATTTTTACATTTTTTTGCATTAAAAAAAAATTTTTCAACAACTTCCCCAATTAACTTATATATTATTAATTTCTTGCTTCCTCTATGAGGAAGCAAATTATTTTGCTTACTTGGAAGCGAAATGTCCATAAAATGGACATAATTCTCACCTAGTTTCAATTATGTTCCCCAATTTTTAATTATTTTTATTTTTTAAATTATTTTCTAAAATTTTTAAATATTATTCTTAAATTTCCCATTATTTTCTACCATTCTTAATCATTTTCAATATTGTTTTCATATTTTCCAAATTTTAAACTATCTTTCTGACATTTCAAATATTTAAATCTGAAATTTTCATTATTCTATTCAATTTTCAATTACATATATATTTTTAGTTTCTCTAAATTATAATTATTTTCTTTTGTTTTTGCAATGAACTTCTAAAAGTTTCAAGTATTTTTCTGAAATTTTTTTTAATTTTCCTTCATTTATGTACCTAATTTTTTCAATTATTTTCTCAAATTTTAATTATTTTCTTAGATTTTAAATTATTTTTTCATTATTTTCTTTAATTTTTTATCATTTTCAGCACTTCTGAATTAATTCTCTAAATTTTTAATTATTTATCTCAATTTCAAGCATTTTCTTTAAATTGCAATTATTTTCTCAAATTTTTCATTATTCTAATTTGTTTTCAATTTCTTTCTAAGAAACGGCCCCTAAGATTTTGAAGTATTTTTCCCAAATTCAAATTATTTCTTTTAATTTTAAAACATTTCTATTTTTTAAATTACTTTCTACAATTTTAATTGTTTTGCATGATTTTTTTTCTATTAATTTTCAAAATTGAAACATTACTTTTTTTAAATATTATATGTAAAATATTTACAATTGTTGATAACATAAGGTGTACAAATTACAATTTTTGTAATTTATATAGAACACTGTTCATAATTGTTATATTTAATAATAATTTTTACACTAAACTGACCTATATTTAATTTGTAATGATAATTATTTTGTTATTTATCTATTTTTATTTTAATAAATTGTTTGTGTTTCAAAATAGTGGAGCTCATTCAAACATAGAAAATTTTCATAAATTCTCCGGAACTTTTGTTTATATTCTTGAGAATGTAACCGGGTATTAAATTACCGAGAATTTTGCAACTCTAAGCTCGAATTTACACTAAAAAATCATTTTTAAACATTTGGTCGTTAAAGGGTGAAGTAGGCTTATTCAAATAGCTTCGCAACTTGTGAATTTTATTATAAAAAGTTTCGAAAAACAGTTTCGTCCAATTAGGAGAAAATGATTTTTAGATAAGTGGGTGTGCGTATAATAGGGACATTTTAATCCAATTACGTGGTTGTTTCAAACGAAAACCGGCTCTTTGAAAATTGTTCTTGAAAAGTAAAATCTTTCCTCCCATCACAAGCTGCAAGTTCCGTTCCAACAGTTGTGTGCCATAAAAAATGTTTTCTCCTTGTAAAATTAATGCAAATGTTTGAGATGCGTAGACGCCAAAATGTTGATAGCTTTACAAAGCGGGGCAGTTATTTTACCGAAAGAGGGATATGTGCGATAAGTGCTTGGGCCAATCGCGTCACATGCACGGGCCAAGCGGTGTATTCTTTCAAAAGATAAGAATCCATTCCAACAGCAGACTCTCGCCACAAGTTAGGCAACAGAGTATACACAGTCAACAGACTGAAATCTTGGTCATCTTTTTTAAAATATTTTCGTCATTAAGGTTTCTACCTCAACTTTTCTCTTTTCTCGCTACTGTAGTTGCCAACTGTTGTTTTCACTACCACTAATTCTAAGAAGGCAGATAAATTCGATATGTTAAATTAACAATTGATTATACAATTTTAAACGTATATTATTCATTACATATTATGTATTATTTTGTTACATTAAGAGAGGGCATGAGAAAAAATGACAAATTGCATCAATAAAAATTACCTCAGTATTTCATTCTTTATTATTGGTCATCAATTGCTTTTAAAGAATGTTTGCAACAACAGTAAATCTTGGGTCCCAATCTGCAATAATTTAAAGCTCAATTATTTATATAACAAAAATAATCCACGGGCTGTTTGAAAAAAGAATTTCTCGTGCCCAATTTGTCAAAAAAAAAAAATATGCCAGGTGGACTATAAATTGTGGCACGCTTTGCTGGACGGAGTAACATTACGGCCACCTTTACCCTAATGTCACAAGCCTCTTCGTCATAATTTAAAGACGACTTCGAAATTGCATTAGAATGAACTTTTGTAGTTTTGCGTCGTGCACAAAGTCGTGTGGTGGGTATACAAAATCGATTTTGCCGAGCGAGTATAATATCTTTGCTCATTAGCCTTGCGAAATTGATCAATCTGGGATCAGTCATTTAGAACATTAAGTTCTCAGCAGCGCTCTTCCTCCATGTATAATAAGTTAAAGCACCCAAGTAAATTAAAATCTAAAATTATAATTTCTCTTCAAACATATTGCTTATAATCTCTCTTGAGTATACAAGGTATATTAAATTATTTTGCGAGATTGTAAAGAAAACAAAAAAACGGCGGCATTAAAGGCATTTCCCTTTTAGAATTGCTTTATTCAATGTTGTCTTTTTAAGATTCCATTGTTCAAGTTTATCTCTCCTCTTTGAGTTTTTCAGTTCGAGGTTTACTGCTCACAATATACTTTATATTGTCTTTACGGAATTTTTCATTCCTCTTTCTTTCTATCGCGATTTTCGTTTCGCCCTACACTTTTTCGCTAGTGGACCCTTTTCACAGTGGAAGAATGTATGTATCAGTCGCGGGCAGAGACTTGCCTAAAAACCTGTTTACTATAGCCTTGTCCAAATATGGTTTTGTCCGATATTGTGCGCAACATCGTATTCCATATTAGGCTCTTTATTCTCTGTCTGCAAATACTTATTACAGGTCATGATCTGCAATTCGAAACTACTCAACGCGACTTTTAATGCCGCAACCATCAAGGAAATCACGACAAGTCGCATGTTCTTACTCTCAAAACTGTTTATGCACAATACTGCACACACAGTGCATTTGTGTTACATAAGATGCCTGGAAACGAGATTTCATTGTGAGCACAACAGTTACAGTTGAAAAAGGTCAAAGAATAAGACGTTTTGTTTAAAAAAAATGCCACTACTGTATATGTTAATTATAAGTAATTTTATTCTTTTGTAAGAAGAATCGGAATAGTGTCGATTCAACAAAAATCAGATTGACATATATAATCTTTTTGTTATGCTTCTTTCTATTGTTTCTTTTTCAATTGTCAATTGCAAATTATATGGCTAGATTATTGGGAAACGTTAAAAATATTTATAAAAGCAACAAATGCAAAAGTCAAATAACAGTAAAGAGTAATTTTTTTTAACAAAAAAAGTGAAGAAGAAGTAACAGTGAAATGAAAAACGCCGCGAGTGTTGTGCAATAATGTACATACCCTAAAGCTAATTCTTTTGGAAGGTATTATAACCACTCGATTTTCAATTACGAAGCGAGTGAAAATCACGCAAAACCTTACACGAATTAACATTCCAGAGAACATTGAAACAAAAAGAGTGTAAAAGTAAGCAACTGTGTGTATAATGCTAATTGAAGAAATGTGTACAGCAGTAATGGAGGAACAGTGGTAAAAAACATTTGGAAATTTTTCGAAATTATAACGTTCAGATATACCAAACGCTAATAAGATCGAACATGTGGAAGGAGAAAAGAAACACATCTTTTTTAAATTTAATTGAAGGAATGTTTTGAACCTGTTCTACGTTTTTAAGGAGAAATATTTGAAATTCTGTTTGAAGTTATTCAAACTTTATTGTTTTATTCTGCCAAATTTCATTCTATGAATCTATGATTGAATGAGTGACACCTTATTCGTATAGGCATTCCGTCTTGCAGATAGTTTGGGTACCAATGTACTAGATTCTTAGAATTTCTGGGTCAAATCTCAGTAATATCTAATATCTACAATTTAGTTATTCTCAGGCTTTATAGTGACAATGAAGAATATTTTAGGGGAAATAGGGAACTGAATATACAAAAATAGGGAACTTTTAGGGTACTTTAAAAACTTCATAAATAAAAATAAATGAATCATTTACAGTTACAGTAGAACATCGATTATTTTATTTGGGACCGTTCAAAAAGTACGACGTAACGCTACTATGGATCTATTTTGACCCCCCCCCCCCCCACCTTTCACCTGCGTAATGGGATAGTACATGCAAAAGTTCACTTTTTCTGACCCCCCTCCCCCTATAAGCGTTACGTATTTTTTGAACGGCCCCTTTGGGTAGGACAAAATTCCCAAATTATAGGATAATCAAAATAAAATTATAAAATATAATTACAAAATTTTCAAATTAATAAAAAAAAAAATGGAAAATACCTAACTACAAATTGTGGAAAGTATAATTTAAAACTGATAAATAATAATTCAAAATTATAGAAAATGAATGCAAAACTGTAGAAATAATTGAAATTCCAAAATAATAATTGAAAAATATAAATGATGAGAAAAATTATAAATTGAGAAAAATAATTGAAAAATAATAAATAATATAAATAACTGACAATTAAAGGACATAATTAAGACATGAGAAAAACAATTTGAAGTAGTACGGAATATATATAAACTAAGAGAAATTAATTGAAAAAAGATAAGAATAATGGAAAATTAAAAAAAAATTGAAAATTTAGGAAATTTAGGAAATAAATTAAACGTGATGAACATAATTAAAAATTGGAAAAAAACCATTAAAAGAATATATAACTAGAAAACTTTTATAATAATTGCAAAATTACAGAAACAACTGAAAATTGAAGACAATAATTAAACCAGGTGAGCATTATGTCCTTTTCAGGGACATTTCGCTTCCAAGTAAGCAGAATAATTTGCTTCTTTAGAGAGGAAGCAATAAATTAATAATATATAAGTTAATTCGAAAAGATATTAAAACACATTTTTTTTGCAAAAAAAAAAAATTAAAAATCATGAATTCTTTTACGAATTTTTGATCAAATAATATAAAAGTAATATAGATTGATTCGTTTTGAGATAAGGAATATGATTTTTGTACTTTTTAAGTTGTATTTTTAACATGGGAAAAAATTTTGATAAAAAACACTTTTTTTTCGATGAAAAAAGGTGCTCAAAAAAATTTGATTGAATATTTTCAAAAATACCTGTGTCTAAATTTAGATATTCATGAGCTTAATAAGTCAACCAAATTTTATTGAAATCCATTTAAGCGATTTCGAGATATCTTGGCAGCAAAAAAGCTATATACGCACACGTACACACACACGCACACACACACACACACACACACACACACATCTGGACAATTGCTTACAAATAAAAATTTACGCATTTTAGATAAAAATGAGTTGATTTAGACAATTTTCGGAAAATCGAAAATCTTAACGATTACAAAGCTTTATCTATGAGGAAGCAAAATTGAGAAATTGATTGAAAATACGACTCTGAAGTGAAAATTGAGAAAATTAATTTAAAAATGATAAGAATAATTGAAAAAAAATTCAAAATTGATGAACGCAATCAAAAATTGAGAAAAATAATTGAAAATTAAGGAAACTAATTAAAAAAATGATTAAGGTAAATTAAAATTCGAAAAAATCAATGAAAAGTTTATAAAACAAATTAAGCATTGAAAAAAAAGAATTGAAATTTAAGATTAATAATTGAAGATTAAGTAAATCAAATTGATAATAATTTTAAAAATTAAAAATTGAAGAAAAAAAACTACAAAATTATAGAAATAATTCAAAATTGAAGACAGTAATTGAAAATTAGAAAAATATTAGAGTATTGAAGAAGACAATCGAGAATTGATAAGAATAATTTTAAACAATTACAGAATATATATCAAATTAAAGGAAAATATTGAAAAATGGACAAAATAATGATAAATTTTTAAAAATAATTAAAATTTGAGATAAATAACTGAAAATTTAAGAAATCAATAACAAAATACCGAAAGTAATTGTAAATTTGAAAAAAATAATTGAATAATTCTAAAATTAATTGAAATTTTTTTTAAGTAATGGAAATTTAAAATAAATAATTAAAGGTTTAGTAAATCAGTTAAAAAATAATGTTAAAAATTATAATTTGGAGAAAAAAATTGAAAAATTATAAAAATCAATTTAAAAATTATGGAATTAATTGAAAAATAATATAAATAACTGAAATCTGAGATAAATAATTTAAAAATGTAGAAAGTGTATGAAAAAATACTTTTAAAAACTAAAAATTCGAGAACTTTTAAAATTATAGAAATAATAGAAAATTAAATTTATGAAAAATAAGTGATAAAATTATAAAAAAAATTTGGAATTTAAGAAAATAATTGAAAAATGATAAACACAATGAAAAGATGATGAAAAAAATTAGAATGTAAAAAAATAATTGCAAGTTTTTGAAATTAATTGAAAAATAATGAAAAATATTTAATAAGTCGAAAAAATAATTTAAATTGAATAAAAAAATTTAAATTTGATGAAAATAATTATCAGTTTTTGAAATTAATGAAATAATAATACAAATAATCATTAATTGTAGGAGAAAATTATAAAAATAATTGTAAACTGAAGAAATTAATTGAAATTTGAGATGAAGCTGAAAATTCAGGAAATCTATTCAAATGTAATTTAATGAATTAAAAATTGGAGAAAATAATTCAAAAATGAAAGAAATAATTGAAGTTTAAAAAAATAGAAAAAATTTAAAGAAGATTGAAAATAATTGAAAATCTGTAGATACCTTGACTTTTAATATATTTTCGTGAAAAATAGGGGAGATTTAGAGAGTATGTGTTATTTAACTAAAGTTTTTTTATTGACTTTAATGTGAGTGGTTATACAGCAAATTGGTTAAACTTTTGTATTTAATCAACTAATTATTTATATTCTACTGGTGAACTAAGTGACTTTTATTGTTATATTTTCACTCCATTCCACAATTTTAATAAACTGTTTATTAATGTTGAAATTAAATCACGGACTAAAATTATTCTTGAATAAGTCCAGAACTTTTTCCTAACTTTGAAGCAATAGAAAAAATTCCATGATTCTTAATGAACTTTTATAAATGATTCACGAAAGTTCAGAAGAAATCCCGGAACTTTAATGTAAAAACTTAAATATGGTTCATAAATTTATATTTCAGTAAATACTTATGAACTGTTCCAAATTTTTATACATGAGGAGTGTATAAGCAACGTATAAAGCATCTTACTATTAGACACCCAAAAATGAGCCAGTATCATTTTAACACAAAACTTATTTTGAAGATTGTTATATTGTACAGAACGAGAATGTTATTTTTTACAACTGCTAAATGATATTTTGTACAATTTTAAAAAATGAATTTGTTATTTTGTACAATTATTTAAAAAATGGACTTAATTGTAATCCCAAAGTTTTTTATCTTTTTTAAAAAATTGTACAAAATAACAAATTCATTTTTCAAAATTGTACAAAATAACTTTTAGCAGTTGCACAAAATAGCATTCTTATTCTGTACAATATAACAATTTTCAAAAAAAGTTTTGTGTCAAAATGATACTGGCTCCCCAAAAAATATCTTAAAATTGACCACATAAATGTCTTAAAATAAGACACTGGTTTTTGTAGTGTAAATGGTATATTTGTATGTTTAAAATCAGACGAACAAGAGTCAAAATATAAATTTTATTTTCCATCTGATCTTCAGAAAATTTTCAGGAACTAGTTCATCATTTACACTGTTAGAAAAAACCTGAAAATTAATGCACTTTTAATTCATTCACGTCACTGAATTTTTATTTAATGTTGAAGGAAAGTTATGATAATTTACAAATAAATTGAATTTCATTCAAGTATGCATTAATTTTAATTTAACTGCGCATTAAAGTAAAATTAATGCAATATTACCTAAAATTTGAGTTACCGATGAATGACAGTTATTTTGGCGTCGGTAATAAGATAAGTTGCAGAATTATTGTCGTGCAGTTTGTGGTATAGTTTTATAATACTTATGGTGTAAATCGTGTTCAAAATAAACTTCTTTGATGAAGATTAAAATGAACTTTAACTTTGTGACTATGGTTTTTTGCCTCTTTATTTTTAATAACTGAATTTAATGAATATTGTAACCAACAATTTGTAGGTTATGTTTTCAGTGCGTCTATTTCTATTCGCGTGTGTATTTTGCAAACGAATGAATAATTATTAAGTGAATACTCTTATTCGTATGTTTTTTTAAGATAAATAATTCAAGTGTTCATAAATTGCTGTGCTTCTATTCAAAAAGTTTTCTACACGTTTTGTTTCTTTGGACTTTCTTGCATACGCATATTTAAACAAATAGTTTATTAAAATCTAAGACAATATGAATGAATTTTCATTCACCTATGTTGGAAGTTTTTTCCAACCACCTACATTAAAATTAATGCACATGTGCATGAATTTTTAGTCACACGTAACTGAATTTTCAGTCACGTGTTTTTAATTTTCATTTACGTGAATGGAAAAAACTTCCAGCATATGTGAGTGAAAATTCAGTCAGATTTTTCTAACAGTGTACCTAAAACAGATAGGTTTGATTTAATACTGAATTTTCTTCCTTGTCCCAAACTCAAGTGCAAAAAGTTGCGTAATATTTCATAAATTATTTCTCTTCATGAGCAACAATGAAAATTGAAAATACTCTACATTTTTTATGAAAACTAAAGCTTCACTCATCTAGTATAATACGCAAAGCGGTGATATATTTCGCAATTTTCAACACCGTGAGAAATAAAATAAGTAAGATACATGTATTAAAGTGTAACTTATTAGATTATGATGAATAAAAATGATATGTGTACTTTGTATTGGGTACACACAGTCACGACTGTATTTGTCGGTCGCATCCATCATGCAAGGAAGGTATGTAGCCAAATAAGCCAATTATGTCAATCCTGGGAAATGGTTTGTCGAATCGGCGAGCCAGAGGCAATGGTTGCAAGTGCATGTATAAGTATTAAGTATATGTGCGGTGCATTAGGTAATAATATCGGTATTATGGCCGAATGGATGGATGGATTGGCTTTGGGTCCATCGGGCCCATCAGAGGAGGGCACCGGTAATTATACAAGCAAACAAGGGGCGGTCCCAGCAAAATTATAGGGTACTCCACGATGCCTCTCTAGCACATCCATAATTACAGGGCCAACTGCTCTTCATGGCATTTCTTCTTCCCTTTCTCCTTTTACTTCAACAATATCTTACTGCTACCCATGTGCTATGTCACTTATCAACAAACGAGCAGTCAATTCATCTCTATCTTTATTCCCCATAAAGTTAATAAACTCCTATCCAAGTACTCAAATGGATGATTGGCTCATTTAATCAACCATCTGTCTGCATTGGATTATCGTGTTTGTCAATTTGAACAAATCATTGTTTATACTAACTAAAATGTCGTTAGTTTGATACTACACAATAAACACTGTCTACAACTGAGACGAGTCAAATTTGCTTTATTAAAGAACATTCTATTTTCAGTGACAGCTTGCTTATTGATGAAAATTATATCAGGTTAACGTAGTTATAAGCCAACGTTGCTAGTCAAATTGATTTTTTGGATGAAAAAGTAATCAGAAATGCATTTAGATTTAGTCAATAAATATTCAAAATAACTTTTAAACTTGAATGATAAACTTTCAACATGAAAAACTAATTGCATAAAAATAAGTGTGAAAAATAAAACTTATTTCATTACAGTTGTCATTTTCTATAAGTTTATCGTGGCAACGTTGCTTTTTTAAAAAGGTTAACTTCAAAATTACATTCAATTGTTTTGTACTAATAGTAAACATTAAGGTATTAGTCGCGTAAATGCTCCCGCAAAACTCCCGCAAAATAAAAAGAACATTAAATAAACTTTTAGATCAACTCACTTGCTTCCTTGTGACCTCTTCTAATGTAATATATGTAATTTTCACGATTTTGAGTCATGTACTATAAGTTGTCATGATGTATTGCTGACACGTTTACGACATTTTTCAATGAAACCACGTGAAAATTAAAAATTGTGAATTTTTAAATTATTGTATTTTTTATACGGCGTGGTCAATAAAGTTAGTTTTTTTTTAAAGGATTTATTTTATCTGAATGTGTAACTTAGTAGTTTTATTTGAAAATCTGACGACTTGTTTTTATACAAATGAATATAAGAGACATTTTTTATATGCATTTAGTGCTATTGCATGTAAAAGGTATGAACTTTGAATTTATATTTTGAAGCTCAGAAGTGGTCAAAATTGATAGGATAGATCTCATTTCATAGATAAATACCTCATGAATACAGATACAAAGTTTTAAAAAAATCTGACGAAAATCATTTTACGCGACTAATACCTTAAACGTTTACAAATGTCAAAAAGTGTGAATATAATTATGCATATTTCTGAATCATTAAAAAAGCGATGTTGCCATATGTATAAATTTTCGATTAAACAAAAACAAAACTTGAAAAATTTAATTATTTATTTAATTTTACTCTCTTAGCTTGCGGTGAAATAAGTTAAAATTAAAATTTATGAATTCAACAAACTTTTAACTATTGAAATCTAATTTTTCAACTTGATCTCTATGATTGATCTATATTGGATATTAAAAAAAGTGTCACTAAAAAGATGTATTTTAACCTATACCTATATGTAAAAATAGTGACTTTCAAATAATAATATCTCAGAAGATAAGCCGTAAATTAATTTTATATTTTGTGGAAATACGTATTGAATATTATGCTTTTTTTGCTGAAAGTTTTATTACGTCCTCTATGATTTCGATTTTTGAAACAACTACGTTAAAAGAGTTTTATTTGTGCTGAATATTATTTTTATTTACACTGAGAAAACTGGATATTCAAAAGCAGATATTTAAAGAAAGATATTAAGGCTTAACATATTAAACTTTAGTGCCTACTAGATGTTAAAAATGTTAAATGATAAATATGTTACGCGTTAACATCTAGATCTTACTGGTAAACATTCATTTTTCTAAGAGTAGATCAGGTAAATATGTAATTGAATTTCACAAGAGTCTAATGAAAAAGCGGTATTCTTTATTTGAGAATTAATCTTGGCGCCTGTTTAAGAATAAAATCTTCTTGTATTATAATGATATTAAAATAAGAAGCATATATTAAAATCTAAATTTTTGGACAATAATTTATATTAAACATTTAAAAACTATTTAAAATTATAGATTTTTGAAAATTCAAATAATGAAAATTACGAAATTGAAGAATATACACCTGAAAAATGAAGAAAATAATTGACAATTAAAAACAAAATTAACAAAATGGCTTAATTAATTAATACACAACCGAACAATTTGAAATACAAAAACTTATAAACGAAAAAAACTCTATTTTACTTACATCACATTATATGATCTTCATCGTCAAAAATTTATAATGATAATCCATAAACTGCATTCTTATGATGAATAAGGACTCAAAACAAAAACAACACACATTTTTTAACATTTTGAGAAAAAGAAAACCTTTTTTAAAGTGCACAATGAAAGTAACATTTTTCTATTCAATGAAATGAACATTTTTTATTGAAAGACAATTATTAAATGTGAATGAAGTAAATAGACTATCAAATCAAAACTTTAATAACATTCTTATACGAATCGTCAAAATTATAAATATCTGTCATTTTGTTAAAATAAAAGTTGTTAAAATAAATAAACAAAATTTAAAGTTAATAATTGAAAATTTACAAAATTGTAGGAAATAATTAAAAATTTCGGAAAATAATTAAAAATTGAAGAAAATAGTTGAAAAATGACGAGAATAATTGAAAAAATAAAGAAAATATTATGTGAAAAATGACAAAAATAAATGTCAATTGAAAACAAAATTTCAAAAATGACTATGAATGATAGTCTATAGACTAGACTATTAATAGACAATTGAAGAAAATAATTGAAAAAATTAAACAAGAAATATTAAATTTAAAGAAAATAATTACAAATTGAAAAATTAAGAAAATGATAGGAAATAATTTCTCATTTAACAACCGGATTAAAAATCGAAAAAAATTATTAAAATTGAAAAAAAAATAATTGAAAATTGAAGAAATCAATTAAAAATTGTCGAATGGAATTGGCATTAAAAAGAATATACTTAAAAATTAAAAAAAGTAATTGAAAAAAGCCGAGATTTAATGAATATAGAAGTAAACAATTGAAGGCTGAGAAATGGAAATAAAAATTTAAGAATGGAATTGAAAATTAAAGAAAATAATTGAACAATTGTATTGAAAATTAAAGAAACTTAATGACAGTAAAAAAAAAAATAATAGAAAAAAGGCGATAATTTTTTAATATTAAAGAAAATAATTGAAAATCGAAAAATGGTATTTAAATTTGAAGAAAATAACTGAGAATTGAAGAAATCGTTTTAGAATTGAATAATTGAATTAAAATTTTAAAAAAAATTTTATAAGTGAAAAAAATAATTGTAAAAATTCGAGAATTATTGAATAATTAATATTGAGGAATTAATTGAAAATCGATAAAAATAATTGAAAATTAAAGAAAATATTTAAGAATTGAAGAAAATAATTGGTAAATAAAAGAAAAATTACAATATGACGAAAATAATTAACTATTAAAAAAAACTAATTAACAATTAAAAATAAAAAATTCGAAAAATGGTGAGAATAATCGGCACCCGAAAAAAAAATTCCAAATTAATGAATAATCATAAAATTGAAGGAAAATAATAAATTGTCAATTAAAAATTGATGACAATTATGGAAAAAATTGTAGAAAATAAATGGAAATTAAATAAATCAATTGGAAATTAAAGAATTGTATTGAAATTTCAAGAAAATATTTGATAATTGAGAAAATGCTAGAATTATTGAATTTTGAATAAAATAAATGAAAAACGAAGAATGCAATTGAAAATGGAAGAAAACAATTAAATTGAAATTTTAAAAATATAATTGACAATTGAAAGAAAAATTACAAAATTACTAAAATAATTAAATATTAAAGAAAATAATTGAGAAATGAGGAAAATAATTGGCAATTGAAAGAAACATTCGAAAAGTGGCGAGAATAATCGTCAACGGAACAAAATCGTTTAAAATAATTAAAGAATAATTATAAAATTTAAAGAGAATAATTATATATTGAAAATTGTTGAAAATTATAGAAAAAACTACAGATTTATTTATTAATGAAATTAACATTATTTGAACTGATATTTATAAATTTTAATATTAATAAATTTAAATGCATTTTTTAAAAAGTATCTGATTAAGAAAATATCTATGTTTCAAACTTCAGGTGTGGACAGAATAAAAGAATGAATGAGTCCTGTGGATTATTATAGATTATAGATTTGTGATATATAAGAAAAATTGATTTTTGACCAAATCTCTCAGAACTTTTAGATCCACGAAGAAATTGACGGTTTTTTCCGGTTTCCAGGTCAAATTGCCACCCTGTTTAAGAATATTATATCCTTAATAGAAGAATATTGTATTCTTCAATAGACGCCAAGAATAATACTCAAATAAAGAATACCGTTTTTTTCAGTATCATTTTCGTTTGCTGTTTGGATTTATTTTCTGGCAATAAATAATAAAGGATTAATTTACTAGCAGGTACCGCCAAAGATTAAATTATCTTCTTGTTTCTAATTAATTTCTTTCAAAGTTTACAATAAGTATTAAAGAAAGTTAATTATATGGGATATAGTCATCTTAATAATTGATTTTTATAAGATTTATGGTTAATTAATAATATATCATTTCGGTATTTTTCGTAATTCGTAATAGTTTTTAGAAAATTAATTGTAACATACAAAATTGTAAAATTTATGAACATTTTTAAAAATTGAAAATAATGATAATTATTTTTAGGATACAATACTAATGAATATAATATTACTATAGTTTAATTAACTCCATCCAATTAAAAAATGCCTAACATTTATGTAAAGAAAACACTTCAAATATATTAATACCGACTGTATAACCTGTTGGGTTTATTTGTGGAAAATGATATATGTCAGGTAATAAATCAAAATTATTTATAGATGCATTCATAATTAAATATCGAAAATATTGTAATAGATGAGAATATAATCTCGAATCTCAATTAATCCCATCTTTTCTTCTTATTAACATAATTTGAACAGGGAGACAACACATCTTTATTTTAAAATTCCCAGACTTTTTCCTGACTTTTTATAAGTTACATTTTGCGATAAAGTATAGTAAAATAAGTTTAATAAATGTGCAATAAATAAAATAATAATAAAAAATCTGGTAATGGTTATTTTTTCCACGGGAATGGTAAAATTAAGTACATTCTTAGTTAATATAACCTTAAAAAATAGTAATTCCTTCAACTAAACATTTTCATGGTTATAATGTCACCGTAATTTTTTCCCGTGTACGGCTGCTTAATTAATATTTATCATAAGGTTAATGCTTTATAATAATTAATTAATTAAATATATATAAAAACAACGATATATTATGTAGACGGATAGTTATTTTTTATTTCGTTTAGGAAACAATACACACAGTATACAGGTACAGTATGCAGATCTTGAAGGCAAAGAAGAATCATTTGTCATAAATCGTCGTACGCTACCTCCTGTTTCGTTCCTCTCAATTATACAATGCAGTCGTATTAAAATAAATCAGTACATAAATTTACAAGGCGTTGCTAATATGTACACATATTAGAAGTATACGTATACAGTAAATTAGCCAGACTGATAAATTGACCCAAATTTCCATTTCACGCATGCCATACACAATAAATATATATATAAGCTTCGATGCTGGATACATTATACACGAATGTACTACGATATGAGTATTTATTTACAATTATTTCTGGTCCTCGATAGTCATATGCAAACTCTTACCTTCCCCAAAATTTAATGCATCAAACTAAAGTTACAATTGAACATTTTAAAAATTTTGCCTTAACAAAATAATCCAGTATTTATAATATAATATAAAGTTTTCTTTAATCATTTTCTAAATTTATTTCGTTGTTCTAGTTAATGCAATTTACAAAAATAATTAAAAGTACTCGTCTTTACTTAAAAAAAAATTATAGATTATACAAGATCATAATCTTTTATAAACTAAGGTAAGATTAATTATTCATAAACCATAAAAGATTATATTATTTATAATGTATAAAATATAATTTTTTGAAATGAAGATATCATATAATTTCTCCTAATAAATCCACTAGATGTGCATTTATAAACATTTTTTCATTAAAATGAGAAGTACAATAACGAATAATTTACAAAAATAAAATTAAAAGATATGATCTATGAGAACATAAAATTTGTACAATTTTTCATATCGCAAACTAAATCGTGCCATACTATATGTTGTCCTGTAATCTGGATAATCCACTTTATGTTGCAAAATTCATGTTTAAATATTTTTTCTTTAAACTATGATAATTTAAAAAAATTTTAAATCATCGTAATTTATCAGTTGTTTATGATAGTTTATAAAATTTTAAAATCATGACAAGGGTTTAAAATTTTATCTTTAATATTCGAGTAATAACAATAAACAAGTAACAATTACGCTTTCGGACAAGGTTTATAGTTTTTTAATAAAAATTACAACATTTTTGTAATTACGACAATTTAGAAACTTTTTAAATTAAAATTGATGAACTCTTGAATTTTATTACAATTTGTGTATTTAAAATTAGAATATTTTAATTTGGTCAAATACTCTAATTTTCAAACCACGAACTTATAGACTTTTAAAATTATGATATAATTTATATATCATGACTTAATTTCAAGACGAGTATTATATTTATCGCTTCAATTTGAATTTCCGATTTGGAAAACTACAATCTTAGCAAAAGCTAAATATATTGAAGAATTGTTCGACTATTATTAAATAGAAGCAAGTCAGTACGAAATTCTAAAATTGTTCTGATATGGACAAGTTCAGATAATCTGAAATTTATTTTACACTAAAATTAACTTGAATCGAGAAAACATCTACTAACAGTGCTGATTTCATTGTACTAAATAATACAATTAAACAGTATAATTATCTTTCTTAATATCAATTTAAGAGGGTCACCATTTATCGATTCTTCTCACAATGTTATAAGTCGATAAAGTACTCGTTAATTATTTTGGCACTACTGCTTTTAATACAAATATCGTGAAATACGTATTTTCATTGTTTAAAAATGTTTCAAAAATGCTCCACAATAAATAACTCTTTATTAAAATGTTCAAAACAGACTTTTACGCTTTATGACAAAACTTAATTAAAATCATAAAAGTAAGAGGACGTTAATGTTTCATCAGTTCAAAAACTGTTTTGTGTTTTACTTATTAATGGATTTCAAAGAACCTTTATTCATTCCTCAAACAAAAATATTTTCAGATTGAAAACGTGGAAATTCAGTATTTCATTACACAGTAAATTGCGACGTAAAATCCATCGACATAGTTTAAAATCCGACGTTGGTGACTAAAATTGGATCTCAGGGACAATAAAATTTATCGCGACAATCAGTGACAAACGAGACTTTTTAATGTGGGTTTAATGCATCGTTAATGGACTATAGTACAATTAATGCTCGTAAAAACTCCTGTAAAAACTATATGGTTTGAAAGTAAATCCTGTAGGAAAAACGTAAATTACCGTAACATATTAAAAAAAAAGAAAGAAAGAAAAAACACATATATACATTTTTCGAAGAAAAACTGCTAATTCTTCTGACCTACTTTACTCTAAAAATTTTTCAACGAAGACCATTGGGTCAGAATTCTTGAAGTGGGCCCATAATTTTTGTTGAGTCTAGGGATTTTTTTGTTCATAATTATATGTTATGTATATAATTATATCTTTTTATAGTCAATGATGATACTAGTAAAACCTATAAAGGGTTTTTCAAAATTTGAATATTTTCCAAAGTTATAGACGATTAAAGTTTTTTGCACCGTTTTAAAAAAGGGCCATTTTTTCGCTTTTGGCTGCACCGATTTTGAAAATTTTTTGAAGAGACTAGTGAGGAATCGTACTTGAGATAAATGGTGAAAATTTAAATAAACAATCTAATTTATTTATATAAATCAAATTTTTATTTCTTAAGGTTACAAATAAATAATGTTCTCCACCGATTTTAACACTTTTTTAAAACAATCTTCTTATCAAAATATTCAAATTTTGAAAAATCCTTTATAGGTTTTTCCAGTATCATCATGGACTATCAAAACATATACGAATAAAAAATCCCTAGACTCAACAAAAATTAGGGGGACATTTTCTGACCCCATTATTAATCTATTTTTCATAAAAATTGTCTAACTTTTCATTCTATTTAAATGTCGAAATTTTTACTTTTTAACTGATTCTTCTTGGAAAAGAATTTTGAAGGAAAGGAATATGAATAAGAAAGAAGAAACTTTCCGTTTAGAAAAAAATTAATAAAATTGTAAAAATAATAATTTACGAAGAGTTATAGAGAATTGGAATTTCCAGAGAAAAATAATTTAAAAAATAAAAATTTCAGACTCTTGAGTGTGCGATTATTGACGTGTAATTGGTATTATATATTATTTTAAAGAGAGCGGAATGCATACAATTGCATTGGTTGTGGATGGAATAAGAGTATTGTCCACTTTATATACAATATACAAATACATTAAAATAGGCGAGTTTTACTAATATGTTTTTATATTGGGATATAACGCATTCACCAACTAGTCTAATCTCGGAGCGACTTTAATGCACGTTAATTTAGGCACACGTCTTCATTAAGAGGTACAATTTCGTGCTTCAAACGGCGTATTTGCGCAGAGCTTTCGCTTTTACCTGTATATATACACACGGTTAATATGTATCTTTATTTAAAACTTTGAAAATTCATATAAATGAAATGTATGCCTTGTTTCATGATAAAACAAATGCTTATTAAAATATGTTGCTATTTTTTATTACATAATAAAGAAATCTTTTCAAAAACAAGTTTAACTCTATAAAGAAAGACTTATTTAAATATTTGGCTTTCTGAAATTAATTCGAATGCAACCCGATTAAACACAAAAATATATAAAAAAAAACGCGCCTGCCATATAGCAACTTTCACGCAGGAACCCCTGTCTAATATCTATTATTTTTTATACATACTTTCGTGTCTAATGGATTGCATTTATGTGGATTCTTTTTCTTAAAAAAAAAAAATCAGGGATCACAGGAATTTTTTAAAAATAGAAAATAGGGTTAATAATAATTAATGTAAAAGAAAAAAACTTTGACTTTTATTAAAAAAATTTCGCAGAATGAATAAAATGAAGAAAACTTTTGAATTGATCAGCTTCGCTTAAAACCTGTCACTCTGAGATTTTTGAGCTTGCTGAATTTAAATTTCTAATCACATTTTAAAAAATTTTAAAATTGTAGAGTTTCAGACAAATTCGTAATCAACAACTCCAAATTATCCAGCGAATTGAATTAATTAAAAAAACACCTAAGCCGGCATTTTGAATTTGGGAAATTATATAAACTTCAAACTCGAAATTAGCGACTTTGAAATCCTCAGATTGGCAAGTTTCAAGTAAATTAAAAATAACTCCATGACTTTTATTTAAAACAAATATTTTAACTTCATCTGTCGCGATTTTAAAATTTAATTTTCTCAATATTCCTAATCTTATAGCCTAAACACTTTCAATGCAAAATATTTGCAATAGATGTGATTTTTTGGAATTTGGTATTTAAAAATTATTAAGAATTGAAGAAAATTTTGTAAATCCGTTATTGAAAATTATTGGAATTCCTACTATACTAAAAATACAAAATATTTTTTGATAAATTAAAGTTTGGTTAGATTTATTTAAAATTATTGCAAATGAAAAAATCGTCAAATTTGAATAGATTAAATATAGAAATAATTGCTATTAAGATAAATTTAAATTTAAATCGTTAAAATCAAGTATGAATTAAATTTAAAATCGATTAAAAATCTAGTCAGTGAATGTTTCGACAAATTAACATTAAGATTAACTTAAATTAAAAAGAATGGAATTTTTAAAAAATTACAATTTTGATGAATTGACGCTTTAGTTTAAAAAATTGAAGGATTAACAAAATAGGCGAAATTGGTAACAAAAATTAAAAAGGATGAAGATGTTACAGTCTGTGGTCCCTGAAAAAAACTTTATATATGACTGAAAGTATTTTTACTGAATATATATAGGTATAATCTAATAAAATATCCAGTAAATTGACAATAGTAAAACAAAAAGTCACATTAATGAAACCTTTCTCCCCTAAAAAGGAATTAAAAACTTGTCTATTTATTGCATTAATATAAATGCATTAAAAGCAGAAACTCTCGAGTAATTTCATTTATTTGAAACATTCAAAATTTCAATTTAAAGTTAAAATATCAAAGAAAGTTTCCAAAGGTTATGGACGTTAACTAGCGAGAGGATATCGAAAATCACCCCGCGAGTACTCCCGAGATAGGAAGCAACGATCGGAAAGCCAACCAAAACCCATTCGACAGATCGTAAAAAAGCCATAAATGTTTCTCTTGATTAAACAAATTTCTGGTCGCTCTGATAGTCATATCCCAAGAGAGTTATAAAATCAATTTCCAAACATGAAAACGATTTCTCATGTTGCAAATTAATTTTCTGTTTCGGGCCTTTGGCACTGGATTTTATAATTAATAATTCCAACAATTAGTTTTAACAACTCTGTGTAGATATGTTCTGCTACATTATTTTCATTATTACAGAAATTTCAATAATTGAGAAGAATACATACGTAACGTATCGTTTACATATTACGTCCCACAAATTTAAACAACAATTTTTAATTCTTCACAATAATTGTTATTTTTTCCAAAGATTATCTTCTTCTTTAGACCTATGACGTAATATATAAAAGATCCAAAACTATAATTGATAAAAACAAATCTTTAGACAAGATGTAGACTTTTAACAAGAAACACAAATTCTGACCTTACAAAAATTCTTTTTAATAAAATGAATACAAACAATAATATAATTACAACGATGGTATATTTTTGGAGCATTATTATATATTCTAATAGAGTCACTTAAAATCCACACTACATTTGAAGATAAATGTTTCAAAAAACTTATCCGTTAAAAACAATTCAAAATTGGCCTTGGCACGATTTTTCAAATACATATCCTAATACATTGTCGTCAAAATGGTTATTCTCGTTTTTTGGCATCGTTCTACAAGGATTAATTAAAAATTATTCATTTTATTCAAACATGAAATATTATTATTTCCATTTTATTGCTGGATCGAAGAAGAACTCGTGCTCGAAAAGCAAATTTTGATTTATAATGATACAATTTGGCATTATTAAGCTTTCGAAAACCGCACAAAATATGTGATAACATTTCGAATAGCGTCTCTATTTTATGTCACAATGATAATGGTACCTTCCGTGGTAATTTTCAGGCTAGATCAATGCATTTTCGTGTTCCCATGACCATTCCTGATATTAGCGCTCTCATTAATTCCAGTCACTCGTGAATCTTAATTAAACTCAATGGAATTTCGACAATTATAATCTGGGATTTATTACAGATCAGAATTTAAAGGCAAGTAGTGCAGATATCATCATAAGATTGATAAATCAATCTAAAAAGTTTATAATTGAAAACTATGCACACTCAACATCATAAATCAACGCGCGGCATTGTATAATTGGAAATTTATTAAGTCAAATGAACAAAATTGTGGAAAATAATTTTTATAAAAGAATATTCAGAAATGAATTTTCATAATTGAAATTTTATCCTTTCAATTTCGCAGACATCACAGTACCTTTTATCTTAAAAAAAAAAAAGAATTTTTCCCCTGGAAAAGGTGACAGTATAAGGTGACAAAAAATATAATAAACAACAAACTGGAATGTGTTTAAAACAGGGTTGCTACGTTTTCAAAATTTCAATATTCAATTACTTCCAAGTTATCCAGACCATTTTTCATCGAATTACATGACCAAATATAAAATAAGTAGCAGTATTAATACGCGAAAAACTTTGCATTCTTTTTAGTCATTTAAAACTATAATTTTTTGCAAATGCAGTAAATAATGAAACGAGAATAATTAAAAAATTAAAGAAAATATGTGAAAAATGACGAAAATAATGAACAATTGAAAACAAAATTCAAAAAATAGCTAGACTAATACACAGCCGAACAAAAAAATTGAAAAAATCCAAGAATAATTATAAAATTTTAAGAAAATAACTAAAAAATGAAAAAATTACAGGAAGTAATTGTAAATTTTCGGAAAATATTTGGAAATTGAAGAAAATAATTAATAATTGTAAGAAGTAATATAAAAAAATGACGAGAATAATTGAAAAATTGAAGAAAATATCTGAAAACTGACCAAAAAATTGACAATTAAAAACAAAATTCGAAAAATGATTAGATTAATAGACAACTAAAAGAAATAATTCTAAAAAACTAAAAAAGAAATATTAAATTTAAAGAAAATATTTGCATATTGAAAAATTAAGAAAATTATAGGAATAACTGTTTGAAATAATTGCACATTTAACAACTGGATTGAAAATAAAAAAAAATTATTAAAATTGAAAAAAATAATTGAAAATTGAAGAAGCCCATTAAAAATTGAAGAATGGAATTGAAATTTAAAGAATATACTTAAAAATTGAAAAAAAGTAATTGAAAAATGCCGAGAATTACTGAATATTAAGGAATTAATTGAAAATCGATCAAAATAATTGAAAGTTAAAGAAAATATTTGAGAATTGAAGAAAATAATTAAAATTTAAAGAAATAAATTGGAAATTAATGAACTAAAAAAAAATTTTAAGAAAATAATTGATAATTAAAAGAAAAATTACAATATGACGAAAATAATAATTTAATATTGAAGAAAATATTTAATTATTAAAAAAAAATAATTAACGATTGAAAAAAAAAGTTTGAAAAATGGTGAGAATAACAAAAAATTTAAATTAATGAATAATCATAAACTTAAAGGTTAATAGTAAATTGTCAATTGAAAAATGATGGAAACTATGAATTAAAAATCGAAAAAAATTGAAAATTGAAAAATGGAATTGAAATTTAAAGAATACAATTAAAAATTGAAAAAAAAAATTAAAAAAGCTGAAAATTGTAGAATAAGAAAATAATTGAAAACTGAAAAATTAAAATTTGAAGAAACTAATAAAAAGAAATTAAGAAATAAATTGAAAATTTAAGAATTAAATTCAAATTTGAAAATGGAAGGTAAGAATTACTGAATTTGAATAAAATAATTGAAAATTGAAGACTGGAATTTAAAATTAAAAATAATAAATGAGAAAAGAAAATAATTAAGAATTGAAGAAAGAAATTAAAGATTAAGGAATTAAATTAAAATTTTAAGAAAGTAATTGACAATTAAGGAAAAATTAGAAAACTGTCGAGAATAATTGTTAACAGAACAAAATATTAAAAAATAATTATAAACTTCAAGAATAAATGTAAATTGAAAAATTTGTAGAAAATAATTGAAAACTGCGGAAAAAATTAATAATTGAAAGAAATAATTGAAAAATGACGAGAATAATTGAAAAATTGAAGTAATTAATAAAGGGACTTTCATCGTGTGGGACCCTGGTAAACAAGAAGAAAAGGGTCAATTTCACTCACAGGACATTAAAAAATATATTCAAAGACAATGAAGTGAAGTGAATTATTTTTTTTTAGTGAAGTGAAAAATAACAATAAATTAATAAAAAAAATTTATAATGTGAAAGTGAAAATTATCAATAGTGATTAAATTAATTAACTAAAAAAATAATTAAAGCTGATTGATGAAGTAAAACAATTTATAAATTTTAATCGTATGAGATTTATTTTTTTTTTAAGTGATCAGTAAATCAATAATTGAAGAAGAGAATCTAGCATAGAAAAAGTGATAGAGACACTAATAATAAGAGTTAGATGATAAATGTAAATTTTATATTTAGTAATAGTGGATAATGTTATATAAAAAAAAAAAAATTAAATAAAAAGATAAAAAAAAAAAAAAAAAAACTGTTTATTGTTAAAATAGATTATAAGAATAAATTAAAACTAAGTTTATAGAAACAATATAAGAGATTAAAGATAAGAACAAAGGAAATGGAATTTTCTTCATAATTTAATGATAATTATAAAACTTTATGCTGAATTATAGATCTTAAGTATTAAAGGTATTTAAAATGGCTTCATAAAATTTTTTTTTTGAATAAAAAAGAAAGTAAGTTTGAAATTCGCGTTGAGAAAAGCAAGGTTTTTATAATAAAATAAATACTTAAGATTAACAAATAATGTAGAGTAGAAGATTACTAAACGAAAGAATAAATATAAATAAAGTAATAAGGAAAAATAATTTATTTTTAGAATGCCTTTGTGTGATAGAGGTTCTCAAACCAATGCACACCATTTGGATCTGGAGCATTTAAGAGGGGTATCAATTAGATCAAAAATTAGGGGTTTTAAAGATAACTTAGAGTATGCCTCTCCATTCAACAGGAGGAGATGTAAAAGAAAAAACAAAGAAATACAAACTAATTTATATGCGGGAAAAATGTCAGAAGGAGATACATTTAAAGTCGCATCAGAAAGGAAAAATTTACCGAAAATAATTGATATTACGGTTATAAAAAATCACAAAATAATTATTTTAAAAGAAAAACTTTATACGTTTAAATAAAATGTTAAAATTATTAATGTCTGATAATTTGATTTTATTCCCTCCCTTAAATACGAATAGTGTATATTTGATTTTTTTTAATTTAATATTATCCAGGAAGATACAACATGTTTGCTAATAATTAACAAATTTCATAAATGTTAAAAGAAGTATCTATAAGTAAAATGTTATTAGATTTTAGATGCTGATGTTTGTTATCTTTTAAAAATTTTTTTTTTTATTTTGTTAATAGAATGGAATGGTTCGTAGAGTATATTAATGGAGAAAAATTGGCAAATTATGAAGATAAATTTTTGTCAAAAATCCTTGACCATAATACTTACTATGATATAAAAATAACATCAGCAGTTAGTCCATCGGAGTTTCATGGAAAACCAATAAGGTTTGGAAGTGATTATTTAAATTTATTAGAGCAAATGGAGAACTTTTATCAATGGGAACCAGAAAATTTTAAAATCAATGTACCTTTAATGTTAAAATTTGATGAGTTACCGGTGGCATTTTATGATGACCAAAGTGGTTGTGGAAGAGGATATATTGATGATATTGATGATAATGGAAGTGTAAAAATATATGATGTTGATGAAGATGATATATATACAGTGAGGCATGATCAAGTATATAGATTGCTTTATAAATTTATAACAATTCCAAAACAAATCGTTTCACTGGCTCTTAACCAAATAAAGCCAAAAAAATATAATATATGGTCAAGGATGGAATGCAGAAAGTTTAAATTGAAAATTATTAATAAAAGGATATATTTTAAAACAGATGAAATGAATAGACATACGCACTTGGGAGTTGCTCAATTGAGAAATGAGGCTATGACCTTGAGAGGGTTTCTTTTGCAAAACAATTTGGCGGGATTTTCTCATGAAGCTAGACTGTATATTGCGAATGAAGAAGAAAAAAATTATCAATTTTTAGATATACCATCATCGGATGATGAATCTGATTAAATTAGATGATTGTTATTTGAATTTTAATAGTTTATAAATTATTGGTTTTTTATGATTAAATAAATAAATGATTTTGTTAATTTTCAACAAAAATGCATTTATTTAGGGGGGGCATTGTAAGGGTATTATTTAAATTTTTCTTTTTCTTTATTTGCTAATAATTAATGCAATTTTCTTAAATATAAATTGTGAATTTTGAATTTATTTCTTGTAAATGTGCTCATTTTTAATTAAAAATTTTCACATTTAGGGGGGGCATTGAAATGGTATTCAATGGTCAAGACCATTTCAAGTAATATTACCGTTAAAATAAATATAAATTAATAAATAAAATAAATAAAAATAAAGAATTTAATGAGAAATAAATAATAAAATATGAATATAAAAATAAAAAAATGTTGCGTGCGATGGGGATCGGTCTCTCGACGTGTGGGTTTGTGGTCGTTTGTCTTGATCGCTGAGCCAGGGGAGATTGAATGGGTCGATTTTAAAGAAAAATTTTCACATCTAGCGATAGCTTTTGACCACGGGAGCAGTTACGACACAAAAAAACGATACTGGCATTGGTGAAGAGGAGTACTACAAAGAATACAAGGGAAATTGACGACTTGAAGTTGAATAAAATGGATCGAAATAATAGTCAGGCTATAAATTGGAAATTTATTCATGGAATGGACTTTAATGGAGTATTTCGAAAGTATATTAAGGATCATAGTGTTGACTTGGTCTATAATTTGGACGTATTGCAGCATTTCAATGATGATTTACTTTCTATTTTGAAAGATGAATGTACTCTTAGTAGCGGAAAAACATACTTTTTGCATCTAGAAAAGTTACTAGTTATGAGTGACGAGAAGAATAAAAGGATTGGGATTTGGAAAATCTTTGAAACCATTGATGGAAAGTGTAAAATTGTGTACAATATATCGAATGGACTAGCTGTAAAACTTGATGAATACATTATAGATGTTTATGAAGGTATAATTAATGATCTTTATACCATTTATCAATTTGGAAAAGAAACTGAATCTGGACAAAAAGGACAATATGTCAGGAATTTTCAAACTATTAGAAGTGCAACCATTACAAAGTTGTGTGATCTCACTGGGTTCTACTACCTTTTGGGAAGAAAAACCTGTCGTGAGATTACGATAATGAATATTAAGCAAAATACTTGGACATTAAATGGAATTATTCAAAATATCGATCTACTTAGTTGTATTGGATCAAAAAGTATCTTCAGAATTACAGATTTAAAGGTTGAGATTGGTGTTAACGGACTTGACAAAGGAAACAAACCTAAGTATTTTCTGGTTGATAGAATTCTTGAGCTTTCAAGTCGAATTAGTATGTATACAAAACTAATTAAATACGAACCTAAAGAGAATCTAAATCAAGGAAGAGATAAGAATAAAAATATATTTGAAGTTACTTATGGCGTAGAAGAGAGTGTGAGAGGTGGTAAACGTACAGTTACTACTAATCGAGTACTAAATGATAACACTGGATCATCATCTTTTGAGTTGGATCTTAGGAGTGTATCGAGCAATCGACTTACAAAAAGTGCAAGTGAATCGAAAAACCATGTTTTGTCTAGTGTTGATCAATCAGATTCTTGTGACGGTATGGAAAGTGGAACGAATTTTGAGAGTTGTACCATAAATGAAAAAGTGAAGATGATTATTCAAGAAACATTGACTAACTATACATCAGAAGAAGTTCGACAATATGATAAGGTTAGTTCCATTCGAGAATTACTTAATGTTTTGATTCAATCTAAAACATATTTGCAGCTGGGAAGTTATTTCGATAATTTAGTAGATGAAAGTTTGTTAGATAGCTTATGTTCAAAAATTAATAGATCAGTAGAACCTCAGTTAAGTGGTATGGAATTAGCTAGCTTTAGAGTTATGATCGGTTTCCTTTTGTGTGAGTCTGCTGACATTTCTATTGAGTGTAAACGATTACTTAAAATTCCAACTGTTTTTAAGTTATGGAGAGAAATTTTAGATGATTTTCTAAAACGATTAGAAACGATTGAAAGTGAATTAAGATAAAGAATGATAAAACAATAATATGGAGTTAAATTTCCAGTATCGAAAACACAGTCACGGCCCACCCCCTAACTAAAAATAAGAGAGAGAACGATATATGCTTCAACTGGTACCCCTGGTGTCTTTTCTCTCGCTTTTCGGCTATCTTCTTTCTAACGCATTCGCTAGACATATCGGCGCCGGCTTTATTTTGATTTTGCTCGTATTTCGCGTGAAATAATATCAAATATTTTGTCTCTTTCTTTCTTGTACAGAAATATGTATACAAGTTAAATCCTTTCTTACTTATTGAAATAGAATTTAAAATATATATCATCGCCTCGTGAATGATTTTAAACTCATTTTATTCTAGGAAATTTAAATGTCTAAAAGTAAATAGAAAAATTAGGTGAAGGACGCATGAATTGGGTCATTTTAAATTTGGAATGTGTCATCCTGGATAATTATTTATTTTTGATTATTTTATTTTGAAAATTAATTTATTATTAAATAGATAAAAATTTTAACAAAATTATAAGCACCTTGTTTTTCGATTTTATATTGTTTGGAAAAATAAAAATTTTTAAAAATGGAAGGTGATAAAAATAAAAAAAAAATGAGTCCAATCAAATCATCTGATTCTTTCGAAGCATCGGGAAGTAATGATTTAAATGATTTAAGTAATCTTGATCCTTTTTTAAATAAAAATAAAAATAAAAATGATCAAGAGGATAAAGAAAAAGAAAATATTAATAAAGATCAAGATAATAAAAATGATGATGAGGAAGGTCCTTCAGACGATGAATCAGATGATGAATCTGAAATTGAAATGAATGAAGATGAATTAGAACAAGCTGAGAAAGATTTAGATGATATGATTAGAAGATATGGTGAAGAAATAAAAGATTTAAAAGTAAATTTAAGAAATATTTCACAAACAATTAAATTTAAAAATAAAAAAGCCGCGGAAGATAGAAAACGAATAAAAACAAGATTAACAAATACAAATGAAAAGATTGAGCAAAATAAAGCCATTTTAAATAAAGAAATTGAAAAGAAGGTAGAGTTGCGAAAGAAAGAATGCGAAAATAGTAAGAATCAAATAGAAGAAAAGTTAGTAGAAACGGAAACAAAAGTGAATTTATTAGAAAGAAAAGTTGGAGATATTCATTTGATTAGTGAGGAAAATTCTATTTCGGTTTTATCAAATGAGCGACATATTTTAGAAATTACACAAAATCAAAAAGTAATGGAAAATAAAATTAATAGAATTAGACAAACAAATAGTAGTGGTGGCATGGAAAAATCGTCGTGGTTGAAAAACATGCCAGTGCCGAAATTTAGTGGTCGCGAGCGCCCTATGGTATTTCTTAATGATTTATTAAAATATTTACAAGCGAATGAAGCATGGGAAGATGATTTTAAATATATAATTTTAACGTGTCTAGAGGGTTTCGCTAAAGAATGGTGGAATTTGGTCTCTACACATAACGATAATTTTGAATCTTTTAAAGAAAAATTTATTAAACGCTATTGGAATGAAGAAATAAGATTCAAAATTAGTTCAAATTTACAATTCGGAGTTTATGAAGCTTCTGGTAGATTATCCAGAACTGCTTACGCGATTAAATTAATAAACAATGCTAAGGATTTAATTCCACCACCTTCAGAAAATGAAATTGTTTTGAAAATGTCAAGACATTTTGAAGATGAAATAAGAACCGCGATTATAATACGTAAAATTGAAACAATAGAAGAATTAATTGATTTATTAGAGACTTTTGATTTGGCTGGTCCATCTAACTCATCTCGAAATTTTTCTTTTAGAAATGGTCAGCGTTTTCAAAGCAATTTTAATAACTCGAATAATCGCGCTAGTCCTAATCAATTTTCGCAAGGAGAAAGAAATAATGTTAATCCGCGTTATCAGCAACAAGATAGACCTCAGAATAATCAAAATTTTGGTCAAAATAGAACAAACTATAATCAAAGTAATAATCAAAATATTAGAAGAGAATTTAATAGTCAAAACCAGAATTTTGGAAATTCTCAAAGAGGAAATTTTAATAATTATAATCGAGGTAATTTTAATCCTAATTATAATCGTTATAATAGATTTAATCAAAATCAATCAAATGATTTGCCTGATTCAACCACAGGTAATTTCAGACGCGAAAATAATTATTCTCCTCGAGAAAATGGATTTCAGAGAAATAATAGTCAAAATTATAATCAAAATTATTCAAGTCAAAATCGTCAAGATTATAATAATGGTTATGTTGAAAATGGACGTTATGTGCCTAGATTTAATCAATCAAATCAGCAGGGCGGAAGTTCTCAACAAAATCAAAATGTGGAAAATTGTAAAACAAATTTGGTTAATTTAAATAAAGAAAGTAGTAATTCAAGAAATGCGCAAAGTACTAGCTCTCGAGAAGAAAATATTGATTGTGAAGCAAGAGGATTTTCAAATTCGGGAAACTTGTAAACCTCGGGTTTGAAAATGCCGAGTTAAACGTAACAAGCCCGAGGTCAATAGAGTTAGAAAATGATATAATTATAAATGAAAATAAAATTAAGAATGATAAAATAGTAGAAAAAAATATTAAAATAGTCAAAGAAAGTAGTAATGATGATATTAATGAAAATAAAATTAATGATAAAAATGAATGTAATCAAAATGAATTTGTAAATAATGAAAACAAAAATATTATTGAAGATAAAAATGTAAACAAAAATGTAAACAAAAATAATACGATAAATGTAGATCATAATGATATTCCGTTACCATTAGACACGCGCGAAGAATTATTAGTAAATGAAAATGATAATGAACTGAATATTAACAAAGATAAATGTCCTTTAATCGAAATTGTACTTCAATCGATAAAAATAAAAGCTTTAATAGATACTGGAAGTGAAGTTACGTGCATCTCGGAAATATTTTATCAAAATAATTTAGAAGTTTTTAGAAAATGTGAAATATTACCAGTAGTTGGTGTAAAGGTTGTTGGCGCAACTGGCGCAAAACCAACTAGAGTAAAACAACAAACTTATATCAGGTTTAGAATGGGTGATTGGGATGGAATGTATGTGTTTTTGATAGTACCAAAATTAAATAAAGACTGTATAATTGGAGTTGATTTATTAAAAAGAATTCAAAGTCAGATTGATTTTAAAAATAATGTATTAAGGGTTTATGATGGAGAAAATTATATAGAAATAAAATTACAAGAAGAAGAAAAGAAAAATATGAGAATTACTTTAATAGATGAAAATGATACGTTATTAAAAAGTCAAGAGAAATACTTTAAAATTGATAAAAATAATTCATATACAGTTGATGAAATTGGTATTATTGAAGATTATGGAAACATTCATTCTGAATTTGATATAACGGGTGAAGAAATTGATAAGAAGGTTTCTGAATGCACATTATTAAATTCAAATGAAAAAGAAAGATTTTATAAACTTATTTCGCGTTATAAAAGAGTTTTCTCAAAAAAGCCGGGTAGAATTTCAATATACGAACATGAGTTAGAAGTCAATGATTCAAGGCCATTTATGAAAAAATCTTATCCTGTTCCCATGCATATGCGAGATAAAGTAAATGTAGAAATTGAAAAAATGCTAGATTTAGGAATAATTAAAAGAGCTACTACTCAATATGTAAGTCCGCTTGTGACAGTAGTAAAGAAAGATGGCTCAGTTAGATTATGTTTAGATGCAAGAAAAATTAATGAAATTTTAATAAATGATTATGAAAGAGCTGAAACTACAGAAGTTTTATTTCAAAGATGTTCAGGGGTTAAAGTAATGTCTTCGCTTGATCTTGTAAGTAGTTTTTGGCAAATTCCGTTGTCGGAAAATTCAATGAAATATACAGGTTTTATTGTAGAAGGAAAATGCTACGTTTTTACAGTTGTACCATTTGGTTTAAAAACAAGTACTAGCGCACTTGTAAGAGCTTTAGATTTTGTATTATGCGGATTAGGTCAATTTGTAATCACTTTTATCGACGATATGCTTTGTACATCGGAAAACATCGAGCAACATTTGATTCACTTAGAAAAATTATTTCAAAGGTTAGAAGAAAATAACATGACGATTAATTTTGAAAAATCACATTTTTTTCGACCGGAAGTAAAATTTCTGGGGCATATTTTAACGGAAGGCGGAATAAAACCGGATCCGGAGAAAATTAAAGTGATTAAAGAATTTCCAAGGCCGCGTAATTTAAAAGAGCTTCGTGGATTTTTGGGTCTTATAAATTTTTACACGAAATTTACAAAGAGTCATGCGCAGGAAACAGTTCCACTTTTAGAATTATTAAAAGGTGGGAAAAGATGGGACTGGAATAAAGAAAAAGAAGAAGCATTTAATCGGATTAAAGATTTATTTTGTCAATTTGTGATTTTAAGTTTTCCAGATCTTGATAAAATGTTTTATTTGCAAGCTGATGCGAGTGATGTAGCGATAGGATCGGTTCTTTATCAATTGGATGAAGATGGAGGTCAATTGCCGATTTCTTTCGCGAGTAGAACGCTAAAAGGGGCTGAATTAACATTTTTTACGACCGAAAAAGAACTTCTCGCGATTGTATGGAGTTTAAATAAATTTAGATCATATATTCTGGGAGGAAAATTGACAATAATTACAGATCATATGGCGTTGTCATTTTTAAAAACCTGCAGATTGTTAAGTGGAAGATTATCTAGATGGGTATTAGCGATTCAGGACTATGATTTTGATATGAAACATGTAGAAGGAAAGAATAACATAGTCGCGGATACATTAAGCAGAATTCCATTTATTAATGAAACAGGTTCAAGTCACGATAGCAATGAAGGGAAAATTTTTTTTTATAATCTAGCGAAAAGACCGTCATCGGTGTTATGTAAAATATTTAAAAACTATGAAGTCGAACAAATGGAAGATATGATTCTTAGACAGAAAATTAAAGACGTAAATGAGGGCAAAACAAAGCGATATGTAATAAACGATGGGTTATTATATTTTCTTTCTGGAGATGATAGAAAACTTTGTTTAACGAAAAACACTATTAATCACGTTATTGATGAGACACATGAGATGTATGCTCATATTGGTGCTCAAAGAGTGTTTAGAATGTTGAATGAATATTTTTATCACCCTCATTTTGCGAGAGTAATTCGACACAGAATTTCGAGTTGCGATTCTTGTCAAAAGAATAAAATTTCGAATCAAACTAATTTTTCGGAAATGAGAAATTATACTCCGGAAAAACCAGGCGAAATTTTATCAATCGATTTTTATGGTCCGTTACCAACGTCAAAAGGCGGATTTAAATATATTTTGTCTACTGTAGATGCGTTTAGTAAATTTGTAAGATTATACCCGATAAGAAAAATGACAACAAAAGCCGTTATTAATAAAATTTTTAATCAATATATACCGCAATATGGAAAACCATCGAAGATTATCACAGATCACGGTACGCAATTTACATCGGAAATTTGGAAAGAAAAACTTCGTCAAGAAAATATTCAATCCATATTTTCATCAATTCGACATCCTCAGGGAAATATCGTTGAACGTATTCATAGAGAACTTTCAAGATTTTTTCGGTCTCTAATTGTCAAGAAACATAATTCATGGTGGAGCTGGGTAAATATAATAGAAAATTGCATGAACGAAACACATCATGAAACAACGGAATTTACTCCAATTGAAATTCAACTGAAAAAGAAACCGAAAAGAATGTGGGAAAATTGGTTAAAATTACCACCCAAACCAGAAGGAATAGATTACGAAAGAAAAATTGAATTAGTTAAAAATAATATTAGTAAAAAAGGACAAAGAAGAGCGGAAAAATTTAATACTTCACATAAATTGAGCGAATTTCAAGTAGGAGATAAAGTTCTAATAAAATTATTAAACAGATCGGATAAAGAAAACAAGATTATAGCGAAATTTTTGCAGATCTATGAAGGACCGTATGAAATTAAAAAAGTAATTAATAAAGGGACTTTCATCGTGTGGGACCCTGGTAAACAAGAAGAAAAGGGTCAATTTCACTCACAGGACATTAAAAAATATATTCAAAGACAATGAAGTGAAGTGAATTATTTTTTTTTAATTAAATTAAATACAGATTGCCGATTCCCCGGTTAAGGAAAATAAGAGAGAGAACGATATATGCTTCAGTTTGTTACTTAATCAATGATGTACAGATACTAAAACTGCATTGTCTGTGTATTATGCAGTAGGAGCTACGAGATCGAGAGATGATAAAAAAATAGAGCTATGCTGCGTTCTAGTTTATAAAATATATGTGGCTACGTCACTATTGATCGAGATGATTCGAAGGAACCATTACAAACTAGTCAGAAAATTATTTTATCCCTTTCTTTTGTCGAGTTATGAATTTTTAATTCAAAGATTTAATTAAACTAATCCAGCTGATACAAAAGCTATCAAGCACCTATCGCTTGCTGTTTTTCATTTTCATTTAGAACTTTACACAACTCCTGCATTTTTTACATAATATAATTTTAATTAGATCATTCATTTAATTTATATTTTAATTAAAATTTGTCTTTCATTATTTTAAATTGCAATAAACACTAATTATTTTTACAATCCAATAATATCGTATATAGGATTATTTTTAAGTCGATTAAATTAACAATTAAATGTTGGTGATGCAAAGCATTCTCAAAGTTCTAAACGTTTAAATAAACGAAATTATTGCTTTTTGTATTATATTAATTATTAAAAAAAAGTAAATAAAAAATAAAATACTGTTTAATCGTTAAGAGACGATTACTTTGATTTTGCATATTTTCGATGAAAAATTGCCAAGTTTACCTTCTTTTATAGATATTTTTTTTTCCTTAAATTCAAACCGAGAGTAAAAATTTGGTTTAAATGAACATTTAGTACTTTAATAACATAAAAAAAGTGAGAAAATATAAATAACAGAATATAAATAACTTTATATTTCGATTTCATTATTATTTTTGACTTAGTAGCTTCGAATAATCTTTTAAGAAGTCGTTTTATCATTTAATCGAAAGTTATGAAGCAATGAGAAAGCAATGTCTTTTATAGCCAACTTGTGTGTTTATAACAGTTGCTTAAGTAAAATGGAAGAGACTCATATTGAATGAAAATATCCATTGAAAGTGTATTTACTTGCATTTGCATATAGTAAAAGGTTGAAATACTTCGCATCTCATAACCGCGAACAAATGATGATTCAACTCTTTTTAAAAAAATAACATTTAAAAAAAAAACAGTACAAAATGATATCACGTCCTTTCTCTCTACACGAAACTTTGAGCATCTCTCGACTAAATTTAAACTTAAGAGTCTCAATGAAAGAAATATCATATCTTTACATTTTACACTTCTTTTCAGTTATAAATCGTTTATCACTGCACAACAAGTAATAACTAATTGCGACATTAGACATCAGTTTTCGAAGCGAGCTATTTTTCGATAAAAAACAAAGTTCTAAAAAAAAAACTACTTTCTCCAAATAACAAGATTTTTAAAACGTTTTCTTTTGAATTCTTTAAATTAGTAAAAATTCACTTTGAGAAAACAATTATAAAAAAATTGAACTGAATATTTTTTCTAAATCGTGAGATTTCTATATAGAAGAGGAAGAGATTTTAAAATAAAAGAAGTAAATATTTGGTAGTTCTAACTATTTTTCGTTGTAAAAATATTACCTAAGCTCCAAGAACTGATTTTTACTCTTATTAATTTCTTTCTTTCTATATTTCAGTCCATATCTATCTCAACTTTTTAAAAATATTGTATATTACGTAAAAAAAATTATAAACAGAGCTATGAGTGGAGTAAATATTAAAGAAATAAAGATTTTTATGTAGAGTAAATTGTAAAAAGACACATACAAACATAAATATTTAAACACTAGAGTGGTTAAATGAAAAAAAGAGATTCTAAAATATCATTTTCAATATTGTTATCTCAGCCATATTTTATTTAAAAGTCACAGCTCTGTTACCCTTACTTTTTATTAAATAAAAGAAGGCAGTAAAACATAAACTGAGTTTTAATATTGCATTTTTTATCATGCTTTAACTATCCTAATTATTGATTATAAAAAAGCAATCTCAGGGTCAAGTGCCAAACGTATGGGCACACAATTTGAGTAAAACAAGAGAAAAAAACATAATGAATTACAAAATACGTATATATATAAACACAATTATACTCACAAAAATAGATTTAATATATATTTAAAAAATATTTTAAATTTCAAAATAAATTTAAACAATTTTTTAAAACTATATTGTAAATAGAAAAAAATTGTAATTTTGTTTAATTTAAAATAAAATGTTAAACTGTATAATTAAAGAAATAAGATAACAAACAAACAAAAAAACACAAAACAATAAATTTTTAAAACATTTTTGAAATATTTAATATTTTCAAATTGTTTAAATGGCGAATAGTAAAATGGCAAACACGTTACAATCATTAAAATAGCTTTTTTTAAAAAAATATTCTTAAACGTTTTAATCAAATAAAATATTGATTTAGAATTATTGTGGATTGTTTAAAACAATTCCTGCAATAAGATCAAAGTTTACGCTTATTCACACCACACGAAAAGAAATAATTTATCACTTTTGATTGAAATTCATTACAAATTGGAGAAAAAAAAGTAAAAAAATAACTAAAGCAAAAATCTTGTCTTTTCAAATCTCGGAATTTTAGTTCACGTTTTTCATACATTTTTTCGACTTATTATTGTTTTAGACAAATTTAATTATTTATTTTAGACTATAAATTTTGATAAATTTCAATAAAAATTGAACGTTTTGTAATAAAATCTAATAATGTACTTCTTTTTAAGTCCTTGAAATTAATTTGCACTTTGGAGTAAAAGTTTAATCGCAAAAAATTATTTTTTGTTTTCATAAAAATTTAAAACCAAATTATCATCTAATTTTATTATGTTTTTTTGTCAGTGGCATAAGAAAAATCTATATAATGTAAATAAGAAACGTTATTTTCTATTTTTTTAATATCGATTTTCAGTTACAAAAAAAATTTATAAAATGAATTGAAATAGATTGATGGATTCCTATCAAATAAATGTTTCAAAGTTTATTAACATATTATTTTTTTAGTGAAACCGACTCTGATTCGAATTTTTAAATTTTCACTCCAAAAAGTACAAAATCTCACTTCAAGGAAATAAACAATTTTCAGGATTTCTCCATAAGCAAGAAAATATTTTAAAAAAATTCTTACAAACTTAAAAAATAATTTGATTTTTAACACCGGCTCTTACTCCTAATATTGCTTTTCAAAAAGACTTACAAAAAAATATCAATTATAAAAAAATAAGGCAAATACGTTTGTATAATCGTCACCTCATGCTTTAGTAATAAGCACACAATTATTTCAATTTTGAATGTATCTATTCAATTATAATAAATTTCTAATTAAATTTCATTTAAATCAACAGAAAATATATATCGGTCATTTGAGATAATATTTTTATCGAATAATTTTAAAAAACAATTAAATTTTCTAAAAAACAATTCTGTAGATTTCTAAAAAATGACTCAATATAACTTTGTTAGATATTTGTTTTTATTTAAATAAAACTTATTTTACTGGATTTTTTTTTGACGTAAAAATTGAATTTAAAATAATGTGCAAGTATGAAGAACTGATACTTTTTCAGTCAAAAATAGTCATTTTTATACTGATAATTTAATAAAATTCATTAATAAAATTAATTTTAAGTTAGGTCTGTGTTTTTAAGAACCTGTTCCTGGTTTTGGAATTTTTTAAAAATCAATTAACGGTCTTCAGATTTAAATCGGTTTTTTTCAAAAATCGGTTTTTAATTTTATATAGTTTTTTGTAAAAATTTGCTCTCTTTCAAAAACAAGTTTTTTGAAAATAACACTGAAAAAACGATATTATTACTTTAAGAATTATTCTTGGCGCCTATTTAAGAATAAAATATTCTTATATTAAGGATATAATATTCATGATGCTGAAGTGCGCAACGTTTCTGAGAAACGAACAAATTTTTGTTAATTATACTTAAAATTCTATGATAATGTAATTAATAATTCATTTAATTAGTTATATAATGGAAATAAAAACAATTTTACAGTTTTATTTTACAGGAAAAGTTTTAAAAATATATTTTTTTTAATTTATTTTTTTTTCGTTTTTTAGAAACGTTTTGCATTTTAGTATCCTTAATATTCTCAAAACAAGAAGAATATTCTTAAAATAAGAAGAACATTCTTAAATTAAGAAACATATTTTTAAATTAAGAATATTTTCTTATGCCCTTAAGAATATGCTTCCTAATTTAAGAATGTGCTTTTTATTTTAAGAATATATTCTTCTTATTTAAGGAATGTTATATCCTTAATATAATATAAGAATATTTTTTTCTTAAATAGGCGCCAAGAATAATTCTTAAAGTAAGAATACCATTTTTTCAATGAAAAATCAGTTTTTCGTTAAAAAACAGTTTTTTGAAAAAATGAATGAATTAATTAATTGATCGAATCTCTTTTATAAAAATTGTTTTGTCTGAAACCAGGTTTTTAAAAAGTAAACATTTTTTTAATTAAAAAGTAAATATCTGATCTCTTTTATAAACATTGTTTTGTCTAAAACCAGGTTTTTAAAAAACAACATTTTTTTAAAATATTTTTTTTTATATGGCTAATTATTATGACCCGATGTTTTTAAAAAATGGGCTTTTTATATAAACCAGTTTTTAAGCTACTTTTTTTACAAGCCCGTTTATTTTCCAAACCCGTCTACTTTTAGAAATCGGTTTCTTTTAAATAGACATTTTTAAAAATCGGTTTATTTTTTAAAAATAGGTATTTTTGAAAAACAGTTTATTTTATAAAACCGGTTATGGATTTTAAATATTGTACAGACTATATTTTGAAAATTTTGAATGAATTCAAAATTAGTAGATTCCTATCTACTAAATATTTTAATCATCTTTTCTTCATACTTCGTCAAAATTGACTAATGAATTAGTAGTTTTATGAATTAGTTATTTTATACTAACTGTAATAGAGAAAACTAATTTAAATTTTACCTATATCAATAATTTTCTACCAAATCAGACTTAGCAGAGTACTTTAATCTTTTCTAACTGTAAAAGTGACTTTTTCCACACCTTATTACACATTTCCGCAAAAGTAATAAAAACAAAATTCTTTCATTTCCTATTTTACAAATCCACAGAATCATTCCTAGAAAAGTTTCCTTTCTAAAATTACCACTTTATATTAAATAAAATGAATCAAATACAAGAATTTTGTGCCAATAATCAAACCAGTGACGATTATCTGTACTCGCCTTATTCCTGTACTAAAAAAAAGTTCACTAAAAAAACTAAACCTACCAATATTAAAATCAAATATATCACTCAATAGTAATTTGCATATTTTGAAACAAAGACATCAATCTCCTGAATCTTGATTTCAAAATATTAAAATCAACCAATGTTAATCTCCCTAGTTTTAGAATGATTCAAGATGAGTAGAAACAGATTTAATGATGAGTTTCCCTTTATGAATATTAATGTAACCGTCAACGAATTATCGCATGAGCGAAGCACCATTCTAGCAGTATTAAAAATTGTAAAATATCTCGCTAAATTGCAACTACCCGTATCACAAGGAAGCATTTACTCAGAAGAGATTTGAGCAAGCATTTGCTGGAAAGTAGTCGTGCCAACCACAGTTGACATTTGACTAATACTGTTAAATAAAGCATCCGCTTGAATATTTTCAGGTAGCCTCGTGAGAAATTGCGCCCCCCTGACAAAGTCCATTTTCAATAATTCCTCCTGATACAAGTGCAAGACCCCGAGTGCCGTGCGAAATAAAAATTCATCCCCGTCCCTCAGGAAAACGTCCCAAATTCTCGACACAACGTCGAGTGGCATTGCCTTTGCATAAATCGTGTAAAGCCAGTCGAGAAGATACAAATCTGGACTGAGGCCAGCGATCGAAAAATGAGAATAGATCCTTGGCAGTTTGTTCGCAAGTGCGCTAGAATAAACTTTATAATAGATACTCATTTGCTTCTGATCCAAGCTGAACGCCGCTCGATGACAGGGACTGTTTAAAAGATTTGCGAAGCAGGTGAAGGCGTCAGTTGAATCCATATTCAGGGAAAGAACACCTCCCACAAAACTCATTCCCTGAACGTAGCCAATGTCTGGCCTATAAACAGCATAAGCCGCCAAAACTCCCTGGAGACTTACTGATAAAGGACCTCCATCTTGAAAAACACACAGGGCAGGAAAGGTCCTCGAAACGTCCAACTTGATTGAAGTTAAAGTCTCATTTGTCGGATTGGACAAGGCTCGGTCCAAACAAAGATTGTACAGGTGCGGAGTGATGTTGAGACTGTTGCAAATCGCCAATTTCCAGACCTTGCCACGAACACTTGGCGGCAATCCGCGCCACCAGAGATCCTTGACTTTTTTCGTGTTCCTCAGGGCCTCGAATTGAGGCAAAACTTGCGTATTCCAAACAAGTGAATCCTCGGCTAGTCTCTGCTCCTCTTTCAGCTGCTGGGCTCTTTGATTCTTTCGCTCACGCTCCTCTTTCAATTCTCGTTTACGAGCACCTTCGAGAATCGCATTGTACTGTCTCCTGTGATTCTCCTCTTCGGCGGCACTTTTAGCAGGCAAATTTGCTGGTCGAGGTTGCTGAATCAGGGCAAGACTGCCGCCGATCTTGTCGACATTCCGAGTTGGACTCCCGGCACTCAGGGACCTTTGATATTCCCGGGATTTCCAAGAGAAGACGTTTTTCACGAAAGAAGCATTCAGGGGCCAGAGTTTGCCTTTTTCTGGTGAAGATTGTTGTTGTTCTTCGGCACCTTGGAAGCTGCCGGAAGGTGAAAATTCACTGAGAGAGGAAACAGTGCTGCTGCAAGAGTGGGGCAAACTATTTCTCGGACTACCGCTCAAACTATTTGTTTCTTCCTTTAATTCTGCCTCTGATCGTGAGTTGATAAAGGAGTTCTTGTTGAAATCATTTGGGAATTCGAAAGTTTGATTTTTCGTCTGCTGTAGAGTGTTGGAGTTTTGTGTTTCTTCGTAGATGTTTTTTATGACTGTGCTATAAGTTATACTCTCGAGGGTTTGATTTAAGCTTGACCCAGCCACACCGACGGAGATTGTATTGCCTGGATCGTACCATTTGTTTTCTCGTATATGCACACAAAGTGCTTTGGTTTTTGGTGTTGTTACTGGTGTCACGTCGCAGGCCAATGCTTCGTCGATTTCCACACTGTTGCAGCATATTGTACTTCCGTTCAAAGAAACCAGCTGCTGCTTTCCCAAACCTGCAAAATTTATTGTTTGTTCAGTTTTCTCAATTTAATGCCAATAAAAAGAAATATTTATTTTCAACACTTATCAATACGGTAAATATTTTTAACGTCTGAGACACTTTTTTTAAAATAGTTCTCTTATTTATTTCCTTGCAATAAATTCCGGGAAATTGTAGTCTTTCTTATATAAAATTTTATAAATCATTTATTACAATTATTTTATAAAAAATCAAAGAAATACAATTCTCAGATAAAAATTGCGGACTTCATTCTGAAATAAAAAATAATGATAATAGAAGTATGCAATGAAAGCCAATAATGCGCAGAACCTTGATTTCTTTGATTTTTTACATATAAGATTCTGGACAAAATTTGGCAACATATCCCTGCATCCTGTCCAATTTTAATTTTCTGATATTTAGTTACTAGTTTTATTCCTTTTGTATTATTAATGAAATATTTACTTTTGGATGTCATATTCTATTATTGTGTTTTCTAATTTCTATTCATTCTTTTGTTTTCTTAGTACTTTGTATGAAAGGGCTTGTCCCGTTTAATTGTTTCAAAAAAATTAATAAAAAATATTTTCAAAAATTTGCAAATAGTCGCACATTATTTACAGGGTGTGTATTGAATTATCATTATTTAATTCCCGAATTTTCTGGAATGTAAATTGCAATCCTTCCGATTTTTTTTAATAATTAAAAAATAAACTAGAAAAGTGTAGAATTAAAAAACATATTAAGCAAATTTTATATACTGAATTTTAACGTCAGAAAGTCTATACGAAAAATTGAAAAAATTATACAAAAAATTCAAACCATTTTAAAAAGACAAAAAGTCTGAGAGAATGAAAAGAAGTGGGAACATTTTATAAAAAATAATGACAAGATTTTCGGAAAATAAAGAAATATAAAGAAAAATAAAGGGCCAGTATCATTTTGACACAAATTTTTTCGTGCAACTTGTTATATTGTACTCCCGAAGATGAATGTTACATTTTACTCCTTCTAAAATCAAAGACTTTTAAGTCTTATTTATTAAATAATTGATTTTAATACATTAAATTAATATTAAAAGACTTAATTAATCCAGTAAGTTCAATTATTGAATAATTAAAACTTAAAAAACTTTGATTTTAGTAGGAGTAAAATATAACATTCATCTTTGGGAGTACAATATAACAAGTTGCCTGAAAAAATTTGTGTCAAAATGATACGGGCCCAAAATAAAGAAAATGTTAACAAAAATTTTGTAATTATGAAAAAATGACAAAACTAAAAAAAATGGTAAAGAACTTTATATAACTGATTAATCTAAAAAGTAAAAAAGTTGGAAACAATCTACTAAAAAAAAAAGAAGAAAATCTAATAACAAAATAAGAAAAATAAAAAAAAATTGAATAAAAGCAATAAAGAAATTATTTAAAAATACAGAAGTTAACGAAATTATTAAAAAATGAAGGAAAGATTGAAAAAATCTTTAAATATTAAAATAAAACATCCTAAAAATTATAGAACAAAAAAGAATTAAAACTACACAAAATTAAAAAATGACGCAAATCTCACTTAGTGAGAAAAAATTAAAAAAATGTATAAAAATACAAAAAAAACTCTTAAAACATACAAAAAAATCATTATAAAATGTTAAAAGACTGACGTAAGCATTTTTAATACTTTATAAAAGTTAATTAACAAATCAAAAAACAAAAAAACAAAAACATTAAAATTTTACATTTTTCAAAAACGAATCATGAAATGAATTAAATAATGTACGTCAAAATGAGAAAATTTAAGGAAAATAGGCACCATTTTTTAATTGTCATAAATTATTTATAAATTAATATGAAAAAACAAATTAATAAGAAAATCGTGAACAAACTTTAAAAAATGTTAGAAAATATAACAATAAAAAACAAAAAAAGGAAAAAAATCTTTACAAATTGAAAAAAATGAAGAAACTATAAAAAAGCTGGAAAACCTTTTAAAAAATAAAAAATGATAAAAAAAAATTTAACACTTTCGAGAATGACAAAAAATGTCTAAGAAACTGAAAATTTACATTTTACTGAACACTTTCTAAAAACTCTTTCTCCTCTATTTATTTTTATTTCATTTCAGTTTTTATAGGTAAAATTGTTTTTAAAAATAATTGCTAATTTCTTCCAAAAACTGAATTTCTTTGTAGCAACAATTTTGTAAAACTATTTTTCTTTGATAGGTACGTTTATAAAATTTAATTACTTTATAAAAATTATAATAATTTAAAGTAAAAATTGGAGAAATAAATAAATAAAAAATTAAATGTAAGCAAACAGTGAAACTTTAAAGTTAAATTTTTCATGCAGTTTTTTCGAACTTAAGAAACTGAAGAATATTGATTTCTTATAAATAGCTAAATATCTTCGACACTTTTCCTGATTTTTAGAAAAGAACTAAACCGTTTCAAATGTTAGAGAGCAGTTATAATAATTAATTTAGTCTATAATTCAAATGGATTTAATAAGTTACTTTAATTTACTTATAAATTTGAAGGAAAAGCATGGATTTTTTAATGGTTTCTTACCGTTAGTCGAAGGATGAAAATTTGCTGTTTCAATTCTTCCAGACTTATTAGCTCGTGCTTTCTGTCGATCATGGGTTTTTAAATGCCCATTTTGATGTCCATTAGCCAAATTAACACCTCTACTTAGAGACTGCGATGAAGGACTCTTCATTGTTAATTCAGCGAAACCTAACCTCACTTTTACATCTTTCAAATAACTTCATTAATTTACCACTTATCTTTCTCAGCGGATTGCCAAAAATTCTCCAAGTATTTTTTAACCTTGACACTCATTCTCGACACTTTTCTTTTAGAATACTTACACTTAAGTAAAGATTTTACACGTTATTTTGGTGAAACAGATAGAATTCAGCAGCTGTCAAACGAAATGTCAAATAAGACAATTTCAATTTTCAAGCACTGCAGTAAAAATTTGCCGCAAATTTATTACGTAAAAGTCGGATATTTCCGAGAAATTCATGCTTATTTTTAGAAAAATAAAGTCAAAGGGTTAACAATTTGTAATCAACTTTTTATAGAACTCTGAGCACAATCACGTCCGCACTTATCATTTTCATGTGCATTTATTATTAAAACGACTTTGTATGAGTTGTTCCACCCATATGTATCAGTGATGCCAGATGGAAGCCAAAATCGACCCCCACCACAACTCCCGAGCAAAGCACAAACACATGTAAATTATAGCCTGTTGGTGTGAGGATTTTTCGTTTTCCGTCAGTTCGCGCGTACCTAACCTTTTTGCATGCTTTTTACTAACCTATACTGAGCGAAAAAGGCGCAAAATTCAAACCGACAATTTAAAACTTCAAAACATAATAATTATTCAGTTAATTAATATTCATTTATTTAATAAAACAATTAAATAAAATAGCATTTAAATAATAATTATCACTAAAATATAGTAAAATAGTTAAAATTATGAGATAAAATTAGTGGATAATAATGATTATTATTATTGAAATGTATAATCATATTAATTATTATCTTGTTAATAATTAATATTATTTAATATCTTCAAAATAAGCACTTTCATGTAAATAAATTATAAACATTTTTAAAAACAAGTTTACAACTTACGTATTAATTAAAGTTTTAATGTTAATAAATGTCTCAAAAAATTAATTTCTTCATTTCTTAAAAATCATCCAATCACATATTAAGTTTAATAAAATAAAATAAATAAATTATATCACATTATATGAAAAAAAGAAAGAAATTTTATAGAAAATTTTGATTATCTAAGATATTTTATAAAAAATTACTTAGTATGATTAATGATTGTAATAAAAATTGTATATAAACAAAAACTATCTAAATTAGATTATTATGACATTATAAATCCTTTTTTCAATGTTTTAAAATTATTTAATAAAATACATATCTATTAAATTAAGGTATACATGTATAAAATAATTGATTACACATTAAAAAACAAATTTCCAAACATTTAGATTACATATAAATTATTTTTAAAAAAATTTATTCCTAATTTTAATATTTTATAGAAAATATGACGTTATAAATCCGTTTTTCAATGTTTCAAATTATTTAATGAAATACGTATCTATTAATTTTAGGTATGCGTAAATAAAATAATTGATTACACATTAAAATACAATTTTCCAAAGGTTAATTAAGATTACATATAAATTTATTTAAAAAAATTTATTCCTGATATATTTAATTTTTATTGTTTTATAGAAAATATGACGTTATAAATACGTTTTTTAATGTTTCAAATTATTTAATGAAATACATATCTATTCATTTTAGGTATGCGTAAATAAAATAATTGATTACACATTAAAATACAATTTTCCAAAGGTTTAGATTACATATAAATTTATTTAAAAAAACTTATTCCTGCATGATATATTAAATTTTTAATGTTTTATAGAAAATATGATGTTATAAATCCGTTTTTTAATTGTTTAAAAATTATTTAAGAAAATACATATCTATTAATTTTAGGTATGCGTAAATAAAATAATTGATTACACATTAAAAAACAATTTTCCAAATGTTTAGATTACATATAAATTTATTTAAAAAAATTTATTCCTGATATATTTAATTTTTAATGTTTTATAGAAAATATGATGTTATAAATCCGTTTTTTAATTGTTTCAAAATTATTTAAGGAAATACATATGTATCTATTAATTTTAGGTATGCATAAATAAAATAATTAATTTTATTAACTAAATTTTTATTTAAATTAATTAATTTCACATTAAAAAACAATTTCCCAAAATTTATGATTTTACGACAATGTTTTTGCAAAAATTGTTTATTACAAAAAAAAATAATTAAATTATTGAACTATAATTCGTATGACACTAATTTTCATTTTATTGCATCAAAATTATTTAATTAAATAAATATCAATTTTAAACAAATAAATTACGGTAGATAAAAACATGGATTAATTTTCAATTTACATTCAAACAAAATTTAAAATAAAAATTGAAAGTATTTGGTTTATTTAAAAAATGTATGTTACGAATGTAGCTTGGAATTTTTTTCTCTTATTTGACGAAAGTTAGTTGCATCAAATTAATATTTACTTAATTAAATTATTTTGAAACAATGAAAATGAAATTACTATTATATAAATTATTAAATAATAATTTAATTTGGTTTACTTTTTTTGGAACATAATTTTTATTTATTTATTTATTTAATAAATTTATTGCAGAGGAACTAATAATATTATAGATAATCAGTAATTAATTCTATTTATTTAAATTTAAATGAATAAATTTAACATTTTATTAAATTATTTTTAAATACTTAATAAAGTAAATTTGTAAAACACAACCGAATTATATAATAAAATTTAATTTAAGAAGTTTAAACCGTTTATATCACAATAAAATAAAACAATGATATACAATTTTAGATTAAAAATTTTATTATACTTTTTAATTTAATATAAGTAACTTAATTTCTTTTTGTTTAACAAGAAATTTAATTAATTTTAAATATTTTATTACTGCATAAGTATTTTCAAATCATTAAGATTTCTTAAACAAGTTCAACAATGAATGTTTTATTTTAACATCCTTTTTAATTTTTAAATTAATTTAATTAATTTTATATGCATCAATTTAAAGATTTAATTAATCAATTTAATCATTAAATTTCTTTAAAAGAAATAAATAAAAATTTTCCAATTTTATTTCAGCAAATTACATTAGTAACTTAAATTTTCTAAATTAAAAATATTTAAAATTTTTGTTTTAGGTTTTGTTTGAATGGAAATTAAAAATTAATCCATTTTTTTATTTACCGTAATTCATTTAATCAAATGATTTTGATACAATGAAAATGAAAATTAGTGTCATACGAATTATAGTTCAATAATTTAATTAGTTTTTTTGTAACAAACTTTTTTTGCAAAAACATTGTCGTAAAATCATAAATTTTGGGAAATTGTTTTTTAATGTGAAATTAATTATTTTAAATAAAAATTTAATTAATAAAATCAATTATTTTATTTACGCATACCTAAAATTAATAGATATGTATTTTCTTAAATAATTTTTAAACAATTAAAAAACGGATTTATAACATCATATTTTCTATAAAACATTAAAAATTTAATATATCATGCAGGAATAAGTTTTTTTAAATAAATTTATATGTAATCTAAACCTTTGGAAAATTGTATTTTAATGTGTAATCAATTATTTTATTTACGCATACCTAAAATGAATAGATATGTATTTCATTAAATAATTTGAAACATTAAAAAACGTATTTATAACGTCATATTTTCTATAAAACAATAAAAATTAAATATATCAGGAATAAATTTTTTTAAATAAATTTATATGTAATCTTAATTAACCTTTGGAAAATTGTATTTTAATGTGTAATCAATTATTTTATTTACGCATACCTAAAATTAATAGATACGTATTTCATTAAATAATTTGAAACATTGAAAAACGGATTTATAACGTCATATTTTCTATAAAATATTAAAATTAGGAATAAATTTTTTTAAAAATAATTTATATGTAATCTAAATGTTTGGAAATTTGTTTTTTAATGTGTAATCAATTATTTTATACATGTATACCTTAATTTAATAGATATGTATTTTATTAAATAATTTTAAAACATTGAAAAAAGGATTTATAATGTCATAATAATCTAATTTAGATAGTTTTTGTTTATATACAATTTTTATTACAATCATTAATCATACTAAGTAATTTTTTATAAAATATCTTAGATAATCAAAATTTTCTATAAAATTTCTTTCTTTTTTTCATATAATGTGATATAATTTATTTATTTTATTTTATTAAACTTAATATGTGATTGGATGATTTTTAAGAAATGAAGAAATTAATTTTTTGAGACATTTATTAACATTAAAACTTTAATTAATACGTAAGTTGTAAACTTGTTTTTAAAAATGTTTATAATTTATTTACATGAAAGTGCTTATTTTGAAGATATTAAATAATATTAATTATTAACAAGATAATAATTAATATGATTATACATTTCAATAATAATAATCATTATTATCCACTAATTTTATCTCATAATTTTAACTATTTTACTATATTTTAGTGATAATTATTATTTAAATGCTATTTTATTTAATTGTTTTATTAAATAAATGAATATTAATTAACTGAATAATTATTATGTTTTGAAGTTTTAAATTGTCGGTTTGAATTTTGCGCCTTTTTCGCTCAGTATAGGTTAGTAAAAAGCATGCAAAAAGGTTAGGTACGCGCGAACTGACGGAAAACGAAAAATCCTCACACCAACAGGCTATAATTTACATGTGTTTGTGCTTTGCTCGGGAGTTGTGGTGGGGGTCGATTTTGGCTTCCATCTGGCATCACTGATATGTATGAGTACACGCAATACGCAGAATCAGCTGTTGAGAAAAAGAAATTTAAAAAATCTCTCTTTAACCTCAATGGACCAATGGACCACTTGCTCATATGGCGCCAAAACAGTTAAATATTTTAAACTGTTTTTGCATAAATCGAGTAAAATTAACATATTATTGATTGTAAAAGCTCATTAAATATCAGAAAAATAGTTAAAACTTATTTTCTACTGCCGTTAAATTTCTATTAACAACGTAAAAGCTAATTATTATTAATTTAATTTAAAAAGATTGTATCCAATTTAAATTTATAAATAGTAAATACAAAAATAAATAATAAAAAAATTGTTTTGCAATATAAAAATATTTGAAATTATTTAAATTATTTCAAATTTACAGATATAAAAATAAAAATTGCAATATTCGTTTTTGAACAATATTACTGAAGAATTATTTAAAAAAAATAATGATAATATTTTACTAGGTATTCTAATAAAATTTAATTGATTAGAAAAAGGTATTTTAACAAATGAATAAAGTTTCTAAAAAAAAAAAAAATACACGCTTTTTTCAAGCCGAAAGGCTATTTATCTAATTTAAATTTAAAAATGGTAAATTAAAAAAATAAATAATAAAAATTTGTTTCTTAACACAAAAATATTTGAGATTATTTAAATTATTTCAAACTCATAGATTTCAAAATAAAAATTGCAATATGCATTTTTGAAGAATATTACTGAAGAGGAATATTGTTCAAAATGAAAATAATAATTTTACTATTTTAATAAAAATGTATGTGATTAAAAAAAGTATTTTTACAATTGAATACATTTTTTTTCTAAAAAAGCTTTTTTAAGCCAAAAAGTATATACGTGAAGTCAACATTAAATTTAAAAAATAAAATATATGAATCGCTTGGATATACAGCCAAATAAAAAAGAATTTGTTTTAAAGACAAATACTGATCTTCTTGTTTTTTACAATATAAATTTGATGCAGTTTTAGTAATGGCAAATGTATTTTAATTTTATTTTGAGACAAATAGTTTTACAAAGTAACTAATCTTTCAGAAAATAACTATAAAGTATTTAATTAACAATTCAATTCAACTGTAGGTAAATAAACAAAAAGTAAATAAATAATGTAAACAAAATACTTTTGAAAATTCTAACATATATTTACCAGTCTACGCGCAATTTAATATTTATGTTTAAAACGTAATATATTTTTTCAGACTCAAAAAAACGTCTTTTATCAAAAGACATAATAAAACAGTACATATAATAAATTTAGTGCAAAATATTTTCAACTAAAAAACAAATATATTGCATAAAATATTTACCAGCTTTCAACAAAGTCAAGAACAAAGCCAACATTATTGCATGCATTAATGTTTGTATACAGGTTAGAGCTTACCAACAAAGAAACATATTCCAGATCCGATTTTTTCAGGTAATGAAACAGTTTGATGGTTAGATTCATATAATTATCGAACAATTTTGATCAAACATTGACTTTTTAACTTATATGAATTGCAAAATAAGGGCAATTAAATTGGGCACACAACGATACTCGCGGGACACGCGGAAAGACACTATATCGCTAAAATACACATTAATTAACTATGGCACTGAAAAAAACACATTACTTTACAAAAGACGACTCGTCAGAAACACAATAAACTCTGAAATTACGTTTATCGAGAAAAGGTACTAAATTTTAAGCAAAATAAAGCCGGAACGTGGCACTTGCGCCCAACTTAGCGGGAAGACACTCTTTCAACAAAATTTACATTAATTTACCGTGACACTGAAAACTTTATAACACTTCTCGAACAACGAATCGTCGGGAACACTACTGAGCCAAAAATCATGTTTATCGGATAAAATATCATTACATTTCACAAGAAATAAAGAAGCAATTAGATTCATAACATCCTAACCGGCACCTGAACGTAAACAGCGAATCTGCGCAGGTTCAGCAATTTGCTACCGATGGGAATTTTTAAAAAAGCGCGGGAAAGTGTTAATTTACGAAGTAATAAAAATAACTAAAATCTTCTCTATTTTTTTAGCTTAACAGGAACAAATAGTACTCTTTAATTATCCATACAATGATTTTTTTTAATATTTAATTTATTTGTAGGCTTAATTTTGACTTTAGTCTCAATAATTTGAACTGTTCTTTTGAATAATTTTTTTTCAACGGGAAAAGATGAAAGTTCCTAGATTCGTTGGTTAGTAACAAAATAATAAATTTCCCTAGGTCTAAAGTAACTATATAATGAGTTATACAGCTGATTCAATAATTCTAAAAAAAAAGATTGAATTTAATGAAATTCCTGTCGAAAAATAAAATATTTATCTTCAGTTTTGGGGGAAATAGTAAGTTTTACATAAAATTTTCACCAGTAAGAAAAATCTGTCCAGATATATTATAAATGACTTTAAAGTGAAACATTGCTTTCGGATCAGTCATATTGGTGTAACAGATGTTCGTGAGAAATGTCACAAATTGATATTAAAAACTTATTCGACGAAAGTAGGTAAGTAGAACTACGTATAAATCCTTGTATTTAAAATTATAAATTTATTTCAACTTTTTTGGCAAAGTTGTCTATTCTAAAATATTAATACCGATTCATTCAGATTTGCATGTTTACGTCATTTAATGTATAAGTAGACTCATTGCATACACTATTTATACACAAAACATATACGAGTTTATGATAAACACTCTCTGTAAAAAGTTGCAATTTCTTTTGAAAAATTGTGGACTCTTGATCGTTTAAAATCTCATAAATTAAAAAGATAACCTCTTCGTATTTACGTTTTGTTATTTGACTATATTTATATTCAAAGTTTATAATATTTGAAAATAATACAGATTAAAAACATTTAGAAGATTGATATTATTAACTTTAAACTTTTAAACAAAAGAGAAGTCGATTTTTTTGTAAATTATTATTCAAAAAAATTAAAATTTACATGTTATTGATGTATTTTTAAATACAACGAAGTAAATAGTCATTAATATCTAAAATTGTTCGAAGGACGACTTGAAGTAAAGTAAACATATTGTGATCCACTTTTTAATTTATTTAAGAATGACCTTTTAATTGTTTTCAACTGTAATTAAAAAATGTAATTTTACTTTTATGTAAAATTTAGTTTAAAAAGGTGTTAAAACACAACCGAACAAACATTGCATTGTTTCTGGTCAATTACAACTATAAATTTTTGCAAATACAAATAAGAATAATAAATTAATTAAATTTGTTATTGAAATAAACTTAATATGTTAGATAAATAATACTTTCATTATATGCAAATTAAAATCGCTGCCGACTTCAAGAAATAGACAAATAAGTAAAAGTAAATAAAAAATGTTTCAAAAAAGAACGAATTTTCCAATTTTATATTTAAAAAAGAAAAAATATTTTAAAAAATAAATAAAAGGAGAAAATAGCGTAGGTAGATACATTACAAAAAGTTGAAATATTTTTGTTAAAAGAATAGTTTTTAACCAAAATGTATTCAAACTTCTATAATTTTTACGAACTTCAATCGTTCCAAACTTCTGTTAAGGATTATTTTTATTCTTCAAAAATTCTAACAGTCTTAAGATTTATATTTAATTTTTTTTAGATACCTAGTTATTTTAATCTCCTACATTTACAAACTAACATGTATAAACTTAATTTTATTTTTACGGTTTTAAATTGATTTAAACTTTAATTAGTATAGGAATTACAAAGTTTCTCGTATTTTAATATTAATAAACTTCAGTTATTTTAAACTTTTAATTCTTAAAATTTTAATTTAAAAAATTTTAAATTATTCAAATTTGAACTATTATAAACTTTACATATTTTCAAAATCTAATAATGCATATTTAAATTATTTTAAACATTAACCATTATATAAAAACTTCCAATTATACAAAAAAATTCCATTGTATATTAAAGCTTTAATCAGTCCAAATTTTGAAAATAATAATTTAGATTATAATTTGAATCAATGAAAATTGGGCCTAATGGAATTTGAAATTAAGTAAAAGTTATATTTACAAAAAAAAATTAAAATTGTGAAAAGTTTCCATGTTTAGTTATTAATAATCAGAATAATAATAACGCAAGGATTGATTAAAATTCAGATAATTTAAAGCCTTATCACCAATAAAATATTAGATGAATTCAAACTTCAATAAATTGAAACTTAAATATATATTGATTCTTAATTACTAATTTAGATTTTCATTAAAAATGATTATTTCAAAATTTTAATGATCTATTCCAATGATCTAAATATCAATTAATTTATTCACAAGAACATTTCAAGTTAATTTATATTGATAGAATTAAATTTTAATTTACTAAAAATTTTAGTGTATGAAAATTTTAGTTCAATATTTTGGGGTAGACTATATTTTAATTAATTTATTTTCTGTCAATGCAGTTAAATTGATTTTTATCAAAGTACACTCTAATTTTAATTTCAAGATACACTGAAAGAAAAACAATTTAAAATTTACTTGAGTTTTAAGTATTATTTACTTTTTTACTCAAGCAATGGAAACAAATTAAAAATTGCTGTGAAACCAGGTAATTTTTACTTTGTTTTCTAAGGATAAAAAAATGTCACTTTTCGAATCAAATTTGACGTTTTGTATTTGAAACGAATATTTGGAGTAATTAAAGAAAAATAAATAATAAATTAATACATAAATTACTTTTCTACTTACTTTTATTTATACTTCCATTATTAAATCTTCCGGAATATAATTAAAATTTAACTTCGAAGAGTTTGACACAAAACGTCAAATTTTCTTCAAAAGTGTCATTTGTTTTTTTTCTTTTTAGAAAACAATGTAAAAATTACCTGGATTCACAGCAAGTTTTAATTTATTTGCATTGCTTAAGTAAAAAAAGTAAATATTACCTAATTCTCAAGTAAATTTTAAATTGTTTTTTTTTCAGTGTACAGTTTTTCAAACGTAACTACTTCAAAACAAAAAAATATCTAAGTGCCAAACTTCAGGTGTAGAGAGACTGAAAGAATGAATGACGGAATGAATGAATCTTGCGGATTATTATTATAGATTAATAAATAATCTTTAATTTATAGTAACTTTTGTTTTTCTTTTATAATTATTTTCTATTTCTAATTCTATTTCAGATTTCCTAGTGGCTGGAAACTAGTATCGCTACTTTTGTACGCTCCTTTAGGATTGGTTCTAGTCGTTATTCGTCTTTTGATCAGTTTTCAAATCTGGATATTAGCATCAATTCTTCCAGATTGTCAACCACTTCGTACATTTCTACACAATGGTCTCAGTTTATCGTTTGGAATCATTGTCAACGTGGCTCCAGAAAGTGAGAAAAGGGATCCGGAGACGAGGATCCTAGTAGCAAACAATATCTCGACCTTGGATCATTTTGTGATTCGTCGAGTCGCTCAAACAGTAACCCCTAGTGTTTGGGATCTTCCAAGCTCGCTCAGTGAAGCCTTAGGTGTGCAGAAGATGGATATGAGTAGCAAGGATGTTCTTGTAGCAAATATAAAGCAAACTCTTGCAACGACAAAATGCAATATTGTTCTCCAGCCCGAGTTTGGAGCAACAAATAGCCAAGTGGCACTTCTAAAATTTAACTCCTGGCCATTTGGAATTGAATCGGCAGTTCAACCAGTGGTCATTAAGGCAAACAGGTCCGAATTTGTCGACGTTAGACTCACATCTGTGGCGTCAACGATATGGATCGACGTCCTGTGGTTCATGTTTGTCCCCTACACTGTTTTTACATTAAATTATCTTAAAGTTAAGAGAAATTCTGATCAAGAAATCCTGGTGAGACAGGTTGAGAAGGAGATCGCAGACGAGCTTAATCTTCAAACTAGTGCGCACACTATTTCAGACAAAACTGAGTACGAGAAACGCTATCTTAGAGAAAAAATGCAAAATAGAGGAACTCAAAGCAGAGGAACTCAGAGTAGAGGGTCCACCTCCCGACAGGTTGGAAGCGTTGATTTGCTCAGAATGGCTCAACGAGTCAACGAAGTACTTCCCATGGTACCACGTAATGTGGTTCTCCGTGATCTCTGTAAGTAAGAAGCATAGAGATTAAGAGGTTAACAAATAAAAATTTAAAGAAATAGAGCGATTAAGAAATAAGAGATGAGATAAACAGGGATCACAGGTTGTCCTCTATTCACCTTTTTTCCCCTATTTTAAAGAATTGTCCCCTATTTCCCCTTTCTCTAATTCTCAGTATTAAAGTTTATAGTTATAGCCAAAATTTTTAGCAGTTCAATTGAAAAAAAAAAAATTTTTTAAAACCCCAGTCCAATTGATTTATATTAACGTGCATCAGCAATCGATAGAAAATCCCCATTAAAAATTCATGGGAAAAAATAAACTTTTAAAAAAAATCCCCAACTTTTTAAATTTATAAGCTAAAAATATTTTAGGTCATAAATTTCTTTATTTTTAGCCATATTTTAAGATATGATGTTTAAAGAAATTAAATTTTCAAAATGTCGGATGTTATAAAAAATATTTAGAAATAATACATTGCAATATGTGCAATCTTTTATCACATAAATATTCAAGGAAATTCAACAAATCTTATTTGGAGATTTTTGAGGTCGCAAATAAAGATTCCGATGTCAAAAATTAATTTTCCAAAATTTTGGATATACATTCAAATTTGTGACTTTCCATATTTTCGAATTAATCATCTTGAATCACGATTGCCGAGGATTTTCGGGGTCTCCCAAATGACAAATCTCATGTAAAAAATTCAGTTTTCAAAAAATTTACATTACATCATCAGGAATATTTAAATTTATTACACACGTTTCCATTTGTTTTTGTCATTTTTAAAATATTTTCTTAAAATTTCAATTATATTCTAAAATCTATAAATTATTGCTAAGAATATTAAAATTCTCTGCACAAGTTTCAATTTTACTTTTGTTATTTTTTAATTATTTGCTTAAAAATTTCAATTACTTTTGACATATTTCTTAGTATTTTTGTCATTTTTAAATTATTTTCTTCATATTTCTATTATTTTTGTCATTTTAGAATTATTTTCTACAATTTTCAAATATTATATTCAATTTTTTTTTGTCATGAATTTTTAAATTTGACACCAGTTTTAATTTATTTTCTTCAAATTTAAAAAATTTTCTTTATTCTTTTTATTATTGTCACGAATTTATTAATTTTTTACAACTTTTTCAATTATTTTCTACACATTTCAATTATTTTCTAGAAACTTTAATTACTTTCTTCATATTTAAATTTTTTGCCATTTTTTAATTAATCTATTTAATTTCAATTATTTTCTTTAAACTTTAAATTATTGCCATAAATCTTTAAATTTATTACACAAATTTTATTTATTTATTTAGTTTTATTTAATACATAAATAAATTTTCAGTTATTTTTGTAATATTTCATGTATTTTCTTAAAATTTTAATTATGTTATCCTTATTTTATTGTCAGAAATATTTTAATTTTCTACACAAATTCCAATTACTTTTGTCATTATTCAATTATTTTTGTTATTTTTCAATTATTTTCTTCATATTTTTATTATTTTTGACATTTTAAAATTATTTTTAACAAATTTCAATTATTTTATTCAATTTTCTTTATTGTCAAGAAATTAAAAAAAATTTACAATAGTTTTAAATTAATTTCTTAAACTTTCAATTATTTTCCTCAAACTTCCAATATTTTTTCAATTGTTCAATTATTGTCTAAAAATTTTAAATTTTTAAACCAGATTTCAATTATTTATCTCATTATTCAATTAGTTTCTTAATATTTCAATTGTTTCCTTAATTTTTCAAGTATTGTCTTCAAATTTATAATTTTTTACACTTTTTTCAATTATTTTCGACAAATTTCAATTCCTTTCCACATATTTAATTTTTTTTTGACATTTTTGAATTATTCTCTTTAAATTTCAATTATTTTCTTCAAATGTCAATTAATATCTTCAACTTTTAATCATTTTCCTCAAACTTCTAATATTTTTTCAAACTACAATTATTTTTGTCATTATTCAAATATTTTTGACATTTTGGAATTATTTTCTTTAAATGTCATTTTCTTTCATTTTTTTATTATTGTTGTCTATAAATTTTTAATTTTTACACCAGCTTTCAATTAGTTTCTTCACGTTTCAATTATGTCCTTAATTTTTCAATTAATGTATTAGGTATATTTTTTATTTCTTACTTCATTTTTTGAATTATATTTCTCATTAGTTTTTTTTTCCAAATTTCATTTTTTTTTTGTAATCTTTTAACAATTTTCTACATATTTTCTACATATGTAATTTTTTTATCATTTTTAAAATTATTTTCTTTTATGTTTGAATCATTATTTTCCGTCAAATTTGACTTATTAATTATTTGCTTGCTGGCGGGCCCCAAATTAATATCAGTAATATATATTTCTTTTCAATCGACAAGTCCGCTGGCAGCCCTATATAATATTTCCATATTTAAAATTTGTAAATAAAAAAGTCGTAAAAAATCTTCAAGTACATAAGTTAAAGCAAATTTTCTGTCCCCTTTTTGTGCCCTATTTTTGAAAAAATTCGCACCTATTTACCTTTTTTAATATCAACAGGTCCTGTGATCCCTGGATAAAGATTTAATTAAAAGATTAGTAAAAGAGTTAAAGATATAAAGAAAAAACATTTAAAAAAAAAGTAATTAAAGAAAGACAAAATTTATTTTAAGAAAAAATTGATATTTATAAAACAGGGGTTGCCACGTGTCAGGGAATTTAATAAAAAGTGCTAGAAAAATATCAACTTGGTGGATCAGACCATTTTATTTCGCTTAATGTATTTTTCACCTTTTAAAAAAACTTGAATACTTTGCGAGAATATTAATTCATGTTTTGAGATGACGAAACGAATTATAATTTTAAAAAAAGAAATACTTTTCATATACAGTACCGTCGGAATTTATCAGTCCACACATTTTTTAAGGTTGAAAAACGTCTTTAACGGTGCAAATTATAATTATTAAAAATTTTCTGTGTTAATTTTCTCAAAGCAGATGAAATTTTGAGAAAAATAAGACCTGAGTGAAGTAATTTATTTAATTTTTCATAGAAATATGTTAAAAATTGTGGAATCTTTAATGTTTTACAACAATTGAAATTACTCTCGAAATAATGAAGGTAAAAGGTGTTAAAAATATAAATATTTTTATTAATAAATCTATGTTGAGTTGAACAATATAAAAATATAGAATATAAAACTCTTAAAAATATTAAAGCAATAATTGTTAATATTCTTCAAGATCTAATTCTATTCTTTATAAAAATTTCTCTAAATAAATTTATAGATGGGGGGGGGGGGCAGCTTTATTAAAAATACAAGATAAGAATCATAATAGAGATAGGGATGGGATTAAATTTTTTAAACCTTTATTAAAAATTATTCTTCGAGATTTCGAAGCATTGAAGTGCTTTTTCCCCTAGAATTTGATATCAAGATATAAACAATAATAATTTTTCTAGCTTTTTTGGTCCAACCTCCGAGCCAATTTCCACTTCAATGCTTATACAATTATCTTATTCTTCAGAAAATTATCTTTAAGACAAGCATAGGAACTTTAAAAAAGCATAATTATTTCGAGAACAATTTTAATTTTTGTAAAACATTAAAAATTGCACAATTTTTAACATACTGCAATGAAAAATTAACTAAATCACTTCACTCAGGTCTTATTTTTCTCAAAATTTCATGTACTTTGAAAATAAAGACAGAAAAATTTTAAGAACGTTTTTTAAACCTTTGAGTGGATTCACAAATTCCGACAATACTGTAAAAAAAAAAGATTTTTTAAATTGAGAGGACACGAAAAAATGACACGTTGACAGACAATAAAAAATAATTTAAGATACCAGTAATTATTTCTAGAAAGATAACAATTTAATTAAAATTTATTTTTAAAGGCTTATATTATGTATTATACACTTAATTAAAGTATTTAATAATATAACATAACATGTAAAATATGATATTTAAGTTTCTAAGTTACATGTAAAAAGTCGATCATATTTAACAATTTTTTTCTGCAAAGTATTTTAATTTCAGCAAATCGAAATTATTCAGATAATAAGTATTTTTATTACACTTTAATATTATCTAAATACTTTTTTGATAATTAGCTTAAAATTATAAAAACTTAAAAAGTTCAGAAAAAATTGATTCAAAACAGTGTTTATTTTAAAGGTTAATGACAAGTTTTATATCAACTTGAAATTGGTTTGCAACTTGCGATAAAAATCAAAGTCAAAATGATTTATTTTTTATTTATAATTTATGTGAACCAAAGAATTTTTTTTAAAAAAATCTTTGCTTTATCAAACTGTACAGAAAATTAAAAAAATTTAATTCAAATAAATATATTTAAAACTCATTTAATTCCGATTTTGAACTGACATTTAAAAAAAATAAATTATTTCGACTTTGATTTTTACCGTAAGTCGCAAACCAACTTCAACTTGATATAAAACTTGACATTAACTTTTTACATAAACACTTATTTTTAATCAATTTATTTCAAAAAGTAGTGCGAAAACTAAAATAGTGGTTTATTAAAGTGGTATTAAAGTTATGAACAATACTTATTATCTGAATAATTCAAATTTGCTGAAATTAAATTACTCTGCAGAAAAAAAATTGTTAAATATGATCAATTTTTGACATGTCACATAAAAACTTAAATACCATATTTTACATGTTATGTTATATTATTGAATACTTTAATTAAGTGTAATACATAATATAAGCCTTTAAAAATAAATATCAATTATATTTTTATCTTTCTTGAAGTATTTACTGGAATCTTAAATTATTTTTTATTGTCTGTCAACGTGTCATTTTTCGTGTCCTCTCAATTTAATAATTCTGGTTTTATATATAAAAAGTAATTTTTCTGTTAAAATCATCATTTATTTCGCCTTCTCAAAACATGCAATAATATTCTCTTCTCTCATATCCCCTATTTTTCACAAAAATCTATTTAAAGTAAGGGTAACTAGGGATTCAAGAAATTGCTGTCAATTTAGTACATCAAGATAAAAACTGCGAATTTATAAAAAGATAAGAAAATTTTTAAGAAATTCCAGGAATTCGTAGATAAATATACGGAAATTTTTAATTGTAATCTTGTATGCTTCAGTAACTTCAAAACTTAAATTGAAAATGGTTTTGACTATGGTCTAAAAATTTTGGGTAAACAGAAAAAAAATTATTTAATTTTAATTATTTCAGTTACATTAGCTTGTTTTTTTCAAATTTATTCAATTTTTTTTACATTTTGTTTATTTGTTCACAGATTTATTTACTGTTTGATTAAATTTCTGGTTTCTATGACTTTTTATTGATATTTGTTTTTAAAATTGTTTTTAAAATGTGTTTAATGTTAAACAGTTTTGTTTCTTTTATTTTGTCAAGTTATTTACAATTTCTTTTTAAATTTTCTTCATTTTGTGAATAATTTTCTAAACTTTTTCATTTTTAAAGGAATTTGTCAATTCTTTTATATATTTTCTTACTCGTCTTTTTAAAATTTTTTATTTTATTCTTACTGTTTTTTATTTTGTAGTATATTTTCTACAATTTCTTCTTCTTTTTTAGATTTTTTCCATTTTTAATGTATTACTTAATTTTTATTTTATTTTATCTCTTTGGATACTAATTGGTTCCAATTTACTAATAATCGGAATCTAAATTTATCCAATTTTCAATCGATTCAGATTTCAGTCGGTTCAAATTTCCATTCTTTTTGAAATTTTTGCTTCCTCATAGAGGAAGCTTTGTGATCGTTAAAATTTTCGATTTTCCAAAAATTGTCTAAATCGACTCATTTTCATCTAAAAAGCGAAAATTTTCATTCCTAAGCAAATGTCCAGATGTATGTGTGTGTGTGTGTATGTGTGTGTGTGTGTGTGTGTGTGTGTGTATATAGCGTTTTTTGTGTACAAGATATCTTGAGAACGCTTTAACGGATTCCAATAAAATTTGGATGACTTATTAAGCTCATGAATATCTAAATTTGGACACAAGGATTTTTGAAAATACCCAACCCAACCCAACCCAAATTTTTTTGAGCACCTTTTTTCATCAAAAAAAATCGTTTTTTGCCAAAAAATTTTTTTATGCTAAAAATACAACTTAATGAATACAAAAATCATATTCCTTATCTCAAAACGAATCGATTGACCTATATAACTTTTATAATTGATCAAGAATTCGTAAAATAATTCATATTTTGACATTTTTTTGCATTAAAATTTTTTTTTAACAACTTCCCCAATTAACTTATATATTATTAATTTCTTGCTTCCTCTATGAGGAAGCAAATTATTTTGCTTACTTGGAAGCGAAGTGTCCATGAAATGGACAGAATTCACACCTAGTTTTTTTAGTTCTTACGAAATAAGAAAAAAAACTAAGTTTTCATACTTATTACGTTTAAACATGATTTTTATTCATTTTAAAATATCAATTACACTCAATTTCTTTTTAACTTACTTTTTGTTTAAAAGAATTCAAATTTAATCGAATTTTCATTTAAGGAGGTACTTGTGAAAAAAGTTATAAGAGTTTTCGTTTTTAACATTTTACATTGAGTTTTATGAGAATTGAGTCGTTTGCCATAATATATATCCTTATTTTTACGTATGTATTTTCAAAAGTACCTTTAGGTCTAAAAAATTTAACTACATCATTATAAAACCATTATCTACCAGTGCACCAAATTTAATAAATAAATGTGTACGTCCATATGAAAAGGGCCCAGGTTGTCGATTTTATTTATCGAGATATTCGCATTTTTCTAAAGAAGATTCAGATTTTCGAAATTTTTTTTATTGCTGAAAAACAAACTACGTAATGTCCTTCGTCGAATCATGCATTTACAGTAACTTTATAGTAATTAAAAACACAAAGAAATCTTATTTTTAATTTTAAAAATGCATGGGCGCTAATGGAAATCTTGAACTTTAAACTCGTTTTTCTCAAAACTAGGATTTTGATACTTTTAACTTTGAATGCTTATAACTTTGTGAATTTTTCATCTAAAGGGGTCCAAGACCTCTTGAAATGTTCGAAATTTAATAAAGAATATGGTCATATAGATAAGTCCAATAGTGCCAAAGTGGGCCCTTTTCATATGGACGTACACAAATAAATAAATATTATTGTTCACATTAATTATTTTGCACATATTTTTCTCAAACTTTTCATGAGACATAATCTTATGTAACAAAGTAACCATTTAATAGGTTTTTTTTAAACAGCCGTTTATTAACATAATTTTATTTCATCGAATTTTCGTTTGACACAATTTTTTTTGTAGAATTCTTATTTGATAGAAAAAGAAACAAGCTACAAAATTGTTAGGGAAAATGAAAATAAAATTCTTGTGGCAACCATGATAGTATTCTAGAAGATAATTTTCTTTAAAAAGAAATAAGTATTTTGAAATTATTATTTGATAGCTTGAATTGAAAACAAAAATATATTCTTTTTCAGTGAAAACAAGAAATGCGGAAATAACAATTGCCAATCTTCTTGACGGCATAGTAACTTATACACCGGAACAGTCGCCATTAAATGTGCCAGAGAGTTCTGTGTCCAAGCCCCAAACACAGTCGACGAAAAGTCTAAAAATGCCAGGAACTCTTTCCTTCCAGGAAAGAAAGGCAAAGATGATTGCGGAAGCACGGGAAAAGTACATTGAAAAGCACGGACTCAAAAACTGTTGATGTTCTCACAAAACATTCAATTTTAATACCACTATAATATCATAATTGAGAACAAAAGTTGTATCATACATGTTTTGTTGTATATGTATTTACTATCGTATCTCATGAATACAGTTTTACTTCTAAAATATAATTTACTAATCGCAAAAGATCCCATCCTTCGCGCGCCATTTACAATCTACAGTATATACATAATATAACATAAAATATACATATATTATCATGTTATGCGTTTCACATTTGGAAGACTGTTTATGGAAGACTATTAGCACACAAGTGCAAAATTATCCTTACATTTTAGACACTTAAGATAGACCAATGCTGCCTAAAGGAAAATATAGTCTTCCAATTTAGAAAATGATTACTTAATTTAACAATTCATTATTCTAATCATTTCTTTATAATTATTCTAAGGAACTGTAAATTATTTTCTTGTATATAATTAATGAAATGAACATTAGGTAGCATTGGTTCAATATATTATTATAAAATCAGCTATGTAATTAAAAAAAAGAGTTAACAGTTTAGCCTCTTGCACTTAATTTCAACACTCACATTGTATCTTTTTTAAAACGAGTATTTCAACATCTACACCGCTTGTTTCAATAAAATTTTAAATGCAACATTATTTTTATATTGATTATTACTCTTTTTAATATTAATCAAGATAACTTCTATTCTAATTTTCAAGCTCCTTTCTTTAAAAGAAGGCTGATTTTCGTAATTTTTGCAATGCTGTTACTTTATTTTTGTTGAAACTTTATTTGAAAGAAATTTCAGTTTAAAGAAAGCAGCTGAACAATTTCTCGACTGCTTTCCAAAAGACCGGGTTAAAACAAAAGTTTCCTAATTTTTTCTACCTAAAAATTTATAAAAGTAGAGGAAAGTATCCCTTTTTATAAAAAAATAAACAATGGAAAGATAAATTTGAAAATTAGAATAGTGTGAAGATCAGCTTTAATTGGAAAGATTGATATGAACTTTTTGAGTATTGAGAGATTTTCAAAGGCATCAATTTTAGTGGTCAAATATAAATCTTTCCAAAGACAATTCAGTGCTCGACATTGCCTATACAAACGTACTTAATATCTAAATATTCATCCATTCCGTGACTCGATCCCTCTCTTCCTATTCCTGATTCCTTGACGCCTCCAAAAGCAGCCTCCGTACAAGAAATAACACCTTCATTTACTCCAACCATCCCGACTTCCATATTCCTCGCTACTCGAAAAACCTGAGAAATATCTGTTGAAAAAAAGTACCCAGCCAGTCCAACACGAACATCATTAGCCTCTCGAACCGCATCTTCTTCATTTTTAAATTTATGCAGAACCGCAACAGGTCCAAAAATTTCTCTCTTGTAAATATCCATATCTTTCGTGACTCCTGTCAGTAATGTGGGAGCATAAAAGAGAGGTCCAAGATCTTGAAAGACTTCGCCACCACAGTGAATTTTCGCGCCTTTTTTCACAGCATCATCCACAAGAGTTTTTACAATCTGCAGTTGACTTTCATTAATAAGAGGCCCATTTGTCACTCCATCCTTCAATCCATCTCCCATCTTAATCTCAGTGTTGATTTTATCCAAGAATTTTTGCGTGAATTTATCAAATACTCCTTCCTGGATGAAAAACCGATTCGCCGACACGCAAGTTTGTCCCGTGTTTCGGAATTTGCTGCCAATTGCTGAAGCGACTGCCAAATCGACATCGGCCGAGTCAAAGACAATAAAAGGTGCATTTCCTCCTAATTCCAAACTGAGGCGTTTCATTGTAGAAGCACATTGTGCATACAATAATTTTCCAACTTGTGTTGAACCAGTGAATGATAAAATCCTGACCTTGGGATTACTACAAAGTTCCTTGCCAACTTCTATCGAGTTTGTGACGCTGGACGTTAGGACGTTGATGGTACCTGGTGGAAAACCTGCTTTTTCAGCTAAATCTGCTATTGCGAGGGCAGTAAGTGGAGTATCTCCTGCTGGTTTAATAACACAAGTGCAGCCAGCTGCCAAAGCTGCTCCAGCTTTTCGGGTTATCATCGCGTGAGGGAAATTCCAAGGGGTAATAAGACCCGCGACTCCAACTGGTTGTCTCAGTAGCATCATCTCTCGATTCCGAATCGGAGCCTGGAGAACTTCTCCGTTAACTCGTCTTGCTTCCTCGGAAAACCACTCCACGAAGGAATTACCGTAGCGAATTTCTGCCCTGGACTCGTTTAGGGATTTGCCATTCTCGAGAGTTAATATTTTGGCCAGGTCTTCTGCATGTTTCACCTGTTAATTGAAAGAGATCTTTTTTAGTTTGGAATAATTGAAATAACTACATAACTGAAGTTAACAACGTTGCTCCAGCAACGAACTGGGAAAATTATTTTTTTTGTATTTTAGAATTATTATTTTATTTTTATTTTATTTTATTTTTATTTTATTTCAGTACACGGGCTTACAAAAATTCGCCCTTTATAATTGTAAAAGAATTTGTACAAAATATATGCGCAGTGTGGATTACTCTCTTACATGGGTAGACAAACCCTGCACAAATTTGGATTTTTCACCAAAAAAATCGACGTTATTCGCATGATTAGCATGATTTGCCTCGCGACAAAGGCGTGTGAGAGGTGAATTGCCACCTAAATTGGTTCGGTGAAAAGGCACTCTAAATAACGAACAAGTTCTCAGTGAGATGCATGGATCCGATAATATCACTCCAGACCTCAAAGCCGGACAGTCGATTATACCGTTCAATAAATTATAGAAAAACTGTAAGTCAAGTTTTAAAAATCTCTTCTTGATTGAAGGTATTTTCATAATAGATCTTAGCTCGGAATAGTCATGAGTAAAAAAATCGTATGGGATAGAAAGTTGCCTAGCAGCAAATCTCAAAAACCTATTCTGGACCCTTTCCAGTTTCAATATTTGATATTCGTATTGTGGAAAGTAAATGATCGAAAGGAAGTCGAGATGAGGTCTGACGAGTGTAAAGTATAATACCTTAAAAACACGAAGATTGAAAAACATTGAACAAGACCTCACAATCTGACCAAGTACCTTAGAGGATTTATTGATTGCGTGTGTAATATGATCACTATAAGTAAGTGCAGGGTCCAGAATAAGTCCCAGATCCCGCTGACGGTCAACCCTTGAAAGTGGTATCCCACAGATATTATAACAAAAGTTGATTATTTTCGATTTGCGATGAAACGACATTGCCGTACACTTAGAAATGTTTAAAGGTAAAGAATTTTTGGTGGACCACAGGTTAACCCTATCTAGGTCATCCTGTAAATCAAGAGCACAAAATTTAGTCTTAATAATTTTATAAAATTTGAGGTCGTCAGCAAAAGAAAGGAACTTTGAATTTAAAAAGCAGCTTTTAATGTCATTGACGTAAATCAAAAATAGTAAAGGACCCAAATGGGATCCCTGCGGTACACCTGAAGTAGAAAAGAATTCATATGAAAGTGTACCGTTTGTCCTCACGACCTGCCGCCTGTCACACAGATAAGAGGTCAACCATTTCAAGGTCATACTAGAAACGCCATAAGTCTTTAATTTACTAATAAGGATGCCATGGTCAATTCTGTCAAATGCCTTGGAAAAATCTGCATATTATGTATGCTTTGAGAATAAAAACAAATGGTAAAGACGAACTCGAGAGGTCGTCAGGTCCATTTTAGAGCGTACGAAGAATATATTCTTAAAGGAATACTTGAGAATGTTTGTGAATATGTGGGAATACTTGAAAATCCAAGAATATTAACTAATATTTAGGAGAATCTATATATACTAATAATTCGCAAATCCTTTCATTTCTTCATTCATTTTGTTTGTCCACAGCTGAAGTTTGTCACTTAGATATTTTTTGCTTTAAACCAGCTACCTGTTTTTTAAAAAATGTATTTAAAATTTTAATTTAAAAATATAAGTTGAAAGAATTTTAATTTCATTATAATTGATAAAATTAAAAAAAAATTGCAAACTGCAGGGTGTCTACTAATTTCGTCCCACAAAATTCCCGGTCATTTCCCGGTTTTTCTCGGTTTTTGTTCCTATTTTTCACGGTTTTTTCTCTTGTTAACTTAAAATTTATTTTAAGTATAAATAGACCTACAAATGGCTACAAAAATTGAATATAACAGTTGATAATTGAAGAAAATAAAGGAAATTCAAAGAAAATAATTGAGAATTGAAGAATTAAATATTAAACTTTACAAAAAATATTAATTAAGAATTAAAAGAAACAATTAATAATGAAAAGAAATAATTAATAATGGAAAGAAATAATTGAACAATGACAAAGATATTTGACAATTAGAAACAAAATTAAAAAAAATAAGTAAATATTAATCTACAATTGAACAATAATTGAAAAAATTGAACAATGGTTATTAAATTCAAAGAATATAATTGAAAATTGGTCAACTAGATAGAAAATCCAAAAAAATAATTTAAAATTGAAGTTAATAATTCAAAATTGAAGAAATAAATTGAAAATTAAATAATCAAATTGTAATCAGAAAAACACAGAATTATTGAATATTAAAAAAAAAATGGAAAATTGAGAAATTAAATTGAAATACGAATAGAATAATTGAGAATTAAAGAAAATTACTGAACAATTGGATTGGAAACAGAAGAAAATAATTTATAATTTAAAAAAAATGGAAAATCACAGGAATTATTTAATATTGAAGAAAACGTTGAAAATTGAAGAGTAGAATTGTTATTTAAAGAAATTAATTAAGAATTGAAAAAAATAATTGACTAATTGAACCATTAAATTGAAAAAAGAAGAAAATTATTAAAAATTAAAGGAGGTTTTGAAATATGAAATAAATAACTGGTAATTGAAAAAAAAATAATTGAAAAAAGTCGAGATTACTGAATATTGAAACAAACAATTGAAAATTGAACAAATTAATTAAACATTAAAGAAAATAATTAAAAATTGAAGAAAGTACTTTAAAATTAAATACAATATTTGGAAACAGCAGAAAAATTTAGAAATCGACGAAAATAATGGCGATTTGATGAAAATAATTTAAAAATACTCAATTTAAATAAAAATTGAAAGAAAAACATAATTTAAAAAAGCTGAGAATTGTTAAATATTGAAAAAAATTGAGAAGAAATTGAAAATTGAAAAAAATTGAGAAATTGAAAGAAATATGAAAAAATAATTGGAAATTGAAGAAAATAATTGAAATTTAAGAAAAAAATTGGAATTTGAAGAAAATAATTGAGAATTTAAAAAAAATCATTGTAAAAAGCCTAGAGTTATTGAAAATAAACAGAAAACAATTGAAAATTGAAGAATGGAAATGAAGGTCGACAAAATTATAATTGAGAGTTGAAGAAAATAATTCAAGAATTGAACAATTGGATTGAAAGTAAAAGAAAAATAAGTGATAATTGAAGAAAAAAGAAATTGAACAACCCAGGAATTATAGAATTTGAAAAAAAACAATAAAAAATGAAGAATGTAATTGTAATTTGAAGAAATTATTTAAAAATTGTAGAAAATAATTTGAAATTGAAGAAAATGTGATTTTATGAAAATTGTTGAATAATAACTGATGAATTGAATTCAAGTTTCAAAAACATAATTGACAATTGAAAAAAAATATTGAAAAAAACCGAGAATTATTGATTATAGAAGAAAATAAGTGAAAAATGGATGAGTTATTGAGATGTGAAATAAATAAATGATAATTGAAAAAAATAGTTGAAAAAAGTCGAGAATTATTGAATATTAAATTAAATAATTAAAAATTGAAGGAAATAGTTGAGATCTGAAGAAAGTAATTAAAAATTGAAGAAAATAATTGAACATTCAATCAAATAAATGGCAATTCAAAAAAAATAATTTATAGTTGAAGAAAATAATTAAAAATTGATTAAAATAATTGAAAATCGTAGAAAATATTTCAGAATTAAATAAATTAATTAGAAATTGATGAAAATAATTGAAAATTGAAGAAAATAATTGAGAAATGAAGAAATAATTTTAAATTAATGAAAATAATTCAAAATGGAAGAAAATAATTAAGAATTGTAGAAAATAATTGGAAATTGAAGAAAATAATTGAAAATTGAAAAGAATTTATTATCCCAGAAAAGAAATTCCCGGTTTGACGGAAAATTCCCGGTTTTTCCCGGTCAATTTAAATTCCCGGTTATTTCCCGGTTAGTAGACACCCTGAAACTGGCAAGAATAATCGACAAGAGAGAAAAATAGCAAATAAAAATTAAAGAATAATTAAAAAATTTTCAGAGAACAAATGAAAATTGAAAAAATTGTAGAAAATAATTGAAAAATAACGAGAACAATTGCAAAGTGGAAGAAAATATCGGAAAAATGACGAAAATAATTAACAATTGAAAACAAAATTCGAAAAATATCTTGAATAATAAACAATTTGAAAAAATAATTTAAAGAATTAAACAATAAACATTAAATTTGAACTAAAGAATTGAAAGTTAGGAAAATTATAGAAATAATTGTAAATTGGAAAATGGAATTGAAATTAAAAGAATATAAATAAAAATTGAAAAAGTTATTGATAAAACCCGAGATTTAATGAATGTAGAAGAAAAAGTTGAAAACTGAAAAATGGAATTACTAAATTTTAAAAAAAAAATTAGAATTGAGGGAAATATTTGAACAATTGAATTTAATATTAAATAAACTTATTGATAGTTAAAAAAAAAAAATAATTGCCCAAAGGCGGAGATTTTTTAATATTACAGTAATAAATGAAAATTAAAAAATGAAATGGAAATTTGAATAAAGTAATTGAGAATTGAAGAAAATAGTTGTAGAATTGAACACTTGAATTGAAATTTTAAAACAATTTTTATGAGTGAAAAAAATAATTGAAAACATCCGAGAATTATTAAATATTGTAGAATTATTTGATATTCGATGAAAATAATTGAAGAAAAGGAAATAATTAAAATTGTAGAAATAAATTGAAGCTGTATGATAATAATTGATAATTGTAGGGAAAATTACAAAATGACGAAAATAATTAAATATTATGGAAAATAATTGTCAATTGATACAAAAATTCGATAAATGTCGAGATTTATGGGCATCAGAAAGAATAATTTTAAATATTAAAGAATAACTATAAAATTGAGAGATAATAATAAATTATTAATTTAAAAATGTAGATAATTATAGAAAAAATTGTAGGAAAGAAATCAAAATTGAAGAAATCAACTGGAAAAACCTAGACATGTATTGAAATTTCAAGAAAATAATTGAGAATTGACGAAAAAAATTAAAAAAAAATAAATTTAAGATTAAAGAATTAAATGTACCTAAATATTAAGAAAATAGGTACCTAATTGATAATTATTTTCGTCATTTTTAAAGAATTTTCAATTATTTTTCTAAAATTTTAAATTACTTTCTTCAGTTTTTAATTATTTTCATTAATATTTTTAAATTCTCGTATTTGGTTAATCTTTTTTCGATTATTAAAAAGTTTCTTTAATTTTAAATTCAATTATTCAAATATTTTCTGGAATTCTTAATTTTTTTTTTGAATTTCAATTCCATTTTTCAGTTTGCAATCATTCTTTCCATATTCAGTAATTCTCGACTTTTTTCAGTTACTTTTTTCAATCTTTTATTAAATTCTTTAAATTTCAATTCCATTTTTCAGTTTTTAATTGTTTTCTTCAATTTTCCATTATTTTCTTCAATTTCAGTTTTTTTCTACTTTCAATCCAGTTGTTCAATTTACAATTATTTTCATCAATCACTCAGACTTAAAGCAATAGATGCCTAAAGAATGTCCAAAATTTTTTATCTCCCTTCGAATTTGTTGAATTTTTTCTTACAATTTGTAAAAAAAGGTTTGGTCTGGATTTCAGTTTTTATTTTTAGAAATGTTGTATTTTCAAAAATTGAATTTTTACAAACGGGCTTAAAAACTACAACAAACTATACCCATTTTTTCATTATACAAAGCAACAGAATTCTTAGTTTTAAATTAATTAATGATGAAACTACAACAAACTGTACCCATTTTTTTTCATTATACAAAGCAACAGAATTCTTAGTTTTAAATTAATTAATTAATGAAATAAAACCTTAATCTGGAATTTTTATAATTCTGCATAAAGATCATTATAAAAATTCTCAATTTATTCAAATGTTAATACATTCATATTTTAATTACTTTTCTTAACAATTCGAAATTTGGTCTAACTAAATTGTAACTCAAAAAAAGAAAATTTTTGAAAGTCCAGTCTCGTTAAAATTACAATTCTCTAGGATTTAAATTTCAGTACGCACTAGAATTAAACGAAATGTAAAATTTAAAGCTTTTCCTATATCCTCTTTGCTTTAAAAATATGAATTTCTTAAGACTAAAAGATCTCCAAGGGCAAGATCTGCCATTAAATTTTTTGGGATCTCGACTTTAGTTTGGTTTTTGGTATTTTTTTGTCCTGTAAAATGGAATTTTTGCAATTTTAGGGGATGATTTGGGGATGTTCCGGGGGAGAAATCGGTCCCAAAGTTTTTTGACATCCTTTGAGATATCTACTGCTTTAAGTCAGAGCGATAGAAAATTTGGTCTGGGCTTTAGTTTGAATAACTAATGAATCAATTATTTACCAATAGATTATACCAGGAACGTAAAAGATCACTTCTTTCTTTAGCAGTAGTTTTTCTGTATGATTTAAAAGCTTCATGAGCAGAATCAATTGCCTCCTGAGTATCGATAGCATGCATATCCGGCACATGAACAATTTTTTTACCATCCACAGGATTGTAAACAGGAAAAGTTTCATTGCTCTTTGCACCGACCCATTTTCCATTAATAAAAGCTAATTCTCTGATTGTGCTCATTGTGCGATTTATTACCAAGCGTGATGTTAAAAAACGTACTTGCTTCCTCAGCAGCATTTTTAAAATTAATACCTGCAAAATAATTTAAAAATTAGATTTTTGTATAAACGGAATAGTAATGAAAATGAATAAAAAATTATTTTTGTACGAGTATTACTAATATAAAATTTATTATCATTGAATAAAATTGATTCAAACAATTAAAAAACAAAATAGTGAAACAATCAATTTAAAAAAATAGAAATAAAAAACTAGGTAAATGTTGATTACTATCTATTTTCAAAAATTAATTTTAAAAATCTGATATTGTATTAGTTTCAATAACAAAAGTTTAAAAGAGAATCAATTTAACTAATAATTTGTGTAAAATAAATATTACATCAATTTTGTGTTATTAATATCGTTTAGTTATATACTTACGTTTTTAAACTTTCTTGTTCAAAAACAATTTTATTTCTTTATATTTTAAGATGCAGAGAAATTTACTTTGGTCTTACGGTGTTACCGTAACTTATTGGCATTTGTCACACAAGTGAATATAATATGGAATATATTATATACGTACAATAATTCATACAATGATTTAAAATTACAATATAATTATAAAGAACTAGAATCGTTTTAATTATATATATACCTTAACATCCAAATTTTTATAAACCGTGTTATTTTACTTATTTTCAATTTATAGTGCAATAAATATTTTTAAAAATCCAAAAGAATTTACTACATATTTTTAAAAATGTTGACTGATTTGATCAATAACAAATGCACAACAAATGGATGATTAAATGAATCAAAATTGATTGATTTTGAGGTTATGGTGTTTCTAGCAGACGATATATTTTGACAGTTACGGCAGGTTCTGGTTGCTGTCAAAATGATACAAGAGTGAAGTTAGCGCCGTAACCATAAATTTGAATTCTGGATTGTTTGTTACTTTTCTTTTAAAAAATTAGTTTTGATACAGTAAATAATATTTTATAAAATTGATCTAAAAGTTTTGCCATATAGTAAAAGAAATTCATCAAAAGTCAATATAAATCAAAGATATTGTTCTTTCCCAAAAATATCTCAGAAATTATCGAATAAATAATCCACCAAATATAATTTCGATATAAAAATTACGATTTTGTATGGTTGTTGTGCCAACTTCACAATATTTTAATTAATGATTGTGATAAACATAACCTGTGTTCAGTATTTATAAGTTTTAAAACAGTTTAAAGCAAAATGATTTAATAATATGCAACGTTACAAATTGAGCATTAAAACTGTCACTGTATTAAAATAATATTACAAAAAAAGTTGTTGCGTGGACATTTAAATCAAGTGGCTAACTATAATTAATAATAGATACATTTGAAAGAAGGTATTACGTCAAAGGCACGAGTCAAAGGTTGATCATACGTACAATTTTAACAATAAAATCTTTTCATAAGGGTTCTAAAACTCTCTTAGCAATTACAATAGATTATCACCTTTTATGTTCATGTTCCACGTTCTAAACACAGTATTGTTAAACTGTAAACATCAACAATATGAGAAAATAGAAAATGTTTATATTTATAACCAATTGACAAATTCTCAGTAATCTTTTAAATTCATAGAATGCAGTAAAAGCATTTACAATTTCGCCAAAAATAATGGAAACATCTGCTTTAAACACTGTAAGTATTCGTTTATTCCAAGATTTTAATCTTTTGTTTCCAAATGTGCACAGAAAAACTTATTGACGCAGCAAGAATGTCAAGGTTCTTGTATATTTTTTATTTTTATCCAAAATAAATCTCTTTGTGAATAAGTATTTTAAAATTATTCTTTTTTATTGAATTTAATTTGAGTTTGTGAATTTTGGATGTTATTTATTTGAGGATCTCGCAGTCTAATAGAATATGATTATTTAAAAATTATTAATTAACAAGTTAATTAGTTCAAATAAATAAATAATATGTCTAATGATTGTTAATTTTATAGGCTCACGAGAGCGAAAGAAGAGCAGAAGCGCTTCTACGTGAAGGAAAGTTTGAAGAAGCAGCAAAGTGCCATGAAAGGGTTGCAAATCTATTAACTGAAGCCCATTCGAAATTAGAAGCTCGACAATTAGAAACAAATTCCTGTGATTCTGTTAATCAAGGCTCTGTTTGTTTGAGACCTTCCATTCAGTCTTTAGCAACACTTGAATCTCTTGCTCTTCAACGAGATTATCACAATAGACAAGCTAGCATAGTTAGGTAAATGTATTTCAAATTTTTTAATTAGGTAAAGGTTTATTCGATTACAGATGATCAAAATACCTACGATCTACAAATTTTTGGTTTGAAGATATCAGAAAATAGTATTAAATTTGTATATCTTTAAGTAATTATAAGTTAAATAAATTCCAAACGTCAATTAACCAGGGCTGTTATGGATTCAAATCACTTTGATTCTGATCATGATTTAAATCATTGGGAAATTTGCATTAAAATCATGATTTAAATAAAAAAAACTTTACAATTCTCCGGATGTCTAATACTACATGTAAAACATCTCAAACCATAATAAAAATCCACAAATTTGTGGATAAATCTTAAAAATTTCAATTTTAATATTATAATCTTTATAAAATTTAAAAAATTCTGCTTATACAGGTGATCAAAATACTTACGATTTACAAATTTTTGGTATGAAGATAGCAAAAAATAGTATTAAATGTTTCTATCTTTATGTCATTATAATTAAATAAATTCCAAACGTCAATTAAGTCATATTCCAGTTTTTTTAAACTTTTAAATTTCAGTTAATTCAAACTTAAATGCATATTAATTAATGCAAAAGAATTAAATAATATTAATTATTTTCCCTATGCACAATAATCCATTTTTTAATTTTACTTAAAACATTTCTAAGAAATTTCACTTTTTCGATACTGTTTAATTTTTATCTTATAATTACTTGTTTTTACAGAATTGTAAGATTTTTCTACTTCTATTTTTGATATTTTTTTGTTTTTGTCTTTTTATTTTAGGATTTTCTTTAATTTTCTTCTTTTTATGCAAATTATTTTACACAATTTTGTTATTATTAAATTCGCTGAACTTTTTATTTCGTTGATTTTCATAATTATTTTCATATTATTAAAAATAATTACGCTAATTTTTTTGTAAATTCAATTTGTTTTCACATCTTGTCTATTTGTTGCAAGATTTGTTGTTAACTTATTCTTCCATAAAATTTTAAAATTTTCCTTATTCTTCTAAATTTATTGTTGGACTTGTTATGAATGTAATATTATAAAAATGTTTTTGGCTTAATTTACTTAAACCTTTTCTATTTGTAAAGCATTTTTAAATTTCTTTTGTTCACTTTTTATTTATCTTTATGTACATTTTTTATTTTGTTTTTATTAATTCTGATAGTAATAATTTAGTAGATTTTAACTTTCTAATCAAATTATATTATTTTTTGTACTTTATACATTTTTTTACAGTTTCTTAGATTAATAAAAAAAATATTTCTCCACTTTTTTCCTATTTATTTAATTTTTTTTATGTTTTAATATTTTTTTGTCCTTTGCATTTTAATTAATTCTTTAATTTTTGTCATCATTTTTCCATTTCTTAAAAATATTTTTCCTTCTTTTCAATTGTTTAGTTTTTATCTTGTAGTTCCAAATTTTTTAAAACATTTATTGGATGCTTTTATCTACATTTTTTAAATTTCTCAATTTTCTACTTTTTTGAAAGCTTTTATTATTTTATTTTATATTATGTAAATTTAATCTTGTACTAAATATTCTTATTTGAACATAGCGTTCTTGTATTTCATAGAAATTTATTTTCTTTTAAATTTTCCAAAATTTTATTCATTCTTTTTGTATTCAATTTGTCAAATTCGGAAATTTTACATAGGTACTGATTATATTTAAAAAAAATATAATTTTTGATTTAAATCAAAACAATCCGGTTTAAATAAAAAAAATCGGATTTTTTTCAAAAAATCATAATTTTTATCAGTCTTGCAATTAACTCATATTCCAATTTATTAAAACTTTTAAATTTCAATAAAATTTAAATTTAAATGCATAATTAATGCATAATAAATAAATATCTAATATTAATTATTTATCATATTCACAATAATAATTTTTTTTATTCTTATAAGATTTCTCAGAGATTTCACTTTTTCTAAACAGTTTAATTTTTATCATATAATTTCTGATTATTACAAAATTTTAAGATTATTTCTTCTTTTACTTTTGAAATTTTTTTTGTATTTTTGTCTTATTTTTAATATTTTCTTTAATTTTCTTCTTATGCACATTATTTAATATTTTTTTACTCAATTTTGTTATGACATTCAGTAAACTTTTTATTTCGTTGATTTTCTTAAATATTTCCATATTTTCAAAAGTAAATACGCTTATTTTTTTGCAAATTTATTCAATTTGATTTCACATCTTGTCTATTTTTTGCAAACTTAGGTACTTATTCTTTGGTAAAATTTTTAGATTTTCTTTATTTTTCTAAATTTATTGTTGGACTTGTTTTAAGTGTAATATTATAATAATATTTTAAAATATATTTTTGGTTTAATTTCTAAACTTTTTTAAATTTAAAGGATTTTTAAATTTCTTTTGCGGACTTTTTATTTACCTTTACGTTTTTATTAATTCTAAGTTTTTAGTAGATTCTCACAAAATTTTTTGGTTTCTTGTACTTTTAACATGTTTTACAGTTTTTTAAATTAAGAAAAAAAAATGTTCTCCATTTTCTTCCTATTTATTTAATTTTCTTGTTACACAATTTTTTTTGTCTTTCCTTGCATTTTAAGTAATTCTTTAATTTTTGCCATCATTTTTCTATTCCTATCTATTTTTCTATTTTATTTTATGTTAATTTAATCTTGTTCTGAATATTCTCATTTTAGCATCGTTCTTCTATTTCAAAAAATTTTCTCTCTTTTAAAATTATTTAAAATTTTCCAAAATTTTCTTCATTTTTTTTAATTGTAAAATAATTCTCTAATTTTTATTATTTTTAACATTTTTTCTCTTTAGTTATATATTTTAACGTTTTTTTTTTAATTATCTTCTTGTATTTAGTTTTTGAATTTACAAAAATGTCTCTAAACAGTTTAATTTTTTTGAAAAAAGTTTCTACTTTTTTATATATTTTTAAGTCACTGTTTCATTCTTGTGTTGTTTTTTTCTTTTTTAATTTTTCTTTATTTCTTCAATAATGTCCATGACTTTTTTATTTAAAAGAATTTTCTCATTTTTTTACTAGACTGTTTTCTTCTCTTTTTACGTTTTTATGTTTCTTTTTTTTTTATATTTTATTTTTTTTCGTTGCTTTTACCTAATTTTCTTAATTTTGCGATTGTATATGAATTCAAAATTTTCTTATTTATTCGTCACAATTTGTTTGGTTTTAATTAAATTTTTTATTCTTTATTATTTCTTATTAAATAATAATAATTAATAATTAATTTTCATTAAATTTTAGTTTATATATTGATTTAAAGAGCAAATCCTAGAAAAATATAATAATATTTATAACTGATTTTCAGGATGAAACAAGCACGATATGAAGAGTACAAAGCGACCTTGGAATCTCAAAGGCGAGATTTGTACAGCACGCAAGAAATTAACAAACGTTATGGCGATAACGTGAATGGAGTTTTGGACGAGAAGAACGAGTGTTCATTAAAACAAGCAATTTATCGAACTATAGAGGAACAAGATAGTTTATTGAATGTGCTTGAGTTGCCGCATCAGGAAAAGGAGCAGGAAAATCAAGCATTTAAGCACCCAAAAGACACTGGAGTTATTATCGAAGAGTTGAGAACTGTTAATTCTCAACTTAGAACTCTTGTCGGCAGTTTACTTAGCCAATTAGAAGAGAAGGAAAACCAAGTTCGTCAACTTACCGAGCGTCTTCATGCAGTTTCTGTTGACACTAGTGAAGAAATTCACGCAGATGAATCTCACTCTTTACGACTAGCACCTCTTCCACCTTTAACGCCGCTTGAAATGCCGCGTTTTGATTTCAATTCTACTTAAATTACGAGGAAAAAATGAAAAAATATGATACAAATTGTTTTTTTATTGACAATTTTTTCATTTTATTTCCAAGATAAGAATTTATAATTAATTTAGTTCAATTTGTAATTATAAAGTTGATCTTTAAAATTTAAATTATTAGATATTTATTCTGAATTGGTCTGTGCAAGGTTTAGATTTTGAAGAAACTTAAAAGTTAGAATACTTTAGAGTTAAAACACTTTAAAGTACATTTAGTTTAGATTTTAAAGTTTGTTAAAAATTAGGTCTAAACTTGTATAAAGAAAACCTAGTTAAAGTTAATTCTTAATTTAAAATGTGTACTTGGATATTATTGTATACTGACAATATTTTTGCTTTAGATAAAAATTCAATTTAAGGAATATAATTGCAAGTGAACGTGATACTGGAAAACTTGTAATTTAACAATTGTGTTAAAGTTAGCTTTTCTTCGAGTTTTAAAATAAACTGCCGTTTATTATTAAAAAAGTGTAGTTAAATTTTTAAATAAATTTATGAGAAGACGTTGAAAGATAAATTTATTGTAAATATAATTGATTGAATTAAAACAAAATTATATAAGTTAAAGTAATTTTAATAGACATAGTAATAAAAATAAATAATAAAGTAATAATTAATAATAAGCAAAAATTAATTTTTTTCCAAATTTATTACAATCGAGTGAATAAAACGCAAAGTTTGATGCTTTATTCATTTATTTTAAAATATAATTTAGTAAGAAAAAACAAAGCAAAGTTAAAATTTTGATGACAGATGTGTCAGTCAAAATGTCTCCGGAAAAGACCTAAATGTTAAAAAACACTAAAATACTAAATTCAAAAGCCGTTTATAATGCAGTTTAATAACTAACCAAAATTATACTTCAAATATTCAATTTTCCATTTCGTTTTACGTCCTTCCATCTATTTTCTGAACATCAACAAAATTTCAAGAACTCATTATAAATATGAATAAATCTGGAGAAATTATAACAATTTTTGTTGGACAAGCAGGAGTACAAGTTGCTGCTGCCTGCTGGGAATTGTTTTGTCTGGAGCATGGAATCAAGCCAGATGGCTTCTTACATTCAGGACATGATGCAGTGGATAATTCCCATCAAGTATTCTTCTCAACAACAGAAGTATGATCAAATTTAAAATAACTTTAATTGTTATTAATTGCAGGGGTTTAAATATATAAGAATCATCAGTATTATTTTGCAAGTTAATTTATTCATTAACAAATTTTTTTTGATACTTTTTTATCAGTCCTTTTCATTATAATAATTTATATCCACTTATTTTACAGAAAAATACATTTTTACCCTTGTAATTAATTAAGTAATTGATTGTCTTTTTTAACTAACTAATGAATGATAATGGCAAATTGATTCATGATTCAGAATTTTTCACTTTAATTTAATTTGACAAAAATGTAATTACAGAAGGGAAGATTAACTCCGAGAACATTATTGATTGACTTGGAGCCAAATGTTATTGATGAAATTCGAACAGGAACTTACAAGGATTTATTTAATCCTAATTCTTTATTAAATGGAAAAGAAGATGCTGCAAATAATTTTGCGAGAGGATACTATACTGTTGGACGAGAAGCAATTGGATCTGTTTTAGATAGGATTCGTAGGGAAATTGAAATTGCATCAAGACCAGCAGGATTTATAATCTTCAGGTATTAATACAATTTGAAAAAAATGTATAATCATTCATTTTCTAAAAGAGTGGACTCAAAAAAATGTGAATTATCTGATAGGAATTTGTTAAATGTCTGCAGTTTTAAAATCATAAGCTCTAAGAACGAATTTTATTACAATTATATAAAAATTAATTGCTAATTGATATTTTATTGATTTTCAAATGGATTCAGATCTTTCGGAGGTGGTACTGGAAGTGGTTTTACAACTTTGTTGCTGGAAGGGCTTTTGGAAGATTATGGAAAGAAAACAAAAGTGGATTTTGCCATTTATCCTGCTCCAAATATTTCTACAGTTATTGTTGAACCTTACAATTCAGTTTTGACGACTCACAGTACTTTGGATTATGAAGATGTTTGCTTTATTATGGACAATGAAGCTCTTTATGATATTTGCTCCAAGTATTTATTTAATATAAAATTGAATAATTTATATAAACAAACAGTGATTGCAGAAACTTCAAATAATTTTTTCTAAAACTACACAAATTGTTTGGTAAATTACTTAATAAACTGAATTCTCCAAATAAAATAAGATAAAAGCAAGTTTAACATTTTTTAATTAGAAGATTTTGAATCACTGCAGTTTATTTAAAAAGTTAAGACGATTATTTATGTTTTTTTATTTATTTTTCATTCACCTTTTATTTTTCAGACGATTAGGCGTAGAACGACCGAATTTTATAAACTTAAATCGTCTTGAAGCGCAGGTTGTTTCGGCAATTACCGCATCTTTAAGGTTTAATGGTGCAATGAATGTTAATTTACAAGAATTTCAAACTAATTTGGTGCCGTATCCTAGAATACACTTCCCAATAATGTCTTATGCGCCTATTCTTAATAAAGAAAAGTCAAGACTATCAGATATTTCCGAAAACCATATTACCCAGGACTGTTTCAATCCATCAAATCAGGTGAATTTTATATAGATTTTAATATTTAATTTTTATATGAAACTTTGTTTTTCAAATTAAAAATTCATGTCTCATTAAAAATTTCAAAAATGTATCTTAGTTTGTTAAAACTTGGGAAATTAAATTTTTCAATTAAAGTTAATATTTGAAAATTAAAAACAATTGAGATTGGGCTTATTAAAATTTTAATTTATTTTTTATTTAACGAGTTTTGTCTGTAAAAATTGGAAATTATTGAAATTTCGATTAACTAAAATATAAATCGATTAACAATTGGATAAATTAAAGCTTGTAACTGTTGAATTTGAGATTGATTAAAATTAGAATATTTTACCATTTGTGTCATTTTAAATATGAATAAATTGAATTTCCTATTGACTAAATTTGAGGTTAATTAAAAATAGAATGAATTGAAATTCATATCTTTCAAAATTATGAAGAATTAAAATTTAGACGGTTTAAAATTTGGACAAGTTGACTTTAGAAACGAATGAATGAATAATACCTGTATTTAAAATATTTTAAATTGTTTAATAGTAGGTTTAGAAATTAATCGTGCGCGTTTGACGATCAAGTATTAATTAATTTTACAGACCAATTTTAATCTTGAGCAGTTGAAGCTCAATTTGCAACTTTGATTTGTTTGTCAGCAGTAATAAAACCATTGAAAATTTTTATAAAATCATTAACTTTACTCTTTGGACTTGTGTTTTCGATTCTATTCAATTCTTATCGATTATTGTTATTATTTTGATTGATTTATTATAAAATTATTATCTTAATTTTTGATTTTTAGAAAGAATATTATTTTTATTAATATTAACTTGATTTTATAATATTTCCAGATGGTGAAATGTGATTCAAAAACAGGTGCTTATATGAGCTGCTGTTTGCTTTACCGAGGGGCTGTAAATCCTACTAAAATTAATCAAGCCATAAATTCATTAAAAGGAAATAAAAATATTAGGTTTTGCGAATGGAATCCTACAGGTTTTAAGGTACAATTGGAAAAAGATTTTTAAAAATTAAAAATAGACTGGAGGGAATTTTTATTATATTATTTTTAATGATTTTTTGAAAATCGAAAAACAATGACATTTTGTCTTTTTACTATTTGTTTTTTTATTACAGGTTGGTATTAATTATCAGCCGCCTGTTGTTGTTCCTGAAGGAGATATACCCCAGACAGACAGATCTTTAACAATATTGAGTAATAATACTGCTATCAGACACGCGTGGAATCGAATTGCGTTTAAATTTGACGCCATGTACAAAAAGAAGGCTTTTGTGCATCATTATCTAGGCGAAGGAATGGAGGAAAGTGTTTTTAAAGATGCTCGAGATGACTTATCAGCCCTAATGGAGGACTATAATGAAATAGAAAATTGAATACGAATTAGAAAAAATATTGCTCATCACTCAAAAATAATTAAAATATAAAATTGCAACTCGATAATTCAGATTTGGAACTGTTAAAAATTAACAAATTGAAACGTAAGACTGCAAATTTTAGACTGTATCAATAGCAAACTCAAAGTAAATATGAAAATAAAGATTAAAACAAACTTCTTAATTGTTAAATCAATTTAATTCAAATTCGCTGAAGATCAACTTTTAATTGGATAAAAATTCGTTAAAGATCAAATTTTAATTGATTGAATTAAATAAAAATATGTCGAAGATGAAATTATAAATTAGATTCGAGTTAAAATGACTCGTTTAAAAAACAAAAAAATTACACGTGTATTTAAGGAAATCGGTGATTTTGCGTATAATTTGAAAAAAATGGTAGCGAGGTTGTATAAAAGATAAGCATTGATATGAATTTATGCATATGACTAAGATTGATAAGAAAACAAGCTACAACCGCAACAGACTTACTGGCACCGGTTGATTTTCTCTTAATCAAATACTCTTAATGTTTCTTCGAATTCTTCAATTTACCGTTGTGATTACCCTTTCTGAAATTTTGACTCATTTGACAAAATATCAAAAAATTCGTAGAATTTTTCTGAATATTTCAAAATTGTCTACAATTTTACAAAGTTGAATATTTAACAAGTTAATATTTCCTTCATTGACATTCTTTATTTTTATAATGATTAGTCATGATAAAAATGTTTAATAACAAAAAGACAAATTTGTGAAAATTAAAAAAATTGATCCTTTTTTTGTTAAAGATCGTTATCAAATTGTTTATTAATTTTAAATAAAAAAAAATGTTTAAGGTCGGATCCACTTGATATATTTAATTAACTAATTCTGTTTAAATTTATTTATTATATTTTTGTGATAAATTAAATAAATTTAGTAGACATTTTTAATAAAATCCACAAAATATTTGTTTTATAGTTATATAAGAAAATTATGAAGAAACTATTTTAAATGTCAGGGGAATTATTTGTCAGTAATGTGCATTAAACTTTTATTGCAATAAAATCTGACGAAAGATGTTATTAAGATTCGTCAATCTTACGAAAATAACGTCACGCATTTCTGACGTTATTTTACATCAGAAGAATAACGTCACGAAATAAAGTCAAAAAAATAAAATAACGAAAATGACGCCAAGAAAATTGTATCATGATTTAAAACGTCACAGCAGAAATAGTCAAAACAAACTTCTTTTCTGTATTATTATTTTTTAAACTAAAATAAACTTTCTAATAAAAATAATAATATAGAAAAAATTTTGATCAAATGGAGAAACTCGAGAAAATATGAAACTTAATTTATACAAATTTAATTTCTTTAATTAAAATTCTCCAATTTAAGGAAATTAAACTTTTTCAATTTAGGAAAATTTGATTTAATGCTTTGAATTACTGCTATTTGGTAAAGTTAATAAAATAAAAATCTCCAGTAAACTTTTTTATTAAAATTTTATTAAAGCGAGAGAATAATAAAAGAATAAATAGAAAAACTTAAAATAAATATTACAGGTTATAAATTCAGATGAATAATGAGTTGCAATTCTCAAAAAAGTTTTTAAAACTCATATCAAGAAAGAAAATTTGCTCCTGAATAGAATATCATGACTAAGAATAACCCTTTGTTATTCAGACTTGTAATCGTGTCAAGCCATGTGAATTTCACGTGAATGAAAGCGGTCAGAATATTTTCCATAGTGCCATAATCCTCTTATCATTTTTCTATTCCAACTTCGTGGAAAAAAGGAATTTATATTTCTTTTCATTTTTCAGCATAGGTAATTGAATAAAGATATTAATAATACGTAATTAATAAATTAAGATAATCATTTAATTTGTAAAATAATAGTTTTACCCTCTAAATTATATTTAATTTTTTTTTAATCAAGTATTTAATTTTCTTCGAAAAAATTTCATTGGCAAATCAATTTGTAAATTTGCAGTGAATCATTGCGTATTTTATTTTTTTTTAAATGTTGAGCAACTTAATGAGTCACTACAATTAATTTCCTTAAATTGCGTACAAAATTAATAACATAGTGAATTTTGATATTTCCTCTTATTTTCTACGAATTTTTTTTTCTAATGAAAAATCAACATTGCAAAATGATACATATTAAAGAAGATAAAATATGTCTCGAGGATAATTAATGAAGTCAGAATAAAGAATTTTATAATGTGATTAGTATGAAAAAATTAACTATTTTTTAAAACTATAAAAATAATTACTTTTTTTTACATTGAAAAAATTATGAAATAATCTTTTATTTGGACTTTATTTATTAACGCCAAGAACAGTTCTGTCATTCTTAATCTTTTTCAATGAAAATACTAATTCTAATTAGTATTTATACTAATGCTGCGATAATTAATCTAATGGGTAATTATTTACTTGACGAACAAATCATAATGCTCTAGAGATTACTATAATCTGCTTTTGATTAACTCTTTGTTGGCATAGAAGCAAATCTGATGAGTTTATAAATTTTGAATTTTTTTTCAAACATAGAATTTAAAAAAATAATATAAAATGGAAATAATTGACGCCTGCCACTGCATTTCTAATATTTGATAAAATTTCGCACCAGACAGAAAAAACTTATGATTAATAACGTAAGTGTCAGTTATGAATGAAAACTAATTGTCAAGGAATTTTTTGTGAAAAATAATTACTTTTATTCAGAGGAGATTGAAATGAATGAGACAAATTTTTTCAAAAATTGAATTGTGACATTGATGTTGACTCTCCGATTTGATTTTTCTAAAAAAAAAATCCCCAATAAGAGTCTCAAAACAAAAGATATTTTTTGGACGAAAAATAATATAAAACATTTGTCAACTAATTAATTATTATCAACTATTTTGTTTCAGGCTGTTTTTTAATTGCTTGCAACTTTTTTTCTGAACCTAAATTGCTTTTTAGACGTTTATTGTTCCTGGTATTACTTCATAACAAATTCTACATGAAAAACACATTATTGAATAACAATTCTCATAATAAGTTTGCAAGACTGAAATTTTCCCTTGAAACTTTTGTCGCGTAATGTGGAAAATTTTTGTTAGACAAATGGAAGAGTTTTGTGAAGCTCGAGAAAATCTAAAGGCTTGAGAAAAATGGCATATGTTGTTGAAGACAAAAGAATAAACAAATGATAACAGAAGTCATTGCTTTCTGCACAAAATAAATATTAAGCAAACATTTTCATCATTTTTGAGATTTTAAGATTCAATTTTCATCATTGTCTGCGTCACTGTCTTCTTTAGAAACACATATCAATTTTTATAGTAGACGATAATATTTAGACCCAATACACTTGTGTAATCAAATCAACAGCGCATCATTATTTCTGGCAACAGAAAGTTAAAATCTCCCTATCTTTTGAAAAGCCAACAGGAAGAGATATGTGTAAAGTATCCCATTTGCAAAGCTTATCAAATCGTTTATTCCTTATAGGTGTGTTCCAAAGATCTTTGCACTTCTCATCTCTTCTTCCTTTTACTTAGCTTATTCTATATCTACTTTTTTCACTCTTGCATGATCACACGTTGTTTGAATGACATTAATATTCTTATCTAAAAGTTGTGACGTAAATTTTGTATTGAGTATAAATTATCGACATCGAAAACTCGAGATCAGTACTTGTCTTCTCGTCAGAACAACCAGTACGAATGAAGAAAGGACAAAAGCTTTCTTTGACCAAAGAATTCTCTTTGAGGATATAACTTCCGCAAGTTATATTGCAACGCTCTAGTCATTTTTTGCAGTATATTTCAACTCCACAAAGGTATTTCTATTATTTCGTATTTTTTGTGTGTTATTTTACTTTTTACTTGGTTAAAAGATTAAATTCTGATATTTTCGTGAGTTTTGTAAAAACTATTTATTTGAAAATTTATTTGGAAATGAATTCAAGTTTGATTAAGGATACAATTTTTTACCACCTTTTTTTAAATTCTGTTTGTTTTTAGGAAATTGATATTTGTTTCTAAAAATCTAAAGTTTCTTTTCTAAAACCGGAATTATTCGAACTAAAAATTAATCTAAATCAAAATTATTTGTAATTAGAATCAATCCAAATTTAAATCAAATCAAATCGGGATTATACAAAATTAGAATTAAATATTCCATCCAAAATGTAATTGAATAAATCAATTAATACTAACCAAATCAGAATAGATCCAAATTAAAATCAATTCAAACGAGAATCATTTGAAATCAGAACTAACTCAAATTGAAATCAATCTTTATTGGGATTTTTCAAAATCAGAATTAATCCAAATTGCAATCAACCAAAATCAGAATCACTCAAAATTAGAAACAATTTAAATTGAAATTATTCGAAATAAGAATTGCTAAATTATAGAATCAATCAAAATCAAAATCAACCCAAATTGGAATTATTCGAAATCAGCATTAACTCAAATTGGAATAAATCCAAATAGAAATCTAACCAAATGAGAATCGTTCGAAATTAGAGTTTTAATCCAAATGGGAATCAATAAAAATCAGAAACAATCCAAATTAGAAACAATATAAATCAGAATCAATTGAAATTGGAATAAATTCAAATCAGATTCAATCAAATCGGAAAAAATAAAAATTAATCAAATTGGAATCTTTAGAAATCAGAATTAATGCAAATCTTAATTAATCAAATCGGCATTAATCCAAATTGGAATCAATTCAAATCGGAATTATTCGAAAACAAAATTAATCCAAATTGGAATCAACCAAAATCAGAATCCCTCAAAATTAGAAACAATTCAATTCAAAATCAACCAAAAATCAGAATCAATCCAAAATAGGAACAATTCAAATTTGAATTATTCGAAATAATTAAGCCAAATTATAGAATCAGTTCAAATCAGAATCAAACCAAAGCGAAATTATTCGAAATCAGAATTAATCCAAATTAGAATTATTCGAAATCAGAATCAATCCAAACCAGAATCAACTCAAATCGGAATTATTCAAGATCTGAATTAATTCAAATTGAAATCAATCCAAAAGAAATCTAACCAAATCAGAATTGTTCGAATTTAGAGTTAATCCAAATTGGAATCAATCAAAATCAGAAACAAAACAAATTAAATACAATTGAAATCAGAATCAATTTGAAATCATTAATAAAAATTGGAATCAATCCAAATCGGAATCAAAATAAATCAGAATCAATTAAAATCGGAATAAATTCAAATCAGATTCAATTAAATCGGAAAAAATCAAAATCAATCGAAATATGGAATCATTAGAAATCAGTATTAATCCAAGTCGAAATAAATTCAAATCATAATTAATCAAATCGTCATTAATCCAAATTGGAATCGATCTAAATTAAATTAATTAAAATTTAATTCGATTAAAATATTAGAAAAAATATTAATTGATTGTATTTAATTATATATTAAGGTATGACTAGATAAAAAAATTAAATCCAGATTAATTGAAACTATTATTAGGCGGAATTAATTTAAAATTTAATTTCATGTGTTTTATTGAATAAGACGGTTGTCTTATTCATGAACTTTAATTAATTGAAAAATTTTAAATATTTTTATTGCTTGAAATACTTTAAAAAGCTAGAGGTGTTTTATGTCTTTCTTTCTGTATTTAATTTCTTGAATTATTCGAAATATTTCATTTCTTTAACTGAGCTATTTCAAGTACTTTAATTAATTTATTGCAATTATTATATATAAAGAATTTGAATAATTCTTTGTATACTTTTTATAATAATTCAACGCCGGGCATTGTTTTTACTCTATTTCAAAAATTAAAGATTCAATAATTTTTCAGATGTTGATTGGAGGATCTGTAAGTTACGTAGCTGGAAGACAAGCTGTTAGGACTGTCTATTGGAGAACAGGAAACAATGGACGTTTGTTAAAAACAGCCAAAACTTGCTTGTTTGAAGGACCACCAAAACCGGCTCCTTCATCAACTTCCGCTTCGGCTTTTCCACTCTCCTCAAGAATGGACGTTATTTCCGAAACTATTCGTAAATTGTAAAGGTCTACATTGAAACTTCCAGATAAACGCTGTATATAATTTCATAACTATTTATAAACGAAAGTATTTAAAAAACACATTTTCGAAAATGTCATGACACTCAAATAAATTATTTATTTTCAATCCTCGTGTTTGTTTAATTGAAGACTCCCTTCTTGTCGAAAACGAGTATAAAAAAAAAATGAAGAAGAAAAAGAAGAAAATAAAATAGGAAATGTAATTGAATTATTCATTTAAGAAACTAGTTGATTTGTTATCTTTATTATTAATTATTTTATTGATTGTTTAATCTTGATAAAATTTTGAGTTTATATAAGTATTAATAAGATATTTTTAAGTAGTCATAATAGCTTATAAGTGGTTGAAAACAATGATTCTTATTCGCAAATTTCTAATCGGTCGTTGACCTGTCATTCAGTAGAGAAGTGATAGCAGAAAGCAAATATGAATTAAGATTATGAAGAGCTTCACTAAATAGAAAGAGAAGAAAATGAAGATTAAATAACTATGTCAAGGTCATTCACGTGCGGTAGTGACGGCTAGAGTAGCACTGCAAGGGTTTCACCAGGTGCATTATGGATATTTCTCATTTCCTCTTATCTTAGCTTTCCCAGCTTTTTAAACACTTAAGATACTTTTTTTCCTGCTTTTTTACTCTTCGGTTTATTTACTTTTATTAAGAGAAGCTATTAATTTGAACTGTTTTCCAATATAGCTTGACAAAGAAGGTTCTAATCGAATTTGTCTTGAGGAGGTGTTTTGAAAAAGAAGCTAAGAAAAGTTTGTCCATTAAAAAAAAGCTAAGAAACTTCAGACACTTACAAAAAAGTTAAGGAAAATCAGTTTTTAAAAAAGAACATAGTTATTGAAGATTTTTCTAGTCTTTTTAAAAAGAAATCAAAGCTGTTTTTGATTTTTACTAACAAAAAAAATGATAGCAATAGAAGCTTTAATCAGTATTTTAAAAAAAAGCTATAAAAATTCAGTTACTTCAGCTTTTTAAAAGTAGCTATAAAGTTAAAGCTTTACACAAAATTTTTTGCAAGAAGCTTAGAAATTAAAATTTTTTTCGGCTTTTTTCAAACGTAACTAATAAAAAATTTTAGAATTAAAATAAGCTATGAATCAAAGCATTCTTTAATTTTTTTTAAACAAAGAAATAATGTTTTGTTTAGCTTTTAAAGGAATGAAATTCCTGAAAAATGAGAAACTGTGTGACGTTATTTGTGAACGTTTTCTAATTAACAAACAATTAACAAATTTTTTTAATAATAATTAAGCGAAATTAAGCGAAAATTAAGCTGAAATCATTTTTCAGCTTTAAAAAAGAAGAAATTAAATCTTTTTTCAACTAAAATCAATTAAGGCACTGAAGTTTTCTTAAGCTAAAAATCTTTTAACAAAGAAGATATAAACTAAAGCTTTGTTCAGCGATTTTAGAAAAGAAGATAAAAACTAAAGCTTTTCAAATTTTTACAAACAAGAAACTAACACTAAAAAATTCTTCAGTTGATTTAAAAAAGCTTTCTTGAGCTTTTTTAAAAAGAATCTAAGAGACTTGAAAGTTTTCAGCCCTTTTAAATGAAGTTAACAAACTTATTAAGTTTCCTTCAGTCCTTTTAGAAAGAAGCTATAAAAAACTAAAGCTTTTGAGAGCTTTCTTAAAAATAAGCTTAGAACTGGATTCAGCTTTTGTAAAAAAGCAAAAAAAAACTATAAACTTTTTGCCTTTTTCTAATTTTTTCTAAAAAAGTAAAAGCGTTTTTTCAGTTTAAAAAAGAGCTAAGAAAATGAAGTCTTTTTCAAGTTTTTTTTAAAAAAAGAAGCTAACAAATACAAAACCTACTTAAAGTCACTTAAAAAAAATCTGTATGTAATTTAACTTTTTCAGTACTTTTAAAAGAGAAACTTTTAAAAAAGAAGCTGTAAAACTAAAGCTGTCTTCAGCATTCAAAATTAAGCTGAGAATTGTCTTTCTTTAGCTTAAGAAATAAAATTAAAAACCTTAACCTTAGTTAATTTCCAAAATAGATAATAAGTTTTTTTTTAAGAGTTTTAAAAAAGAAGCTATGAAATTAAGGCTATCTTAATTTCTTTAAGAAGCTAAGAAACAATTTTCTTCTAGGCTTTTAAAAAAGAAACCTAGGCACAAGCCTTTTTTTCAGTTTATTAAAAAAAGAAAAACTAAAAAAAGGAAAAGCTTAAAAAAGCTATAAATCTGTTTTCTTCTTTATAAAGAAGGTAATAATCACTTAAACTATCGTTATAGAAACAAACATAATGATAAAATATTAAAAAACTATAATTCAATTGTTACATCAAGAATGTCTATAATCTAAATTCTTTATTCTTCACGTGCGTCAATACCCTCAATCAGAAATCATTAATTACCATTAAAACGTTTATCACAAGGACACTTGCACAATAACTATTTTTTTCTATTCACTTATTATCAACGAAATGAAATAATCCGAAGGTTATTGAGCCCTTTATAGCTTGTATACTTCAAGCTCGGAATAATAATTAATTATTCCTTTGAGTCAGTTGCATTATTGTACAATTTGATCTTTTGAACTTTAATAAATGGAAGAGATGTTTTGTTGTCACTGATATAGCTACTGTTTAGGACGAATTTACTAAATTTAGAATATTGTTTATAAAATTGAATTACAAAACAAATATTTCTTTATTCCGCATTATAAATTATCTAATAGGGGTATTTAACCCCTATATTTTTTTAAAATCGGACTACGGGTTCGGAATCAGCGATCCTAAAAATTCTGAGTGAAAAATTTCAATCGAATGGGATCGATTAAAAATTATTCGCTGTATTAGGAACGCTATTTTGAATTTTGATAATTTGACTTTCTGGAATTCTATTCTGTAATTTCATTTTCATTTCATCTCACATATCATTTTCACTTCATTTTCATTTCACTTCCTTTTCATATTATTTTCCCATCGCTTTAATTTTTGCTTCTTTTTCACTGCCTATGCACTTATTCTATTTTTAAAAAACTGAAAGAAAAACTCAAGTATCTTACAATTAGTTTCTTTTTGAAAAAATGCGGTTTCAAAATGTCAACCAAGAAATTTGTGATTTGAATTGATCTGTCTGTCTTGAAAAAAAAGCTTGGGTGTTATTGGGGTCACTGAATCCGAATCTGTAGTCAAAATTCAAAAATTCAAAATGGCGACTTTAAAATGTCTACTACAAAAATTTAATAGTTAAAGAATCTGACTAAAAAGTTTTAGAAAAATATATGACACTTGTTTTCTTTAAGTTCTGCTTCTTGGGTGAAAATCACCCTTATAAATTTTTTTGGACGAATACCTAAACTTATTTTATAAAGCACTTATAAAATAGAATTATTGCAAAGAAGGATAATTTAAAGGTTTTTGATATCACCAATTACAAACCCCAAAAATCCTTGAGTAACCATTTTTAGTCAGATTAGTCAAATTAAAAAACTTTTCTTCGCCATTTCGGATTTTTGAATTTTGACTACAGATTCGGATTCAGCGGACCCAAAAATATACAATATACTGTCATATCGTTATTTAAAAAAGAAAATTTTTTTCACACAATTTTGGCACGAAAACTTCATTTTCACTACACTGCGAAAGGGTTAAAAATGACGATTTGACAAGTTGTATTAAAGAAATCAAAATGAAAATTTCATTAAAAATTAAGAATAAATTAAGATTAAAATATATACCTACTTTATATGATTAAATTATTCCATTTTTTCATATGTAATATTTTTTCGAAAGAAACTATAGTGAAAAAATAAACATTGGAGAAGTTATAAAAAACAAAAAAATTTCAGTCAAAAAAGATGAAAAATTATCAATTATTATACGTGAATTTTTAGTAAATTATATGCTTTATACAGTCCAATTTATTCGTTTAAAGAAACGAATATGATTTTTTTTTATCAAGCAGTACGTTTAACGTAAAATATTTATTTTCACAAAAAACGATTTTTTTTAAAGACAATTGGTGCTTACAAAAATTTGGTTGAGTATTTTCAAAAATCCCTGTGTCATAATTTAAATATTTATGAATTTAAGGAGTTTTGTAACTTTCTTGGGTCAAAAATATCAACAATTTTTTTCTTTTTATTTTTTCATAGGAAAATATGTCAAGAATATGTGGTTAAAATATTAGATCGTTATTTGTTTAAAAACTCAAGTTATTTAACAAAATTAAAACTTTAAACGCGTCTTTCTCAAAAGACGAAAAGAAAAAGAAAAAGAAAATAAAAAGAAAAGATTATAAAGACCTTTATAATAATATTTCATTAAAAATTTTTTGTGAATGATTTAAAATATTAAAATAATGGTTTTTTTCAGATTTTTGGATTCAGAAGCTTCCCATTTTTTACACTTTTTATTTTTTTGAGTAGTTCGAGGTTTAGGACCTGTATTAAAATAATAGTCTATTTTGAAATACTATTTGATTTTTTTATTTTAAATGAGTCTGTGATGAGCAGTGGTAACCATAAATGAAAGTAATTTTTACCAATAGACAAAGGGCGCTCAATAGAAGAAAGACACTCATATTTTTCAAAATTGCAAATTTTTTTTTAATAGTTCTTGACATACATAATAACATGTAAAAACTTTTGATCAATTACATTTTAAAATTTATAAACAAGAATCTTTTTAAAAACCTTCCATTTTAGGCCCAAAAAAGTTACAAAACCCCTTAAGGGCATGTGATGGAGAATGACGTCACTATGGTATAGGCAAAATTTGTCTGACCCAAGTTTGTTTACATTTTTGCTCAAAATTAATTTTTAAAAAATTAACTATTTTTTTAATTAAATTAATTTTCTATTTGGCTAATTAATTAGCCATATTAACAGGGTGGCCACTCAACCGGGAGACCGGGAGAACCGGGAGAAAGCCGGGACAGAAATATTGAACCGGGAAAAATGTACATATTTTGTAATTTGCGCCATTACATAGGACTGAGAAATTTTGTTCATGTCTGTTTAAAAAAAATAAGAAGTGATTCTTGCAGATTTTTTGACGCAGAATCATAATCTGACCTTAAAAATGTCCCACTACATCAGGATTTTTTGTAATATTAGCTTAAATAGACAAAAATGGCCATTTTGGTCATTTTCGTGACTTTTTTGTGGATTATCGAATAATTAAATAAGTTATGCAGATTTGAAATATTGGCATTTAGAACTATAGTTTTTCTATATTTCTAAGAGTGAGTCTTCACTCCACGAAAAGTAAAAATTGAGCCACTCCAATTAGAGTGAGAAATACACTTTAAATCCACTTTTCGAGCAGAAATTTAGAAAAAATATAGTTCTAAATGAACAAATTTCAAATCTGCATAACTTTTTTAAAATAATAATAATTTCATACGATAAAATGAAAAAAAGCTACAAAAAATTCACAAAAATAACCAAAATGGCAATTTTTGTCCAACTTGATTGAACATTTTTGTCCATTTAAGATAATATTACAAAAAGTTCTCACGTGATGGGCCATTTTTAAGGTCATATTCTGATTCTGCGACAAAATATCTATAAGAATCACCTTCCATTTTTTTTAACGTAGTTATAAGTCAATGTTGCTAGTCAAATTGATTTTTTTGGTGAAAAGGTAATCAGAACTATATTTAGATTTAGTCAATAAATATTGAAAACATCTTTTAAACTTGAATGATAAACTTTCAACATAAAAAACTAATTAAATAAAAATAAGTGTGAAAAATAAACCTTATTTGATTACCGATGTAATTTTCATATAGTTTATAAGGGCAACATTGCTTTTTTAAAGAGGTTAACTTCAAAATTACATTCAATAATTGTTTAGAACTAATAGTAAACATTAAATATTTACAAATATCAAACAAAGAGATTAAAAATGAAAGTTTTAAAATCATTTCTGAATCATTCAAAAAGCGATGTTGCCATATGTATAAACTTTTGATAAAACAAAATAAAACTTGAAAAATTTAATTATTTATTTATAATTTTAGTTTCTTATCTTGCGGTGAAATAAGTTAAAATTTAAATTTATGTAATCTACAAACTTTTAATTATTGAAATCTAATTTGTCAACTTGATGCGTATAATTTATCTATTGATTAAAAAAATTGTCACCAAAAAGATGTATTTTAACCTATACCTGTGTAAAAATAGTGACTTTCAAATAATCATATCTCAGAAGATAAGCCGTAAATTAATTTTATATTTTATAGAAATACGTATTGAACATTAAACTTTTTTGCTGAAAGTTTTATTACGTTCTCTATGATTTCGATTTTTGATAGAACTACGTTAAACACACATGAACGAAATTTCGCAGGTCTGTGTTTGTAACAGTTCCATTTTTAGCATTAAGATTTTTTAAAAATGATATTATGGAGACTGATTAAAAGAAAAATCTGAAATTTTATAATGTTAATATAAATAATAATTATATTCTGTTAAATATCATATAATACTCAATCTTGAAATGTTCCAAAGTTCATAATAATATAATTCAAACAATATAAATAACTATGTTATTTATAAGGTAAGAAAACTTGTTTCTGAAATTTCTTATTACTTATATGGAAATTATGAAAATTATGAAATTCATTTAAGAAAAGTAACAATTTCTATTGTTTATTAAATTAAATTTTGCTGTTCTGCTAACTCAAAATGTATCATATACTAATATATACTGTATTTTCATTGCTTGTTATTTTTTTAAAACTACCTTTCGTAAAAAAGTTGTGTTTTGTCACAAAGAATATTATGCCTGAAAACCGGGAGAAAATGCTAATTTACACCGGGAGAACCGGGAGAAAACCGGGAGGCAAAAATCCTTAAAATAGTGGCCACCCTGGGGCCATATTCAAATTTTACTACAATTCGTTGAAGAGTTCCCGAGATATCCGAGCAACAAAAAATAATAACCTATTATTTTGGTTTTTTTTTTTTTTGGTAAATTTTTGGGTTTTGTAAAATATAGTTGACTCAACAAATTTCATAAGTTAAAAATCGTATATTAATCTTTGAACATTTATGAAGAGAAACAGAGTAGTCCGGTCAAAAAATATTAATTTTCCACGATCTTACAGGAAATCTACGAAAAAAAGTTTTCTATGCAAAATTTCAATAGCCTACAGGCACCACTGAATATTAATTAAAAAAAAAATACGTATCTATTTTTTTCCAATTTGTGACAAAATAAAACCCAGAAATAGACAAAATTCTAAAATGTAATTTTTAACGGACACCCTAATACACACATCTGAAATTTTTCTTAGAAATGAAAATGAAAGCTTCTTAGGGGGCCATCCATAAACCACGTGGACAGTTTTGGGGGGGCGGGGGGGTCCACCAAAAGTCCACGATTGTCCACGAGGGGGAGCATGTACATTTTTAAGCATGTACATAAAGATTTCTAGCATGTCAAATTCTTGACTTATGTTTGATCAAAAATAATCAAAACCAGGGCTTTCTGAGTTTCTGAGCCCTGTTTTTCAGAATCTTGACCTCATGGACCAGTTTTGGTCATGGTCAGATTCGTGTTTAGTAATAAAAAATCTACAAGAAAAACTTAGTCCGATGCTTAAATAAAAAAAAAGTCATTTTTGTCGACCAGGGTAATTTATAATGTTAACAATTTAGGAATTCATGTTATTTTCCGTAATCAGTACTTAATAAATTATAAGATGTTCAATAGAGTGGTCCAAAAATTTTTTTGGATTTTTTTATGCTCTTACCCCCTAGGATTTTTTATCGAAAAAAATACCCCTATGATGTTTTGTTAAAATTATATAGTAATGAGAGATAGCTCAAAGCTGATGAAGTTTCCCACGTATTTTTGATAAAATAAAGCTATAAACTTTTAATACAGCTTTAACTTTATAAGGTTTACAACCTTTTATGTTTGAAATAATTAAAAATAAACTATAACATTAAAATTTATTTATAAAAATGTTTAAACAATTTATTTTTGTTATTTATCAGCTCAAAAAAAATTAGAAGAGCATTTTTTAATGAAGTTTTCAACTTTTTATATTTTACATAACTCAAAATATATAGCAACTTTAAAATTTATTTACAACAATTGTTGAAGAAAATTATTAAAGCATTGTTAATTATCATCTTTTGATAAAATAAAGATAGTAACTTGCAATTTTTTCTTATGTACTATGAATTTGTAAGATAAAGTTATAATTTTAGTCATTGTTTAAGTTATTAAATAATTTTAACTTGATAATATTTCCAGACTGAAGCTAATAGAGCGGTTTAGTTTTTTTTCTAAATTTATCAACTTTAGATATAATAAAGCATTAGAATTGTAGTTTTACTAGAAAATAAATTTTAAAAGAAGATTATCTTCAATTTGTACTTCTAGATCTCACAATAACAGTGTCCTTTCATTAAAATTAATTCAAAATTTAAAAACATTATTAATAAACTTTAATAGATAACTTACTGGACATTTTAAATGTCTAGAGCTATTATTTTATCCTTCATATTCATAATAAATAATTTATTCTGTTTCTGTAATAGTTGCAATACCGTCCCAAGCATAAAAGTTGTAATATTGAGAAAAAATGGCAAGTCTCTAGCTTCATTGTATCATAAGACGATAAATAACAACAATAAATTGTTTAAACAATTGTTAAAAATAAAATCTGGTATTACTGTTTACTTTCAGATACTTGAAACATAAAAAGTTGCAATGTTGAGAAAAAATTGCAAGTCGTTATATTTATTTTATCAAAAGTTCATAAATAACAACAATAATTTCTTTAAACAATTGTTAAGAATAAATTTTCAAATTATTGTTAATTGTTAGTTACTTCAAACGAAAAAAACTGCAAATTTCAGAAAAAATTGTAAGTCTCTATAGCTTTATTTTATCGAAAGTTGATAAATAACAACAATAATTTGTTTAAACAATAATTGTTATAAATAAAAATTTTAATTATTCATTACTTTTAATTACATATCACACATAAAAGTTGCAAAAATTAAAAAAATTGCAAGTGTTAAGCTTTATTTTATCAAAAGTTAGTAAATAACAACAATAAGTTTAAACAAATTAACAATTACGTGAATTAAATAGTAAAAGCTTATAAGTTATTTTTGTAAAATATTGCAAAAAACTCCCAATAAAATAGTAAAAGTTATTTTTTAACGTTTTTTCCATAATTTTACAATTTTAGGGAAAGTTTTACGACCCTGTACAAAATATTAAACCACAAAAAATTTTTAATAAATTTTTGGATGTTATTTTTTGAACGTTTCTAAGAAGATGCAGAGTTGTCCGATTAAAAAATATTGATTTTCGTGAATTCTATACTAAATCTACGAATAAGTATTTTTTCCTGATGCAAAATTCATTTATAAAACTTCATCGGCTTTTAGCTACTACGTCTAAAATTTAGAGTCTAAATATTATTTAACTTAAAAAAATAGAGGTATTTTTTTCGATAAATAAGAAAAATCCTAGTGGGTGAGAGCATGAAAAATTAAAAAATTTGTTTACAATGCGTTTTTGGACCACCTCAATGGCCAAAGTTATTTTTTAAGATCTATAAAGATTGTTTAAAAATGTATTTGCTAGTAGTGAAAATTGTCTTTAAAAAGAGGATAGTGATTTTCTTATTGTTACAAACCACTTCTTAGGTTTACGATATCTTATAGTATATTTATGCGTATATTTTAATTTTCCTTTTAAGAATAATGTAAATTGTGTTTATTTATTATTTTTTCATAAACTTCTTTATTCCAGCAGTTTTTTTTGAAAAATATTCAGAATTAAGCTTTATAATTATATTAACTTATTGGTTTATAATATACAAAGAATTTTTTTGCAATATCCATGAGGACAATTTTGTAAGGGGGGGGGGGGGGGGGTTTGTAAAATGTCCACGATTGTCCACGAGGGGGGGGCGGGGGGGGGTCAAAAATCAGCAAAAAAATGTCCACGTGGTTTATGGATGGCCCCTAGGTGAAAATATGACAATTTAGACTATTGTCAGAAAATCGAAAATCTTAACAATCACAAACCTTTTTCTCTATGAGGAAGCAGAAATCATCTCAATTCGCATTATAAACTTCACGTTTTCTATTTTCAATTCGAAACTTTCCACAGACCAACTCGAACAATCGAAACATCATTCGACCCACAAACTAATTCCAACTTTATCTTCAAACTCAAAGTAAATCGTAATTTCAGATTAACGACATTTTATTTCAAGTTTACATAATTATAATTCTTCAAAATCACGTCACATTAAAGACACAAATCGTGAAATATAACGGAAAAATCGAGCCTATTTTGGAATTTAGAGTCGATACAATCGAAAAGCAGTGTTCCAAATTTGAAAGAGGGATGAAGAAATACGGGGGTGGGTTGCGCGCGAGCGCAGAGGGTTGTCTATCGATTTCGTGAGGGAAGACGGTACCACACTGTTGGTCATCGATTGGGCGCATGGTTTAGAGGGATTTTAAAGAACTGATCGAGTAGTGAGTTACGTGTTTCGTTTTTTCTCAAAGAGTGGTTTAGTTTTTGAAGAAAAGAAAAAAAAAACTCTAAAAGTGTCCTTCCCGTGGACAGAGTCATGCAGAACTATGGCCACGAGGATTATTACGGTGCGGGCGGAGAGTCAAATATGGGTGGCGATGGTCGAAATTTTCCGACGGCACCGGGAGCAAGACCCATGGTGGACCCACAGGCCCAAGGTGAAGTCGACCCAAATTTGTACCCGGAGCCAAAAGAGGCCACTCACAAAATTCGGGGCAAAACTGACGTTCTCGAGTATCTGTTCGGTTCAGTAGATCAGGAGATGCTAATCGTCAAGACGTTTTATTTCTTTTTCTATTCTGCATTTGGATCACTCTTTCCACTTATGGGGGTCTACTTCAAGCAGATGGGAATGAACGCTGGACAATGCGGATTACTCGTTGGTCTTAGGCCGTTTATTGAATTTTTCAGCGCACCCTTTTGGGGATCTCTAGCCGATAGGTGAGAGTGGCATAATCATTATAATCCTGAACCAATTAATATAGCAACTTTTTTTCCAACAGTTCAATAAGTAGTAAACTGATAATCATGGGTTTGTTTGAGTTGATACTTAAGTAGGTCAAACAAATTTGTCGGGACTAGAATACATTTTGTGGGAATTAAACACGTTTTGTTTAAATATATATTTAGTTATTAGACAAGAATATGTTATTGAATTAAAACCAAGAATCTTCACGAAATTAAGAATCTTTTTGGGAGTTTTCTCAAAATGAATAGCACATGTTTTTTGCTTAAAGATCGAAATCAAATGTAAGGAAAATAATAATTCTATGGTATATTAAAATGTTAAAATTAATTTTCGATTTTTTGTTATTTCGATCGATTTGTAATTCGAGCAGGAACAAAATTACACGCAAAGAAAATTAATTATAAATTTTATTATGATTCTTTATAATTTAGGGAAAATGAGCCTGAAAGCGAAATTCTCCTACAAGGAATTTTAAACTTTAGAAAAATCATTCGAATCATTGCTAAGTAATCAGAAAGTATTTTAAGCTTAAATAGTTTGTTGTTTTCTGCAAAGCTAATCCGTCAACTAGGAATATGATAGAAAGTTAAAATGTAGTTAATTTGTTAATTTGCATGATAATATTGTACGGAATCAGTAATAAAACTACGGAAAAACTTTTTATTTATTTGCTGTGCCTTTAAACCAGTGCATTAGGTTCAAAATCGCACACAATTATAGGTGCTTTTTAGTTAATAATATAAAAAGTGAAGTTTCTATAGAAAATATGACTTGTTCCTATTTTTGTTCTTCACATTTATTAAGCCATCCTGTATTTTTATCAACCTTCTCAATATTTCCAAAGATATTTTTTCTTTTAATTTTGATTTGTCCTTTCTTCGGTAATTTATGAAAACTTAAATGAGAATTTCAAGCATTTTTGGAGTTGCAACTACTTACACAGCAAATCCTATTCACTTACAGACTTTTGGCATTTTTTATCAAATTCTATTATTTTCGCAGAAAAAGAATAATTATCAGCTTTCTAAAATTATAATTCACTTCTAAAAGTATTTCAAAATCTTGTTTTTTTACAAAAATATTTGATGGATTAATTTCAGTTTTAAAACAAAATCTAGTGCTGTAAATGTCCCAATTTGTGTCCATGTACCAATTTGTACTCAACTGAATTTAAATGCTCAAAATAAAATAAAAAAAAACAATACGAAAATAGTGTAAAAAATATATATTTTCAATTTAATTTTGTATATCCTTCGTGTTGATTTGTGTTTTATGATCCTGGTTCACTTAAAAATATAAAATTTTACAGAAAAACCATAGTCTTGTTGTCTATTTTGACAAATCAAGAAAAAAATGACAATCGCCATGCATTTTTCATGTGTGAGCACAAATTGGTACAATAACATTATATTTTTAAAAAACGATAATTTATTACATTTTTATAATAAAACTTGAATCAAAATCATTTTCAATTCAGAAAAAGAGTAGCTTCATGTAAATGTAAAAAATTATTTCCATAAAAAAGTATGGAACGAATTTTTTCTTGATAAACTCCCGAAAAATTTTAAGTAGGACACTAATTGGGACATTTACCTTATGAGTTATATATTTTGAAAAAAACTCAAAAAAAGACCCTTGAATTCGTGTCGGTCTTTGAATAAAACACACTCTCTTAATCTGAATTAGTGGTTTTGTACTAATGAATTAGTGAAAAGTGAGCTACTATTAAATAATAACAATTTTACTAATTTATTAGTAGAAAACTTCTAATTTTTAGTAAAGTTTCACTATTTTACTCATTGAAATAGTTTCTACTGAAATTATAGTTTTTTACTGAAAATTAGTAGTTTAATACTAAAAAATTAGTAAAATTCTTACTATTTAATAGTTGCTCACTTTTCACTAATTCATTAGTAAAAAACCACTAATTCAGATTTAGAGAGCATTTTGCATATATCTGAAACAGCAACAGTTTATAAATTAACAAAATTTTTAGGGGGCATGAATATTCTACAAATTTAATATGTTACATTTGATTTAATTTACATTTGAGTTACCGAATCCTTAATTAGTTCAAATTTTACTTTTCTAAATTAGAATTAGAATTAGCATTTGTGATAGTATTAATTTATCTGAATCAATAGTATAACTTCTGTTTGCTACGATTTCCATTTGTCATATAAAATTCATTTACTTAAAATTTTTAAAAGTTTTATATTATCCGAATCACCATTTATCATGGCATTTATTTAATATTATCAGTTATATTTTTTATTTGTCCTAACTAGCTTTTTTCACAATTTTTATTTATCCGTCGCAGCTTCTGTTTGTCTTAATTTCCATTTCTTGTGTAGTATACCTGTGGTAAATAGCCTTTCTAAATCTGAATTAGTAAGAAATCTGTCATTAATTCAAATTAGTAGAAATTTTTACTAATTTGAATTAGTGACTGATTTTTCACTAATTCAGATTAAAAGACAATAAATGAAAATTAGGAAAAATAAAAGTTATAACACGTATCAATTCAGAAAAATAGAAATTAAGTGAAACAATAATTCGGAACAATTTTAGAAAAACTGTCAATGTAAATAAGGAAAATTTATGACAGTTGGATAAATGATTTGGAATAATTTGGATAAATGAACATTATAATAAATAAATAAAATTATAAATAAAAAAAATTATGGAAATTGTTCGAAATAAATTTTGAAAATTTGCTGCTTTCTTTTGAAGATGATGCCTGTAATATTGGAATTGAAATCGAGAATTTTATATTCTGGCAATTTTTTATATTCAGATTAATAAATAAATCGTTATCTTCAGTTCAGTACAAATTTTATAATTTTTTTATTTGTTGTTTTATATAGTTTTCTTTCAATTTTGTGTGACACAAAACATGATAAGTTTTATTTTTTAAGTTAATATTTTAAACATGATTTAAACTTCATGATGATTAATTTATGATAAAGGCACTTTTTCGTAAAAAAATATTTGTAAAAAATTGCTTTTTTGACGTTTTAAACATTTTAATTAATATTATTACTTTATTGTACAAAAGCGTTATATTCGTCGCACTATTATCGTTGCAAAGTGTGACTAAATACATGAAAAAACATTTTTATTTTACTGTTTCATTCATCTTTTGAAGAAATTAGGTCACTGACACTCGAAAGGAAACTACGCTGTATTTTCTTAATGGATTGGATCATTTCTGAGACGTGAAAATTATTTCTGTACATTCGACCAAGAAAAATGTATTTAAATATTAAATATCAAAATTGCACTTTTAACTTAAATTCATTTCTTAATATTCACACTAAAACGGATTTATCTTCTAAATACAAAAATTAAAATGAAACTTTTATCAAAAGCTTTCCACTTCAATTAAAATTGATTTAACTTTTATTAGAGTCAAAATTAAAAGAGACTTGACTTTTAAATATTCAAGCTAAAAGGAACCCTGTATAAATTAGTTGAAATAGATCGAAAAAATTAATTCACTTCTTTATTTGAGTTTTAATATGATAGTATGTATATTGTATAAACCTGATTTTTAATTTTAATTTTTAAAGTTAAATCCATCTTCATTTTCAAAATTTTAAACTTAAATCCGGTTTAATTTGTAGATTTAAGAGTTGAATCCACTTCAATTTGAAAATTTAAAAGTTAAATCTACTTTTATTTAGACATTGAAAAGTTAAATCCACTTCTACTTGAACATTTAAAAGTTGAGTACACTTTAATTTGAAGATTCTTAAGTTCAATTTACTCTCAAATATTCAAATAATTTAAGCGGATTTAACTTTCAAGTATATCCAATTTAAAGTGGATTCAACTTTTAGTATTCATAAAACATTCAATTCAATTGTTTATATGTATATTAATTTCATTTTTGGCAAAATAAACTATAATGTAATGAAATAAATAAATATGATAAAAAATGTTGCTAAATAATAATAGATGTTTTAATTTGAGACACCTGATTGAAAATAGAGTATCCTAGTTTCTTCATGAATGGTATACTTTGAACAAGTTCTACTTTACACTTAAATGTGAAACTTTTTATAGATAAAGTAAACTAAAAAGTTTACTTTATAAGTTTTAAAAATAATTTAGTCTAGTCATTAAAAAGTTGGAATTGAAGGCATTTATTTGGGTTTCCAACAGTGCAAAAAACTAGATAAAACATATGCCTGGAAGATGAAAGCTGAGAGAGTTTAAAATCGATTTTTTATGCAAGAGTTTTCAAAGTTAACATTAAAAAGCCTCTGGCTATTTTCTGACACGTCACGAGGTTATAAAATAAAAGGACTAGGCTGATATTTTGTTCGTGTTTTATCAGAAAATAAAGAAAGGAAATTTAAATTTTAATGAAAACATAAAATGAAATAATTTATCTCTCTATATTCCAGTTACCACTGTATATTCCAGTTATCACTATATAAATGTATTAAAACTTTAATCTTTACTTAAAATAGCATATTTTAGTTTTAATTATTTTTTATTATTTTAGTATTTTTTATTTATACATTATTTCTAACAAAATACCTAATTGTTGGACAAAATCGATATAACTATATTTCACAATCGTAGTTTCTTTCCGCGCATGATTTCCATCTCTTTAGATGATAACGATACAATTAAAAAGGATAATATCCGAATAAAAAATGTTGTTAAAACAGGTACCAAAAGGGTAAACTGATGCTGCTCGCTTCACTGTCATGCTGGATCATCTTCACGTTACCTTTGGGCTTTATTCAACCACCTGTAACAACATGTATGCTCGAAACGAACGGATCTTTCTACTTATCGGCTCCTGAAAATTCAAAGGGACCAAGAATTGTTAAAAGATCTATTGACAGATTTGCAACAGCCACCGAAGATGCTGAATATCTTGAGGTTGCTGCAAATGTTGTCTTCGAGAGATTACGAAGGAATGCTAATGATTATTTAAAGATTAATCACACCTTACCTCTTGCAGGTACTTCCAACAATTTGTGTAAATTTAATTTTTTTTCCACTTTAGTTCCAATCACAAATAAACTAGGAAAGACGTAGTTATAAAATAGAACAAATTATAAATACAGTACCGGCCAAATTTGCCAGTCCACCCAATTTTTAAGAATTGAAAAACTTCTTTAAGCGTACAAAGTATAATTATTAAACATTTTTTATTTTTAATTCCTAAAAGTAGATGAAATTCTATAAAGAAAATAAGACTTGAATGAAGTTATTTAGTCCATTTTTCATTGAAATATATTTAAAAAAGTAGAATTTTTACTGTTTCACATAAATTCAAATTTCTGACGAAATAACGATGATATTTTGAAGTACATATGCTTGTTTTCAAGGTAATTTTCTAAGAAATAAAATTATTATATAAGCATTAAAGTGCAATTTTTATCTTAGAATATACAGGGCTTAAAATTAGGACCAAAAAAGATAGAAAAATTATAATTTACGTCTTGATATCAAACACAGCTATATTTATAAAGTATAACAAAGTTGTAATTGTCAACAAATTTTAGAAAAAAAAATATATTATAATTAATAAAATTTTAAAGATTAATTTTATGTCAATATTACAAATTTTTATAAATTGTTTTGTCCTCGGTTTTGTCCAAATTCCGAGCCCTGCATATTCTAAGAAAAAAATTACACTTTAATGCTTATATAATAGTTTTATTTCTTAGAAAATTATACCTAGAAAACAAGCATAGGAACTTCAAAATATCATCGTTATTTCGTCAGAAATTTGAATTTTTGTGAAACAGCAAAAATTCCACTTTTTTCAATATATTTCAATGAAAAATGGACTAAATCACTTCAATCAGGTCTTATTTTCTTCAGAATTTCATCTGCTTTTAGGAAATAAAAATAAAAATATTTTAATAATTATACTTTGTACGCTTAAAGAAAATTTTCAATTCTTAAAAAATGGGCGAACTGACAAATTCAGACGGCACTGTAATAATAATGATAATAATGTTAATAATTCTAATCATAATCTTAATAAATATATTTAACTGATTTATACATAATTTATTGCAGTTGAGGCTCCAGATGATGCTCCTGGTATTGACATGAACGCTATTATCCAAAAGAATAGACCTGCGGATGTTTTAGAGTATAAACGCTTTTTGAAAGTGAGTTATTTATTTTATTGTTAAAAACCCCTGGAAAGATTTTTTAATCATGAGGAATCATTTTTTTCATTTCTTTTAGAAACTTTGTGTTTAAAAGAAAGATAAAAAAGTTTAAAATCAGAAATCAACTGGAAAAAATAGAAAATAAGTCGATATTTTGATAAAAAGCCGAGGATTATGTTCATTTCATGAACATTTTGTTTCCACGTCAAAAAAAAAGATTTGCAATAAGTTAATTATCAAAAAATTGAAAATTGCGACTTGTTCTATAAATTTTGGCAAAATATAAAATTTATGTAGGTCAATCGATTTGTTTTAAAGCAGGAAATATGATTGTTTATATATTATATTAAGTAAAATTTACAGGTTAAAAAAAAATTCAAAAAATTAAAATTTAATAAAATTTTGTTAAATGGTTATTTTTAAAAAACCTTGTGTCTGATTCCAGATTTTAGTAGTACAAATAACCATACCAAATTAGATATAGAGAAAACTAAATTTGAAGCATTTTAAAAAATTTGTAAATTTGAACGAATACAAAGCTTTCTTAATGAAGAAGCAAAATCAAAAAATAACTAAAAATTAGAAAAATAAATAGCTTATGAAAAACAAAAGTCTAAAAATTACTTGTAATAAAGAAAGAAATCTGAAAAATGAATATAGTTGAGATTAAATAGAAGAAATTAGAAAATTATAAAAAATTAACCAGAAAATGAAGAAAATAACTAAAAATAGAGATGGAAAATAAGTAGTAAACTGATAAAATATTTAAATTATACAAAAAAAGAAAAACTTAAAAATCAAGATGAGCGAACCAACACAAAAGGGTTAGAAGAAATAACTAGAAAATGAAAAAAACTACTATAAAGTAGAAAAATACTCTCTAAATTTGAGTCAGTGAAAAATTAGCGAAAATTAGTGAATTAAAAAATAGAAGAAATAACAAAAACTTAAATAAATAGAAATTAAAAATAAAAGAAGTCACTAGAAAGTTTTAAAATTAACTAAGAATTTAAAAAATAAATAGAAACTTATGAACAACAAAAGATAAAAAAATTTGTTGTAAAGAGAAAGAAAACTAAAATTTAATAATTGAGATTAAATTGAAGAAATTGAACAATGTTTAAAAATTAACCAGAAAACGAAGAAAATAACTAAAAATACAGATGAAAAATCAATAGTAAATTAGAAAAAAATAACTGAAAAGTACAAAATTTTAATATTAAATAACAGTAATATTAACAATAATCTAGTGTAAAGAAAAATGACTAAAAATTAAAAAATATATAAATAGAGGTTTTCATTAAAAACTGAAAGTGAGGAGCACTTTATCGAAAGTTGATTAATCCATTTTTCAAAAAAGTAGAGATATAATGACAAATTTAACACATTGAGAACCTTGCAAATCGATCTATTACTGTTAAGTTTGAGAACAAAAATTTATTAACAAAGAATTTTCAATTTAAAAACATCTGAACTTTACCAAAATGATCTAAATTTCTAATTTTTTTTCCCTAGAAAAAATTATAAAAAACCTTTAAATTCCCTAATTATTGTAAACTTTAATAAAAATAAATCCCCTTAAGTTAAAAAAATATTTATATGTAAATAATTTCGTATTGTTTTTCTACTTTATTAACTCCAGGGGTTAGGTGTGCGAAACTGCACTTGTTTAATATTTATAACTTTCTCAAAATAACAAAACCTGGATTTATCAACTTCTGAAAAAGTGCTCCTTAAGTATAATATTAACATTAATATTAAAAAGTGAAGAAAATAACTATTAAAAAGAGTAGGATTCTTAGAAAGTAATAATTAACAACTCGAGAAATATAATCGAAAAACTAGAGAAAAAACACTTACAATTATTAGAAATTTTGAAGGTGTAACTATAAAATTAAAAAATATTACTAATATGTTGTCAAAAAATACCTATTTATGGTAAATAAAATGTAAAAAATTACAAGTACAAAATGACGAGAAAATAAAAAAAAAATTTTAAATTGATGAAAAAAAACTATCTCCAGCAAGACATGTCAAAATGGGATATTTGAAATTTATGATAGAATTTTAAATGAATTACTAAAAAGAAAAAATAATTAATCTATCATATTATAAACTAAAATATGTAGAAATTAAAAAAAGATCATTAGAATTTATAAAATTTGATTAGAATGTAAAAAAATAAGTAAATTTTGTAATTAAAAGCTACAGAGTATGTGAAGAAAGTTATATGATAAAAGAACTAAAAAATATTTAAAAATTACTAGAAAAGAAAGAATAATCATAATAATGTAAAGAAAAATGTAGAAAATAAATAAATAACTAGAAAGTAAAGAAAAAGAATCGAATAAAATTGACGTAAATCAAAAATGGCTAGACAAAAAAAAGAGAGGTAAAAATTATAGGTAAAAATTACTAGAAACTAAAATACTGTCTTGATGTTGAATAAAAATATGAAAATAACTAGAACAGGAAGAAAAGTTACAGAAAAATGGAAGTAAAAATCGAAATTAAAGAAATTTGTAGATTTCCATAGTAGATTGTAAATTTTTAAAGCATGAAAGGAATTTTTTTTTAAAATGTAAATATTCTTATCCTCGAATGACAACTTTACTATCTTCGCTGGGAATTTTTTTCGTTTTACACGATTGCCCCAGATTAAAAGCTTTTATTAAAAAAAATGAATGCCTAAACGATAAAAATTACTATCTAAACTCTTTGAGTGTACTTACACGCCAAAAGTACTAATTTAAAATAAATCTACGAATGTTGGATGTTTAATGTAAAATTATTAATTATTATATGAATCATAGAGGAAAGCATTTCTAATTAAGACAAACTTTATACTTTCAGCAAAAATCATATCTTTTTCAATTGATTAGCTACAATGAAAAAATTACGTAACGCCTTTAGGGGGGAGGGGAGATCAAAACAGCTTCATAAAAGCGTTATGTATTTTTTTAACGTCCCCCTATAGAATTTTTTATTTAAAATGTATAGAATGACAATAAGTTAGCCATGAAATCGAACTACCACTGGGTAGTTAAGTATAGCAAGTACATAGTTAAAATAATTACTTTTTTAGTTAATCTAACCCTCTTTGTGTAGTAAATTTTACTATTTCTCATGTTAAAAAGTAGTCAAATTTAAAAATTCTTTTGGGATTCTTGGGAGTGAAATAAAATATCAAAGTAGAGAAATCTTTCACAAAATTTGTAATCACTAATTGCAATCTTTACATTGACAGAATGAACCTCTCAATGACGGAAGACCACCTAAAAAAGCGCACAGTCGGCCTTTGAAGACACGAGTGAAACCTCCACCCCCAAAAGTGATGGTGAAACGCGATATAGATAATTTGCATATGAGAGATGATTCAGAATCGAGCATTGAAGAATCAGACTCAAAGGAAATCCACTTGCGAAGTATAATGAATACAAGGGGAGAGCAAGACGATGAAGAAGAAACTGAAGAGGAAGAAGAAGAGATGGACAAAATAGAGAATGAAGAGGAAAATACTGTGGACACTGATGAAATAGAAGCTTTAGAAGATTCTGAGGAAGAAGAGGAGGACTTGGACGAGGAAGAGGAAGAGGAAGAAAATAAACGTTTCGTGAGAAAACGCCGAAGTGCGACCAATTATCCACGAGCTTCAGCTGGTCAAAGTCCAATAACAGTCAGCTATGCAGCAAATTATGATGCTGTTAGGGATAAGAAATTGGTCAAGCCGTTTTTCAGTTCCATCGTTTACAGCATTCCAGTAATTAGAACAGTTTTTAATTCATATGTGTTACCAAATTTAAACAAGTTAAAAAACTTCTTATCTCGGACCTAATAGATGTTGTACACACTCATAATCTTGTTTTAGAGCCAAAAAATCATCTTCAGGTACTACCGGACAAAATTGTGGGACCACTTACAAAAATGGGATTAAAAACATGACACTATTAAAATGTTGATAACTCTGTCAGATATTAGCGAATTTAAAATTTTCATAGATTTTTGGAAAGCTTATAAAATTTGTCGTTAATGGTTTTATTTTAAAGCTTTTTTGTTCAATAGAACAAAAATATCAATAGGGGTGGAAATAAAGGAATTGTTGCGTTTTGTTTTTTGTACACATTTACTTATAACTTTTGAACCAGTCAAGGTATTTTAATTTTATTTGGCTTATTTTAAAGCTAATAGTTCAAGGTTTAATTTAACTTAATTTCAAATTTTTCCAATTACTTTTCTAGAAAATGCAGCACACCAAACTTAAACAGTGAAAATTCACAAAGAACGAAAAATTCACCTGGCTTTATCACATTGAATCTACGTTTCTATTAAACAAAAAAGCTTTAAAATAAGACCACTTAACGGAAAATTTTATAAGCTTTCCAATGGTCTGTAAAAAATTTCAATTTGCTAATATCTGACAGAGTTATCAACATTTTAAGATGGTCATGTTTTTAATCCCATTTTAGTAAGTGGTCCGACAATTTTGACCGGTAGTGTAGATTCGCGTACGTAATACCTCAAAATTAATAAACTAATAAAAAAATTTGATTCGGATAAAATAAAAAAAAATTACATGTTCAAATTTTGTAACACAGTGTTATTAGGTTACTTTTTAGATTGAAGATTTTGAAAGGTTATCAATCATTAATGTTTTTGCAGGATATTCAAAAAACCTTCTTCCTTTTGCTGCTCTTAGTCATTGTTGGTGAATTTTTTGCCGCACCTGCGATCACCTTGGCGGATTCGGCTGTAATTACTCTACTTGGCGAAGATGCTGACAGGCATGTAGAAAAAGATAAAAGAATAAAAATAGCTCAGACAAAAAGAAATATGTAAAGTTATTTAATTGTTAAATTGCAGATACGGACATCAACGAATGTTTGGAAGTTTAGGCTGGGGTTTGGCTATGTTTTTCGTCGGAATCGCACTCGATCACAGTACAGCTTTTCCTGATCATCCTTGTGGTCCTGATCCCAAAGAGAAAAATTATACGATTTGTTTTGCCATTTTCAGTGTATTGATGGGTGGTGCTCTCATCACAGCAACGCAAGTTAATTTCAAATACGACTTCGTCGCTTCGGAACCGGTAATTAATCAATCAAATATCTTAATAACTTTCTAAATCAATCCTAAATAAAATCTACTGCACTAAGAACAATTTTTGGTTCATCCAACTAAAAAAATTTCGTTCGTGCAAATGAAAAATTACAGTTTGTTTTGGCGATATCTAAGCGTCGATATTTATCTCAACTGCTTTGGTTTCAATCTCGGTCATAGTTATATTAACTATAACTTATCATTTAAAAAGATTATTGTGTAGTATTTATCTAAAATCTATTATGAAGGCCAGTAGTGTTTACATTTGGATTGGGATGTACCAAGCTTTATCTTTTAATTTTCGTATAATAATAACGGACGAACAATTGATATATTTGTTTCCCTCTGAATTATAACTTTAGAATATCAACAAATTCCATAATTCTTTAATTTATGTTGAATAAGATTTTCTAACTAAAGCAAAAAGAATAGGACGCAAATAACAACAAACTTTTAAGTAACAAACAAGACAATCAGTTGATACTGATGTTTCTGCAAAAACAAGTGTCAGGACTTATAGTCATCGACAAAACGAACTGTAAATACAAAAATGTCACCAAACATACAAAAATAACAACTGCAATTTAATTTGACATAACTACTTTTAGAGTTGACAAGACTAAATGTCTAGCAACTCTTCATCAATAGTTGATGTAACTTATTCAATTTTTATCAATGCGCATCTAAACTTGTATCAAACTTAAAACTTTGAATATTCCATACTAGCAAATGTTTTTTTGTAAAGTTATATGTGACCGGTTTGATTAAAACCTAGTTGCGAATATCAAGTTTAGATGCTATGTTGGCACAGTTTATAATTGAATTCTTATAATTTAAAGGAGGTTGCCAAACCACCTGCTGAGCCAACTAGAGAAGAACAGCTTCAAAATCAATTGTCACAGCAATTGAATCTACCTGGCTTGCAGGATTCGTCTTCAAGTGCATTACCACCTCAACCTCCACCAGCAGAAAAAACTGTAATTAATCTTTTAATCACTCACACGTCCACTTACCGAGTCCCAATTAATCTTTTATTCACACACACCCTCACTAACCAAGCCCCAAATTAATTTTTCATCACTCACACGTCTACTAACCATGTCCCAATTAGTCTTCTTATCGATCTTCCTTTCTTTCTACTTTTTCAAATATTTATTCGTTTTTTTCCAGAGTAAAATTTTCGCCCAGACAACCAGGGAGATACCCGAGTGGGTCACTGTGATAAAACAATTCAAGGACGTCAAGTGCGCTTCATTTCTGTTTGTTGCTTGGTTTATGGGATTTGGAATTGGACTCATTTTCACTTTCCTCTTCTGGCATCTTCAAGATTATGGAGGCTCACCAACTCTTTTTGGAGTCGCCTCTGTTATTAATCATATCTCGGAAATTTTCGCGTATTTCTTCAGCTTTAGACTGATTCGACAGATGGGTCATGTCAAGGTACTATAACGTATTTTTAACTTGTATTAATCAAGTAGCATAAAGTGATTAGATTTGAATTATGGTTGAATTTTAATCTGGATTTTGCGCCGAGGTTTCATTCGACCCATATTGATCTTACCCATTTGGACTAAAATCTATTTGGCCTCAATCTGTTTGGTCAAAAAGTCACTTGGCATAAGTCCCATTTAGCCTAAAAGCCATTTGGCCTAAAGTTCATTTATAGCCTCAAACCCATACGGCCTAACAAACAAAACCCCAAATGGAATTCAGCCCAAATAGGTTTTAGGCTAAATAAGTTTTAGGCTAAATGGGATTAAGGCTTAATTCGTTTTAGGCACAATGGGTTTTAGGGAATATTCATGCAACAACATGTTTGTTTGGCATAGCAATGTTTTTTAGTTCCAACACTCTGAAGCTTTATATAATACCAATCGTTTTTAGATCAAATTTTATCTCCGGCGCAATATCCATACGCCCGGATTTGAATGCCCAAAGTGTCAGGAAATTATCCAATTGAGTTTAATTTCAATGAATAACTTTTTCTCCTACATGGTCGTTAATGATGAATTTCTGTTGATTTTTGCAGGTGCTGTGCCTTGGTCTTAGTGGCAATGTGTTGCGTTTTCTCTACATTTCAGCTCTGAGAAATCCATGGTGGGTTTTACCTTTTGAGTTCATTCAAGGAATAACTCATGCTGCCGTTTGGGCTGCTTGTTGCAGTTACATTGCTCACAATACACCACCACAATTGCGATCTAGTGCCCAAGGTGTTTTACAGGGTCTGCATCACGGTCTTGGACGAGGATGTGGAGCCATTATTGGAGGAATGTTGGTTGCCAGTTATGGTAATAACATTTTTGAGTTCTAATCGCTTTTCTATCATGCTGTTCTATGGTATTATACTTCTACCATAAACATAGAACAAAAAATTATATCAATAACTCGCTACTTATGAGTTATTCTATCAATTCTAATTAAATATCATAGATTTTATATCATCATTTTAAAATAAACTTGTTAAAATTTTCAGGTACTACAACCGTGTTTCGAGCATATGGTTTCGTCTGCTTGTTGGTGCTGGGTGGATTTATTTTCATCAACTTCTATCGCGTTGATACAGGATTTGTCTCGGATTTGCCACCAACAGAAGATCCTCATCAGGTAGCAGAAGCCACACATTTGGCTCCACATGGTGTGCCTAGTAATGCTATCCCTAGAGCCTTAAGTTCCAGTCGTCTTCATGAATTAGCAAATCAAGATTCCGGATATGGTGCAACTTATCAAACGAGTGGTGGAAATTTGGGCGTTCCAGGCAATAATGGAGGTAATTTCGAAGTCTCTCGTTGATAAAATGCTTTTTTAAACAAAAAATAGGTGGATCCTTTTAGATGAAAAATACACAAAGTTAAAAGTGTCAAAACCCTTGTTTTGAGAAGACTAAGTTTAAAATTCAAGATTACCATTAGTAATTTTAAAAATTAGCATTAGCATTTTAAAAATTAAGAATAAGATTATTTTGTTTTTTAATTACGATAAAGTTATGATAAACGCATGATTTAGCGTGGGACATTACGTAGTTTGTTTTTCATCAAAAAAAGAATAATTCGAAAATCTGAACCTTCTTTAGAAAAATGTGAATATCTCGGAAAATAAAATTGACAAAGTGTGCCCTTTTCATGTGAACGTTTACAATTTGAGTCTTTCCCAAAAATATTCTTATCTCTTTCTATTCACGATGGAATATTTCAGTTTTTATCCATTTGAAACTTTCCCAAATTTTCTCGAACGACAATATTGATAGTATTTAATGATAATGGATCAAAATGAATTAAATTAATTAAAAATATGTCTACAGTCAGAACAATTTTAATCTAAACCAATAATGTCGCTGTTGCAAATTTTCTTGAAATCATTTTAATTAATTTCAAACCACACCTTCTTAAACCCATTTTTGGATACATGTTTCATATAAAGATTGGGCAAGATGATTTTGAGTTTAAGCAAGTTTGTTTACTTCTAATCGAACGGATTGAAAATAGATTAAAGTAAATAAAAAAATGCATACATAAAAGAAAAAACATGAATACATTTGAATAGAAAATAACACTCTTCAAAATAAATATACTGCTTTATAATTTAAAATGAGAGATATATAGAATTAGGCGTGTTTAAAAATTATCTGCTTCGGTAGAGATAAATAAAAATTGTTTGTTATTCAGATTTGTAAGGGATAATAAAGATTAAAATGAATAAAGAGAAGATAAATTTAGTTAAAAAATAAAGGATAAAAATAGATATACTTTTTCGCAGTTTTAAATGGGATAAACCTTTTTTTAAGTAGGACTCAAAATAATTTACGTGGATATAAAAATGAGGCGTTAAAAAGATTAGTTATTCACATTTGGAAAATTAAAATTATTTATTATTTGTTTAAATAATTTTCAAATTTTTTTATTAATTATCGTAAATATCAATTATTTTTAGCTTTCTTCAATTTTTTTCTCCAATTTTTAGTTATATTCTCATTTTTTTCTATTAATTTCTAAGTTCTTCATGTATTTTTCACAAATTTCAATTATTTTTTTTTATTTAAAACAAATTCTGTAATTTTTTTTAAATTTTCTGTAATTTCTTCAAGTTTCAAATTTTAAAATCATTTTTCAATTATTTTCCAAAATTTATTTCCTTTAATTTTTTTCATTTGTTTTGTAATTTCAAAAGACTTAAAATATTTATCTGACATTTCAATTATTTCATTCAATTATTTATATTATTTTCTTGAATTTGCAATTACTTTTATTTTTTTTTATAATTTACAAAAACTTTTTAATTATTTCTTTTTGATTAAAAATTATTCTCTTTAATTTTACATTATGTTGATCTTTTTTCATTTATTTTCACTAATTTTTAATTATTTTCTTTTTTTTCAATTAACTTCTGAAAGTTTTAAGTATTTTTTTAAAATTTTCTTTAACTTTCCTTTATTTAAAACATATTATATCATTTTTTCAATTAGGTTCTCAAATTTAAATTATTTTTTTTCAATTTATTTCGAAGATTTTCAAGTATTTTTCTCAAGTTAAAAATATTTTCTTTATTTAAAACATTTCCATGATTCTTTAAATTACTTTCCCCAATTTTTAATTGATTTCATTTTTTTTTTTCAATTAATTTGCAAAAGTTGCAATTATTTTGTTTAATTTCAATTATTTTTTGCATTTTTTTTTAATTCTTAAATTTTATAAATTTTCTCTTAAATAAATAAATAAATCGACGCCTTCCGTTAATATATAATGCTTATTCAATTGTCAGAACAAGATAATTCTTTTTCAAAATTTCGTGCAAGACAATGCTTATGAAGATAGCGGGCAATATGATCATTATTCAATTGTCAGTGCAAGATAATTCCTATTCAAAATTCCGTGCAAAATAATTCATATTTGATATTCCACGCAAAATAATTTTTATTTAAAGGTTATACAGACGAAAAATATAGTTGTTTTTCTACACATTTGTCAAAGTGAAGGTTAAATTTACCATTGTATTCGAAATAAATAAATAAGAAAAATATTTAAATTTTAATTAATGCATTATTTATTTGTTATATGATTTAATGACCAATTAGTAATTCATTGTTTTTATGGTTAATTTGACAATAATATGAAACTTATGTAACAAAACTTAATATTTAATCTAAATCAAAAAAATTTTGTATTATCTTTACAATATATGCGTGTAACAAAAATATTAAAATGAATTAAAATATGTAAATATAAAATATGAATTTTGATTAATTATTAATTGAATTTAAAAAATACATAGAGAATTGTATTTCATTTTAAAAAACTTCCAATTATCTTAAACTTTTTTTTCTTGATTTTTGAGTTTAATCTTCTCTCTAAATCTGAATTAGTAGTTTTCTACTATGAATTAGTCAAATTCATGGCTCATTTTTCTCTAATTCATATAGTAGAAAACTACTAATTCTTAGTAGAAAACTACTAATTCTTAGTAGAAAACTACTAATTGAAATAGTGAAACTTTACTTTTAAAAAAAGTAGATTTTTTTACTAATTTAATTAGTAGTTTTTTACTTATTTAATTAGTAGTTTTCTACTACAAAATTAGTAGTTTTCTACTAAGAATTAGTCAAATTCTTACTATTTTAATATAGTAGCTCACTTTTCGCTAATTCATTAGTAGAAAACCACTAATTCAGATTTAGAGAGATTATAAGCAGTGAGTTTAAGAATTTCGATCAGAATGCTTTTAGATTAAATTTGTAGATACTACTGTAATAAATATCGTTTTTACATTATTTAATTATAAATTAACCTTAAATACATTTATTTATAAATAGTATATAAATTAAAGTGAATTATATTTAAAATACATAATTAAGAATACATTAATTTATTAATTTTCCGTCTGTAAACTTTAATAAAAATTATTTTACGTGGAATATTAAATAAGAATTATTTTGCACGGAGTTTTGAATAGGAATTATCTTACATGCACTGACAATTGAATAAGAATCATATTGTCTGCTATCTTCATAAGCATTGTCTTGCACGAAATTTTGAATAAAAATTATCTTGTACTAAGAATTGAATAAGCATCATATGAACCGGAGGCGTCGAAATATTTATTTTATTTATTTAAATTTATTTTGAAATATTATTTTTCCTTTCATCCAATTCTTCCCTTTTTTATTGTGAAAGCTAAATTCTTCTTTTTTTTAAGGCACTGTCAACCCCAATAATCCGTTCTTAAACGGAGGTGGCGGTGGAGGAGGAGGCGGAGGATACAACTATGGTATCACAGGAAAAGGGGAGGATGAATTTATTCGCAGGAGCTTCCAGGTAAATATTCAGTGTTTTAAAAATTTTGTTTTACTGTAAAAGTAAATAAAAAAAATGAATAAACTAATTCTTTATAAATATAGATTTACAGTGAAGTAGTTGGGACAGAGTATGAAATTTCCAAACCACCGCCAGTGGTAACTCATCTTCACGCTCAACAACCATGTACTAATCCCTTCCATCAACATGATTATGACTGGTAACAACACACACATTAAACTAAAAAAACCTTGTTTACGATTACGTACAAGCGAAAATGACCTAGATAGAAAAGTAGTGTGGACCGTAAGTGCTAAATTCTGGGTATGAATGCATCAGCACTTGCAAGTGTGTGTGAACGAAGAGGAGTGTGAAAAAAATTATTTCACAATTTGTCAATGTGTCGTATTTATTATAGCGGTGAGTAAAACTCAACTTTTAGTACCCGCAGTTGAGTCTGTCACGAGTTTAAGGAACCAATTTCCTCGATTTGAAAAACTCGGATTTTCCATAAAAAGCTAAACTCAAAATCAATATTTCAAAGAAATATTTAAACACATTTTCAAGAAAGAATAGAGAATATTCTCTTTTATCTTTGCATTTTTTCCGTATACGAACTTGTTGCTTTTTGTTGGATAAACGAGTTTTTTTTAATTGATCGGATTTTGGAAAACATGCGTAAAAAAACTCGTGACAGTGTTACATTTTTTAATGAAACTAGTCTGTAAACATTTCTTATTGAAAAATAAGACAGAGCATAATATAAAAAGGGAGATATTTAAATTAAAAACAATAATTGAGACAAAGATAATGTCTAAAGATTTTAAAAACAAATATGACTTTTTATAATAGATTATTTTTCTTTATAAATATACCTATGTGTTAATTACATATCAATTTTTTTGTTTTTATGAAACTTTTTCATTTTTGAAATCAAATGAAAGGGGAATAATTAATAATATTATATTTTATAAAAATGATGTAAAGATAATGTGAAATATTTCAATTTTCACAATTTAAAGAGGAAATTATTTAAGAAGCGATAATTGACAGAATATCTCACTTGATATCTTAGTTACATTAAAATTTGCTCTAATGTCTAGATTATATTCATCTATTTAATTATATTTAAATAATATACAGGGGGTTCTGAACTTTTAGAGCATCATGCATTTTTCTCAAAACAGAAATTAAATTTTTATTTTTATGAAATATAAAATACATGTGATTCAATATTATTTTTATTTTAGTTCTTAATGTCTGCTTGATTAAAATTTGATTATTCGTTATTCTCGATAAGCACTCTAGGGTAAAAACAATTCTTATAGGGACCTATTTTCTTGATCTAGTCAGTGTTGCTAATAAATCACTCTTCATGCATATCTCATATAACAGCGATGTTGTATATATAGCAGTATTAATGTAACGCTATCGTTCAAATTCACACTATTTTCATTGTTATAAAATGTTGAATAACTTTGTGAATTTCTGATTATTCTTCTAGATTTAAAACAAAACGGAATCTTAACTAAATATTTTTATTTTTAAGATTTTAGAAAAAGTGTAAAAAGTTTTTGGAATCCAAAAACTTTATACACAAGTTAAAATGTTCTTCTCTTTTTTGTTCACGCTTCTCTGATAAATTTAAAATGAATTGATGGATTTTTTTATTTAAGAAAATGTTTCTCTGACATTCGGAATACATTTTACCGACCCAGAAAAAAACATTTTGGCAAACTCAAGATATTTTTGAGTTGAAGTAATGCCAACCACAAATATTAATGATTTTATATCCAGTTATCATTTAAAAGATTTATGTAAGAGTTTGTAAAGTGAAGAATATTTATTTAGTGATATAGATAAACAATATAAAGCCTGAAATTTTAGCAAAATAGTAAAATTTACCATATATTAAATTACCTGTTTTTTTTGCAGCGCGAGATTTAAAAAAAAATCTTGATAATGGTTTAATTAATTTAATCTCTGCCTAATGAAAAGATTATATATCATTGTATCGAATAAGTTCACATGTATCGTATGTATGTACTCATTTATGATGATTGTATGCATGTGTGTATGTATGAAATGTATGTATGTACATAACGCACTTTCCAATTAGAAAATAATCCGATTAATTAAACGAAAAAAAAAAACCTGTGAAAATGACATTTCTGAGAGAGAAAAAAAAAATAAACTTGAAATAACGGAGTGAATCTGATAATATTATAGTCAAACGCTTCTGTATATATATTATAATCTATTTTAATGAGGCTCTTGCTTTACAGATTGTTCGTTTTTGCGTAGAAATTCTATATAAAAAGTAGTTGAGAGCATCATATATTATTGAAATTATATGCAAATTGCTCGCCGTTAGAATACCTATGTGTATTAATATTATTGCAGAGTGTATTAGATTCATTTTTTTTATAAAAAATGTTCAACGTGTTGTCTGTATTATATAACGTTAATTCCAAATATAAGTACGCATTTACCAAAAATGATATACAAAGTGCGTGGAGAATCTTACAAACACAAGAAAATAATATAATTAGTATTTATCATTTTTTAAAAGTTCATTTTACTCCTCTTAAAATTTAAATTTGCATAATTAAAAAGAAAAAATTTCAATTAAATAAAAAAAAAGCATTTTAATTTTTAAATAAAATAAAAACTTTAGTTTGTATTTAAATCTTAGTACGAAACATTTTTGATTGTAACTTTTTATCGTATATTTTTTGAAACAGAACACAGCTGAAACTTATCGAATTGATTAAATTAATGAATTTAAAAAAAAGCTGAATACTATTTAACGTAAGTTTTCCTGTGTTTGATAAGATACGAGAATGAATAAAAAATAAAACAAACCCCGCATCGAGGCACAAGAGAACTAGATTACGTGAAATACTTAAGCCTATTTACTCCGATTCAGAGATAAATACTGCTTAAGAACAATATTTAAACGCTAAGTCAGAGAGATTTGAAAATTTAAATTTATTAAGATTTCTTAAATTTGTCAAAACTATTCTAACTTATTCTAAGAAAATTTATTATAAATTTTTTTTTATTCCATTAAAAGAAAAGTAGATTATAATTTATTTCTCCTAATTTTAAAAGATTAAATAACATTTTAGAATTTCAGTATGTTATAAATTATTTTTCAAAAATGCGAAAAATTCTAAATTCAGATTGTCATAAAACGTATTTCAAGATAAAATACCAGAAAACGAATTCAAGAAACTGTAATTTCAGAAATTGAATTTTTCAGTCGCTCTGATCAAATTCAGTGAATGTAAAAATATATTTGAAAATTGACGACGAAGTTTATGTACAGTTATAGAGAGAAAAAAAAACGAATACAAGAAATTAAAAACTCCTCTAAAAAATAAATCCACAAACATCCAATTAAATTGTTATCGTAGCAAATGACTTCTTGTAAAATTAACAACAAAAGATAAATTAACGTTCAAATTGAAAAGAATAGATTGGAATAAAGACGCACAGTTATGAATTGTATTTGTACTACACTGAGACAAAAATGTGTGAAATAAGAAATATTAGGGTACAATTCAAATAATAATAAATTACTCAAATTTTAAATTACACTAAATCAAACAATTAAATTAAAATTAGTTTAATTTAATTCAGTTATTCTATTGTTCAAAACACGAATTTTTGCCTTTTTTTCTCAGTGTTAAAAAAATTAATTAAATTTGACGTTAATTAAAAATAATTCTGTTAAGTAAAACGAATTTCTTGTTGATGTACCGACATTCGTGAAATAAACTGAGGTTGCTATTAAAAACACTTTTTCCAATCGATTAATAATTTGGCGCATTTTATCCATTTTCACATTTCATCACGTTTTCGAAATTTTTCTTTTTCAATTTTATCACAATTTCATCAAAAAGACAAGATGAAAATTTTTCTTTCAAAAAAAAAAAAAAAAAAAAGATACATGTCGCAAAAAAACTGCGAAAAATGTCTAATATTGAACCTTAGTTAAAGGAAGTGGAACTGGGGCCGGGTAGAGGAGAAGGGGGTAAGCATATAGTAAAATCGATACATATCAGCGTAGAATTTAAGAAGTCTATTAAGTTCATATATGCACTTCTCATGCGATTAATTTGCATTTTTTAAAATAGGATATTAACCATTTTTACGACTTTGTTAAAAAGTGGGATAAATACACAGTTTTTCTCGACAAAGGAAACGAACAAAATTAAAAACAGGAAATTTTTATTTCGAGGAATTAAATAAAAGATGGGAATGAATAAATTATGAAAGAAAGAAGGAAAAATGTATAATAAAGAGAGCAAAAAAATGGTGTGAGAAGTGCACAAATTATTAGTTGTATCATATTTAGAAAATCAATGACAAATTGTTATCGCAGAAACCTAATAACAAAATATATACATGTACACGTCAGAGGCAATATAAAATTTCAAGGAAACATAACTGTCATGAGCATTGCTTTATTATTTTCCCATTTTTTTTTTGCTTTCCCTACTCATCTTCATTTTAATTTTACATTCTTTTTCTTATAAGAAAAAAACTTATATAATTAAATTGACTTAATGTTAATAATTTTTATTTATTATTAATTAGTTGAATTATCAATGGTTTAATTATTATTAACCTATTAAATTTAATTAATATCTAAATAAAAATAATTAAAATTAACTTTATACAATACACTATGGGTATTTTTCGACGGGGTTTCTAGCGAATAATCGTTTTCGAATTCCTGGATCATAAACTACAATCTACAATTTTCCCAAATTCGTTCCTTTAATAATAAATAAACTGATTTTTTGAATCTTAAATAATTTAATAAAAGAAACCTTAAAAAGAACAGTTTCAAATATGCAAATCAAAAAGTCTTGAGGAATATAAAGAAATAAATAATAAAATTGAGGAAAAGTTACAAAAAAATGACATATTGTTTTAAAAAATCTGAAAATGTAAAAAATAAGAAAACAGTTTAAGACAAAAATGAGAAAATTCATTAAAAATTAAAAAATTTGTAGATAGGTATATTATTTAAAGAAAAGGGAAGTTTAAAAAACTAGATAAAAATGACAAAAAATATATAACAAATTAGAAAATTGTTTCAAATAAATCAAAATATTTACTGACATTTTTTCTTTTTACATAAGAAATTAACGAAAACACGTTAAAATTTTATGAGAAAGAAAGATTTTAAAAATAATAGAAAAATTGAGGAAAAAAAGAATGAATTTAAAAACTTTTAAAAACTGAGAATTTAAAAGAAAAAAGTTAAAATAGTTTAAAGAAAGGGAAAAAGATTCTAAGAAATAGAAGGCGATAATAAAAACAGGAAAATTAGTACAAGAATGAATTCACATAAAATAAAATAAAGAAATAGCTTTAAAAACTTATAAAAATTAAGAAATTATGAAAAAAATGTAGATAAAAAGGTAAAATAAATGTTTTTAAACAATTAAAACTTATAAAATAAAAATTAAACTATTTCAAAGGGACAATTTTTATAAGAAATAGATAGAAAATTTATGATAAAATTTTAAAAGTAATTGGGAGTTCAAATAATTTTTTCAAACAATTTTTTAAATAAAAAATTATAAAGGAACGAGATAAAAAACTTTGAGGAAAAGTCAAAAAGTCTGAAGAAACAAGAAAAACTAAGAACATCTAATAAAAAATAATAAAACAAATATTTGAGAAATAGAAAAAATCTTTTTAAGAAATCTGATAAACTATGAAAATTAAACAAATTAAAAAAATTTATAATTAAAGATAGGATCAATTATCAATCGCAATAAGTGATCAACTATCCTGATAGTGTTAAATTCCTTTTATTCATTTAAGGTATTAGTCGCGTAAAATGATTTTCGTCAGATTTTTTTAAAACTTTGTATCTGTATTCATGAGGTATTTATCTATGAAATGAGATCTATCCTATTAATTTTGACCACTTCTGAGCTTCAAAATATGAATTCAAAGTTTATACCTTTTACATGCAATAGCACAAAATGCATGTAAAAAATGTCTCTTATATTCAATTATAAAAAAACAAGTCGTCAGTTTTTCAAATAAAACTACTAAGTTACACATTGAGATAAAATAAATCCTTTAAAAAAAAATTAATTTTATTGACCACGCCGTATAAAAAATACAATAATTTAAAAATTCATAATTTTTCATTTTCACATGGTTTCATTGAAAAATGTCGAAAACGTGTGAGCAATACATCACGATAACTTATAGTACCTGACTCAAAATCGTTAAAATTACATATATTACATTAGAAGAGGTCACAAGGAAGCAAGTGAGTTGATATAAAAGTTAATTTTTTGTACTTTTTATTTTGCGGGAGTTTTGCGGGAGCATTTACGCGACTAATACCTTAAAGATATAAAATTTTATATTTTTTTAGTAAAAGTCTACTAAAAGTACAATTTAAAAATGAAAAGAGAAAAATAAAAATCTCACAAAAAAATGATGAAACCCTTCAATAATAAACAAGTTTAGAAAAACTAAACAAAGACAAAAAATGTATAACATTAGACAATTTTAAAAACAGTTTTAGGAAAATCAAGAAAATCTAAATAAGAGAATCTAAAAAAAATCAGAAAATTTAAAAGAAAATATTTTTCTCCTCTTTCACAAATATAAAAACAGTTTTAATCTACGAAAAAATGGTTGTATTAAAAAAGATACGGAAATGAAACTATGTAACAATTATAAAAATAATTTAAAAAAGGAGAAAAATAGAAAAAAAATCTAGAAAACATAGAAAATCTTCAAAGAAATAAAGACTTACCGTAACTTTTGTTTTTAAATGAAAATAAATAATAAAGTCAACAAAAAGAAAAGTTTATTGAATGTTAAAAAAACAAAATTGTACAAAATAATATTAAATAATTTGCATAAAAAGAAGAAAATTAGAGAAAATTTTATGCAACAAAATATGAAAAGCAAAAGGACAAAAAATCTTTCAAAACTAGAAAAATTAAGTAATTATGAAAAAAATACAAAACAATGAATTAATTTTGGAAAAAATAAGATAATATAAGAAAAAAAATTACGAAAGTTAGATTTCTGAGAAATAGAAAAAAGATTATTATTAATTGGCAAAATAATTAATTTTTGATTATTAAAATTCTGATCATATTGAGTTCAATTTTTCAAATTTTATAAAAAGCACAATATTAAATTGAAAATTGAAAAATTTGAGATTTATCTACGAATTCCTGGTACTTTCTGCAGATTTCAAATTTTTTGTCAAGCAGTGCTAAATTCCCGTCAATTTCCAGGATCGCAATTAATATTTTAGTTTTCTAGAAATGAAATCAGGGATTGAAAATAAAAAAACACGTAATAATGGAAAGCTGAAGAAATGTTTCGGTAAATAACAGTTTATTGACGAATCATTTCTCATTATTTTTTTTTCGAAGATTTTACAACTAGAGGCACTAGTCATGCTTAAGTTCTAGCTGACTAACAAGAATACTTGTAATTCTCGATGTTGAATACTTGATTATCATTTTTAATAGTTTTTATTATGCTTTTAAGTGCATTTCAAGAAGAAAGAAGAAACCCTTGCAAAATAAAGCAATTATTATACAAAATACAGTACAAAACGTTCATTAATCAATAACAAACGTAATTATTCATGATAAGAATTTAAAAAAAAAAGTTCTTGTACTTAATAATAAATTGTAAATATATATATATCGCTGAGCTAAAATGATTGCAGAAACTTAATTTACGTGAAATAAATAAATAATCAATCACTACCTACAACAAAATTGATAAAAATAATTCATAGATCCAAAACGGCAATCCTTTAAAATAATGATAAATGAATATCGATATCAATGAAAACCTTCTAAATCTATTTGCAAAATGGAAAATGACAAACTTTTACGGAATTTTTCCGTTTTGAGTAATTGTTTATCTTAAGTGATAAATTTACTGTTTTTGAGAAAAGAATTCTTAACGACATAGAAAAAATATCTTACACTCTATTATACTTGGTAAACAGATCAATTGACAAATATGAAAATATGTATTAAAAATTTAAATCTTTCATGTTTCACGCCGGGCAAGAAATATATTTTTTAATTCACTGAAATGGGAATTTTTTCAGTTTACTTAGTAATTTTTGAAAAATACATGTTTACATTTTTTGCCCCTTTCAGTTGATATCATTAGAATTTAAATTTTTAATACACAATTTTCAGACAATATTCTATTGTTTGGTGTAATTCAAATTAAAAATTGAAAATTTGAATTTTGTTTATATTGCTTCGCTAAGTCAAATTATTTATTTAAATATTCTTGTAAACGATATTTAAATATCTACCATTTATATTTCAATATTCGTATAAATAATATTCAGATTTTCTTATAAATAATAATTGATTTTGCTTATTCTAGTGGTTACATGAAAATTTCTTGCCAAACATTTGCACAGCGATACAAGTCAAAGAAAACACACTTTTGACAGATTTCGTGTGCAGATTGGAATAACATATTATTTTAATTGGCACAAATAAGTATTTATTATTTGTTTAACATATAAATTGAAATGACTAAACGAAACAAAGAAATACTCGGTCCATTATCGGTACCGTTTTTTTTTTACATGTGAAATTGAAGAAGCAACCAATATTCAAGTTTCTACTTTAACTTGCTTAAAAGGTTGTAAAGAAAATTCGAAAATTTGTTATTTGAAGATGCTTCTAATACCTTTATGTACTAAAGTATATAATGATTTTTTTTTGGAAATTGTTTTCGGAGTACGTTTCATTTATTATGTGTTCCAAGTTTTTTTTCTTGCTCAAACTGGATCGGCGTTGGACAGTGTGTCACTACGGCAGAACTATAATTATAATGATAATGCTGGCATAGTGAGGCAATTAATCTTAGAACTCTCTACTCAATTGTTATTCTAATTGTAGCTATTCTCCCTCCTACACGAAGTGTAAAAAGCAGATTATGAAAAAAAGATTATTTTCCTTTAGGCCTTTCATGCTAATATTTTGTTGGTTAATTAGAAAAATTTTCATATATCTTTTCTCGAATCTACGCGATTTTAACTATCGATAATATTTTTAATCATGTATCTAGATTGTTTATTGTTAATTATCTAATGTAAATGATTCAATGTTAATTGTATTAATTAATTTAAATGTTAATTGTTTACTGAAAAATGTCAAGTTATTTACTGAAAAATATTACATTAAATTATTATCAACTGAAAAACTCGAAGTTGATTACTCAAAAGAGGTTAAATTATAAAAATGAAAAAAGTTAGATTTTATCAAAAATAGAAAATAATAAATTAACAAAATATAAAAAAGTTGCTCACTGAAACACTTAAAAATTGTCTACTAACAATTGTAATTAATTTAAATCTAAATCGTTAAATATATTACGATTATTAATAAACGGGAGAACGGTTAATTAATATTCTAATTTAGAGTTAAAATTCTAATTTAGTCATGAGTTAAATGAGATATTTTATAGATTGAAAATAACTCAAGTGCTGTCGCCGTAGGAGGGCTAAACAAATTTTCGTTTATTTGCTTGTTTGAAAAGATATTAATAAGATTAAATTAATCGGTTGAAATGCGTGAATTTTAAACATGTGCTGAGATTGTCGCAATCTGGCTTAAATCAGCGAATTAAAGCAATCTTATCAACATTTTCCTACTTATGGATTAGCATTTTTAATATTATATCCATAACTTCATCATGAATATTTTATCCATAATTTCACCATGAATATTTCATCCACAATTGCATCATGTATATTTTATCCTTAGTTGCATTATCAATATTTCATCCACAATAATCGATCCAATGAATTTGAGCAAATCAATGAATCAAACTACACTTGAATTAAATTTTTCATTCATTAAATATCCAATCACCGCGTCTGTTTCCTAACTTCTTGCGAGATCCGATCACAGCCTTAGAATATCAAATTAGAAGGACGCGGCAGTTTCTAGATCTACATTTAAAAAAGTTCCATTCATCTTGTTTTTTTTTTCTTACCGAGAATGGATTGGAGAGCGCACCTAGATTCTATAAAATATCTTAACGAGATTAAATGGAGTTATATTACGGATTGACTTACTATTTAATTCGAATAGCTAAATTTGTGTTAAGAACGTTTACGTGCGAGAAAGATCTTAAAGAGATCGAATAAAGGATATGTACCGGCTTGCTTTCTTATTAGAATGCACCTCGATGGCGTTACGATAAGCAAAAATTTAAAATCTACTTAATTTACTGCTGGCTAAACACTGCATTCATTCGTACGCGAAATAATCAAGTTCCTTCTTTATTTCCTAACAGTCTATGGAATTGTCAAAATCGACACGATATATCTAAAGTCTAGAAGAACGAACTTGAAGTTACTTTGTAGTAATTTTCAGTACTTTAAAGTACTTTATATATACTTTGTAGACACTTTCTTCTCTGCTTAATCGTAATCTAAGTCAGAATGCACATTCTAAAATTAAAATTGTTTTAAATCAAGTACGCGGAACTTTCGATTATTATTTACGTTAATCGTAAAATTGAGTATTTTTGAAGGATAATTTTATTTCGATTAACAAAAAAGGAAAACAAAAAATCCGTCGCTTTTTCTCTTTTTCATCTCTAACACACATTCACGCTACGATTCATCGTATTTGACACCCTGTATACATTTTTACCAATACTGCGGCTTCTGCTTCTAATATTTAAAATGCTTTGAGATCCTAAAACTCATGCTTTACTAATGCCAAAATCCGCCGTTCCGTGACACACTGAACGATCGATCTAATTTACGCTGGGAACAACGTACTCTGAAACTCGAGATTTGGGACATATCCGAGAACAACTATCACTGTTTAGTCAGATGTCAGCGTCAAACATGTCCTGTTCAATTGGTTTTTTCACCCAGCTACCAAGTTGAGCTCTGACGAATGCATCCTTCAGCTGACGTTTAGCGAGCTGTTATTTTTTAAAATTAACAAAACGATTATTGTAATTGCAATCTTGTTTAAGCAAGATCTAGCGATAGAAAAATCTATCAAATTTGATCAAAATGATTTTGTTAATTTTCATATCGATAGAACTTGCTTAATTAAAGATAAAGTTAGTAAATTTGAGCAATTTCTTACCGAATAGTCCTGGACAGAAGACTTAGCGTCCAAATAATGACGACACTGATTCTGATCAGCATCATCAATCGTATTGAGTTTTCCCATTAGATTGTAAAACTTCTTGAAGAGACCCTGCTTCGATATTCTGGACGGTTTACCTAATTCGTCTTTGCCAGTTGTGCAGTTAATCACTTCCGCTTCTGTTTGACCTATAATTTTAAATTAATTTGAATTTAATTTGCATTTTTTGCCAATTTGAATTGAAATGTGTGATATATCCCACAAATCAATCGAACCACTTCATTTAAATTTAGAGTGTCTAGCAAATATCATTTTTAAATTCAAGGATCGTAAACGACAATTTTCCCGGATTTATTCCTTTAATGATTAATAATTGGCAATTTGAATGTTGATTGGTTTAAAAGAAATATTATAAAGAGCAGTTTTAAACATTTAATATAATACGTCTTTTTTATAAAAAAAAACTTAATTTGAAAAAGAAGTACAAGTTAAAAAAATCTGCGAAATGACTCTTAAAAAATTAAATTTTTAAAATGTTTGAAAAAAATAATGAACAAATTTATTTACAAAACTTGAATATATGGTAATTTTGAAGAACAAAATTGAACAGTTTTGAAAAAAGGAAAAAATTTCCAAGAAATAGAAAAATATTAATACAATTTAGGAACTATTTAAAAGTTCAAAAAACGATAGAAAAAAAACTACGGAAGAACAAAAAGCATTTAAGAAAAAGAAAGAAAATTTAAGAAGATACCAAAAAGTTTACAAGAATAAAAAACTAAGAATATCCAACAGAACATAATAAAAAAATATTTGAAAAATGAAGAAAATGTTTTTAAAAAGTTGAACAAACTATAAAAAATGTTGAAGTAAAAAAAATATAAAATTTTATAAAAATCTTTTAATAAGCAATAATTAGTAAAAATAAAATTTAAAAAATGCAAAAAAATAAATAAAATGTCTACAAAAGAAATGAAAATCCTTTCAAAATAAAAAGAAAAAAGTTTAAGAAAACCAAACTAAACAATTTTTATAACATTAAACATAGGTATTCTATAAGCAATCCTTGAAACAATAACTTTATAAACTAAAAAAAAAATCTGAAAAACAAAACAAAGCTATGTCTACAGCAGTAGAAGAAAATCCTTTAAAGACGGGAAAAATGAGGTTTCTAGATAAAAAATTGAAAATTATATAAACAAATTTTTTTTAAAAATTGTTAAGGAATAGAAAAAGAATCATTGTAAATTTACAAAATAATCAATTGTCAATATTGAAATTCGAATTGATTGAGATTTGCAAATTTGAATAATCCAAAATTGGGTTAGTTGGTGTTCGGGATTTATTTCAATCATATAACTAATTGCTCTGGAACTAACGAATCATTTTAAATATCTTTATTTTATTAAAATTATAAAAAGATAATTTTTAATTCAATGAAAATATTGAACTTCATAAAACTTCTTTATTTTTTCTTTGAAATTTGGATATTGTTGGATGAAAAAGTTAAAAAAATTGGATTTTAAAACTCTATTACAAAATTAAAATAAAAAATCAAATAAATTAATTGTAGATATTTTTAAAAATTAAATTTATAACATATTTTTTTCATGCTATTAGTATGTATTCTGAATATTTGTAAACTTTTTTAGCTAAACTTTGCCAGTAAACAATAATTGGAAAAAATAATGTGAGTTCATTATTTTAACTCTCTAGAAAATCTTATCTGATATTTCATTATTTTTTTATTTTAAATTTTATTTTTCATCTGTAAAAATATTAAATAATAAAATAACTGAAAACAAGTTAAATGTCATGCATCAAATCTTATAACAACCCTGACGAAAGTATCGAATTGAATTTCAATCAGTTTTTTTCCGAGGCATTCCGAAATTTGTTTCTCAGCCAATCAGTTTCTATCCAAATTTAAAAATAGATGTAACTTGACGAAATTTTTTTTCCGAATTAATCCGTTTTATTCCGAAGCTAAATTTTAATCCGTTTAAATCCTGCTATTTCAATTCGAATCAATGCGTTCTAAATCCGATTAGAATTGGAACGGATTGATTCGGAATGAAGTAACAGTATTCATACGGATTAAAAATTAGCTTCGGAATGAAACGGAATGATTTGGAAAGAGTTTTTCGTCAAGTTGCATATATTTTTAAATTTGGATAGAAACTGATTGGCTCAGAAACAAATTTCGAATTGCCTCGGAAAAATACTGATTAAAACTTATTCAAACGGAACGAAATTCAATCCGATACTTTTGTCAGGGAAACTAATTCTTAACCCGGCGAGCGTAAAGTAGGGTATTTTTTTTAGCCTGCAATGATTTTCTATTTGTGTATTAAAAAAAAGCTTGAAATATTGAACATTCTTTACTATATTTGTTTTATACAGCCTATTAATGTTCTGATACATTTTTCATTTGTTTAAACAATTTGTTATTGCCAATTTGTAACAATTTCAAAACCAATATATAGAGAAAAGCGATTTTCTATAAAAATGTCAGCTTTTATTAACATTAAATACTTAGTATTAAATCAATAAAAAAAATTAAGTTAAATTTGTTACAACAATTATTTAACATTGTTTAAACAAATGACTGTTGTTATTTATTAACAAATTTAGAAAAAAACTGCACCTTTCTAGGTGCAATGTGAAAAAAGTTAATAATTAACAACGATTATTTGTTTAAACAATTGCTAAAATGGTGATTTGTAATTAATATTTATCGGTTATAAAAGTTAGCTTCATAAATTGCAAAATTAGAAAAAACTGCATCTTTCTAGGTTCAATGGGTACAATTGTAACAAATTTAACTTAATTTCTTATTTATTTTATTGATTTAATACTTGATTAGGTATGTCAATGGAAGCTGACAAATTTATAGAAAATTGTTTTTCTCTATATAAATTGGCTTTGGAATTGTTATAAATCGGCAATAATAAATTTTTTTAACATATGAAAAATTTATCGTAGCAATAGTAAAATAAATTATTTACCCTTATTATTATTACCCTAATGATTTAAACTTTTTTTACAATATACGAGAAACAAAACTCTTGGTGTGTTTTATAGTCAGCGTACGCATATTGATAATAGTTATAAATAAACTATAAGAATTGTAAAAAAAATTTTTATTCTTTATTGCTTTGTTACCGGGAACCGTGCAGCTATAAATAAAATACACTGAGTCAGTTTAAGTATGTCAAATTCAAATTATTGAGGAATAAAACAGGGCTGTTATTGATTTAAATCATTGGGGCATTCGCATTAAAAACACGATTTAAATCAAAAAAATTTTACAAATCTAAAAATTTGTGCTATAGCAGAAAATAGTATTAAATTTATATATTTTGAAGTCATTATGATTTAAATAAATTCCAAACGTCAATTAACTCATATTGTTTTGTTTAAACTTTTAAATTTCAATTAATTCAAATTTAAATGCTCATTAGTTAATGCAAAATAATTAAATAATACTAATTATTACAATAATCCTTTTTTTAATTCTTACAATTTTTTCTAAGAGATTTCACTTTTTCGAAACTGTTCAATTTTTATCTTATTCCATATTTTTAAAAATAAATACGTTCATTTTTTTCTTGTTAATTTATTCAATTTGTTTACACATCTTGTCTATTTTTTGCGAGATTTTTATTAGATTTTTCTAAATTTATTTTTGGACTTGTTTTAAATGTAATATTATTATAAAAATGTTTTTGGTTTAAATGCCTAAACTTGTTTATTTTCAAAGGATTTTTAAATTTCTTTTGTGACCTTTTTATTTATCTTTACATATATACATTTTTTATGATATTTTTATTAGGTAATTGAATTTTTTTAGTAGATTTTAACATTCTATTATTTTTTGGACTTTAAAATTTTTTTTTAGTTTGCTAGATTAAGGAAAAAAATATTTATTTATTTTCTTCTTATTTATTTAATTTTCTTGATAATTCACTATTTTTTTACTACTTTTCTGCGTTTTAATTAATTCTTTAATTTTTGTCATCATTTTTCCATTTCTTAGAAACTTTTTTCTTATAATTACGAATTTTTGAAAATATTTGTTCGATGCTTTTATCATTTTTTAATTTCTCAATTTTCTATTTTTGTTCGTAGACTTTTAATAATTTATTTTATATTTTGTAAATTTAAGATTGAACGAATTATTCTTACTTTAACATCGTTCTTTTATTTTACAGAATTTTTTTTCTTTTAAAATTATTTAAAATTGTACAAAATTTTATTAATTTTTTGAAAAGAGTTTCTATTTTTTTTATATAGGTATTTTTATGTCACTGTTTCATTCTTGTGTTGTTTTTTTTTAATTTTTTCTTCATTTCTTTAATAATGTCCATGAGATTTTTTATTTAAAAGAATTTTCTCATTTTTTTCAATAGATCATTTTCTTATCTTTTAACGTTTTTTTTTAAATTTATTATTTTTCGTTGCTTTTACCATATTTTCTTAATTTTGCAATCATATGAATTTGAAGATATTTTTTTGAAATTTTCTTATTTATTCGACATAAATTATTTGATTTTGATTAAATGTTTTATATTATTCATTATTTCTTATTAAACGTTCTCAGTTTGAAAAATTAACTACTTACAAATAAACATTTGGAGATTTTATATACCGATTGTATTTAAAAAAAAAAAATCATGACTTTATTAGCTCTGGAATAAAAATTCCAGTGTAAATTTTTCCCTATCTTACGCTCACCAGGTTAATTTTGTTACCAAAGGAGATTCCAAAGTTTCACTGCATTAATTTCATTTAATAAACAACCTACATAATCCATTTATAAGACTTACCAATTGTCCAGTTGACACTATAATTAGGTGCTTTACCAGGTTGTCTAACTTCTGAGGACGTGATTAAACTCATCAGTGGTTTGTTGAGTCTGTATGGAGGCGGTAAGCCCTGGATTGTGTTCTCGATGCGTCCACAAACCGCTCGATACATGTGGCTAGGATTGAGCAAGCTGCCAAGAACGATGCTATGGAAGTAAATTGGCTCTATGAAATGGCTCAGAAGTGCTCCTTGCACTCCTAGAACGTTCCAGCGAGCTATTTTATCCGAACATGACATCGTCAGCAGCCTTTGTCCCTGTAATTTAAAAAACATCATTAAAATTCATTTAATTAAAACTAGAATAAATTTGAATCAATTTTTTAAATAATTATTAACACTCTGCTCTTATAACAATTTTAAAACATCTTAAGAGAAACTTGCCATGAGAACGCCGTCCCAGGTTTGAATTCCTTCGCTACTCTTCACAGGAATAGTTCCTTCTCCAGATTCGATTTTCGTTCTCAATTGACCTCGAGCCCGTCTATTGGGATGTTTATCTACAGACTCGTTCTCCTCGTGAGGAGAGAAGATCCTGGCATCGCCACAAGGAGCCGTATTAATGTAAAGATGAAACTGGATACCCTGCTTAAGTTTGTATCCTTTCTTACATTGTTCTAAAATCGATTCATCTGCCCGATTTTCCGCGTGCAGCTCCAATTGTCGATAGAGATATTCACAGAGACATCGTCGTGCCACAACTTCCGCGTGACAATCATTCACAGCTCCACCACTTACGCTCAAATGTTCTCCTGAAACGCACTTTGTGCCTAGAAAACAAAATAATGTAAAAAAACAATTATCAAAATTAGCTCTGATTAGATATATTAAACAAAAGTAACAATACCAGTTGAAACGCAAATTAATTCTGCATCATTGCCTTTGGTTTGAACGATTCCAGCCAGGACTTTGCGTCTAGCGTGTTGAGGTTTATTTTGCACAAGTTCTGTAAATTTTTGATTTACCATTTTGCCTATTCTGTCGGCCAACATTTGCGGAAGGCTCATCTGCTCTTGCCAATGTCCTGAATTTGCGTAGCTTGGCAATACTCGAACCGGTAATGGAATGCAGAAAGATGAACTGTGAACATTTCGTAATTTGGCGAGAGCTGATTTACTTGCAGCTGCTTTAGCGAGCTTTTTACTGGGACCTGTCCCTTCAAAAGTCTCTCCATCAATTGTCACTGCAATAGTAAACTTTGCGTAACTTTCACCCGTGTCAGAAATACACTTGTAAGTAACGCCTGGATACAATTCATTGATTAGAGCCACTGGGCCCTTGTCTAAAAATTTACTGGCGTTCTTTGGTTCTTGGGCTAGAGTTTTGAAAGCGTTTACTAAATGATTATCACGTTCGGTTACGTCGCTCGTGAAGTCCGGCTCCATTGGAGTTGTTTGACAATTGGTGTTAATAACACGAACAATTTCAGGAGCATTTCTGAATTGTACAATGTTCCTTAATGCCAATTCAGCGGCAGCGTGCTTTGCCAATTTTTTAGTGCGACCTTTTCCCTCGTACGTTTGTCCGTCCACTTGGACAGCTATTGTAAATATTGGAGCGTGAGTTGGGCCAGTTTGAGACACAACTTTGTAAACTGCTCCTGCCTTTAATTCATTTAAAGCACATACCGCATTCTTCGGCTGTGGATTCTTATGCCTTTTCTTTGAGCATGGAGAACCTGATGAAACAGGAGATGATAAGTCTACAGAATAGAGACGTAAAAATACGATTAACATTAGTGCAATAAAAAAATTTAAATAAAATTTTTATTTACTTGTCTCTTTTTATAACTTAAACATTAACGAGCGCGCTTGACAAACTTTGCATTGTTGGTGGTAATTTAAAACTAAATTTTTGCAAATTCAAATAATAAAAAATACGAAATTAAAGAATATATCTCGACGCCCCCCGTTGATAAAGTGTTTATTAAAAAGCCAATGTAATAAAATGTTAATTTGAAAAACAGTAGAATAATGTTAAAGCAAGGTTATAAAGAATGTTATATAGAATGTTATTGCATATTTGAATTAATAAACAAATTTATCCATCGTTCGGTCCAATTAACATTTTATGACAAAACTTCAAAAGACATATGATTAAACAAACAGTTTAATAGAAATCATATCCAAAAAAATTAATTATAAAAGTGACATTCCACTGTTTTTCAAATTAACATTTTATTAACCTGGCTTTTTAATAAACACTTCATCAACGAGGGGCGTCGATCTGGAAAAATGACGAAAATATTTGACACTTTAAAATAAAATTTGAAAAATGGCTGCGTAATTACACAATTGAAAAGAATAGTTCAAAAAATGAAACAATAAATATTAAATTTAAACAAAATAGTTGAAAAATTATAGGAATAATCTTTTGGAAATAATTGCAAATTGAATTGGATTGAAAATCGATAAAAAATAATTGAAATTGAAGGAAATAATAAAAAATTGAGGAAATAAATTGAGAATTTAAGAATTATATTAAAACTTGAAAAAATAATTTATAATTGAAAAAAAATTACAAAATGACGAAAATAATTGACAATTGAAAACAAAATTCAAAAAATGGCTAGATTAATTCAAAACAGAACAAAATAATTTAAAAAATAAAAAAATAATTATAGCATTTTAAGATACTAATTGAAAATTGTGGAAAATAATTAATATTTAAAGGAAACAGTTGAAATGGCGAGAATAATTGAAAAATTGAAGAAAATATGTGAAAAATTACGAAAATAATTAACAGTCGAAAAATGGCTACATAATTACACAATTGAAAAGAATAGTTCAAAAAATGAAACAATAAATATTAAATTTAAACAAAAAAGTTGAAAAATTATAGGAATAACCTTTTGGAAATAATTGCAAATTGAATTGGATTGAAAGTCAATAAAAAATAATTGAAATTGAAGGAAATAATAAAAAATTGAGGAAATAAATTGAGAATTTAAGAATTATATTAAAACTTGAAAAAATAATTTATAATTGAAAAAAATTACAATATTGACAAACATAATTAACAATTGAAAACAAAAATAAAAAAATGGCCAGATTAATACACAACAAAACAAAGTAATTTAAAAAATCGAAAAACAATTATATAATTTTAGGATACTTATTGAAAATTGAAGGAAATAATAGAAAATTGCGGAAAATAATTAATAATTAAAGGAAATAGTTAAAAAATGACGAGAATAATTATCAATTGAGAACAAAATTCGAAAAATGACTAGATTAATAGACAACTGAGGAAAATAATAATTGAAAAAATTACACAAGAAATATTAAATTTAAAGAAAATAATTGCAATTTGAAAAATTAAGAAAATGATAGGAATAATTGTTAGATAATTGCACATTTATCAACTGGATTGAAAATCGAAAAGAACAATAAAAATTGGAAAAAAATAATTGAAAATTGAAGAAAGTAATTAAAAATTGAAGAATGGAATTAAAATTTATGGAATATACTTAAAAATTGAAAAAAAGTAATTGAAAAAAGCCGAAAATTAATTAATATCGAAGAAAACAATCGAAAACTGAAGAATGGAAATAAAAATTGAAGAATGCAGTTAAAAATTAAAGAAAATAATTGAACAATTGTATTTAAAATTGAAGAAACTTAATGATAATCGAAAAAAATAATAGAAAAAGAGCGAAAATTGAAAAAATTAAACAAAAAATATTAAATTTAATGAAATTATTTGCAATTTAAAAAATTAAGAAAATTATAGAAATAATTTTTGAAAACAATTGTACGTTTAACAACTGGCTTTATAATTGAAAAAAAAAATTAAAATTAAAAAAATAATCAAAAACTGAAGAAAGCAATTAAAAATTGAAGAAAATATTTCAATTGAAAGAGAGTAATTGAAAAAAGCCGATAACTAATGAATATAGAAGAAAATAATTAAAAACTGAAGAATGAAAATAAAAATTGAAGAATGGAATTAAAAATTAAAGAAAATAACTGAACAATTTGTATTTAAAATTAAAGAAACAATGATAATAGAAAAAAGGCGATAATTTTGTAATATTAAAAAAAATACTTATAAATTTAAAAGAATTTAAATAGAAGAAAATAGCTGAAAATTGAAGAGAATAGTTCCAGAATTGAATGAATTGAATTTATGAGTAAAAAAAATGATTGAAAATATCCGAGAATTAATTGAAAATCTTTGAGAGGTATTTTTTTAGTTCTCTACAATCAATTTTTGTTGACAATATGTTAATTTTCTTATCTTGTTTACTAAGTACTTGAAGTTCTATTTTTGGATGTAATAAGGGTTTCTTACCCGTTTATTTTTAAATAAATAAAATTTTTTTTTAAAAATATTTAAGAATTGAAGAAAATAATTAAAAATTTAAGAAATAAATTGAAAAAGTGCGAGAATTATTGAATATTGAATAAAATAATTGAAAACCGAAGAATGCAATTGAAAATTGAAGTAAATAAATAATAATTGAAGAAAGTAATTAAAGAAATAAATTGAAATTTTAAGAAAATAGTTGAGAATTGAAAGAAAAATTACAAAATGACTAAAATAATTAAATAATAAAGGAAATAATTGAGAAATGAGGAAAACAATTAACAGTCGAAAGAAAAATTCGAAATCTGGCGAGAATAATCGACAAAAAAACAAAATAATTAAAAAAATTAAAGAACAGGTTATAAAATTTAAAGAGAATAATTGTATATTGAAAACTGTTGAAAATTATAGAAAAAATATAGATTTATTTATTAATGAAATTAAAATTATTTGAACTGATATTTACAAATTTTAATCAATTTAAATGCGTTTTTTTAATAAAGTAACTGATTTGAAAGAAAAAAAATATCTAAGTGCCAAACTTCAGGGGTGGACAGAATGAATCTTGTGGATCATTATTATCTATTTTTATAAAGAAATAAAAGAGTAAAATTGAATATTAAAATAAATAATAATAGAATGTATAACAAATAGAAACTATTGATAAATAAAATAAGACAAAATAAATACTTTCTCTATGAGGAAACAAACATTTAATTGTAAGCAGAACCGACTTTTTAAATCTTATTTTTCGTACAAACTTCTTAAAAAGATTCCCTTTATTCAATTCTCCAAGAACTTTGCACCATTATCTCAACTAAAAAAGTTTAAATTACAAATTCCCTGACTTTGATCCCTCAAAGAATTGTTTCGCAAAAGTCCTTTATCTTTCAACAAACATATTTTTCAATAAATAACTTGAATAATTAATCTTTCATTCCGAAATAATTAATAGTCAACAGAGAAGACAATTAATATTTCGGAGCATTAAACCCTCAATTAATATCCGATAGCAACAAATCCTCGAGATTTTCATATTAAAGACGCTTTTGAACTCCCTATTTCCGAGTTAATTAATCCTTACATGATTAATGAATGTTTCAAGCAAAATTTCTTCTACAGAATTTCAAACAAACCTTCTAGAGTAATATCTGCATTTCTTTTAACAGCCGTGTGTGAGATATTCGATTGTTCCATCTGAAATGAAAATAAAGAAAGCTTTTTATTCGAGCGGGAAAAAACAAAAGACGTAATCTAAAAATAGCACTAATTAGTCAAAACTCACCCTCGCCGAGTGCTTTCCTTGTCCTTGTGTCAGGGAGACAATTGGCGAAGCGTTACAGTCTGGAAAGTAAATATATGACTTGTGAAATTCCGCTTGTGCAGGGTGATATAATGACAGAAAAGATGAAACTTACTGATACTGTGAGCTGATTTGTTGTTACTCATCACTGCTAATCCGTTCGACATGATGAGCGTTATTCAAAAATACTTAAAAACACCTGCAAGACGATCAGGAACACTGCACTATTGCATCGATTTTGATTATTCTCGCGCACGAAAGTCCGCAGCGCCTCTGCTGTTTTTCCGGATGCGACCTAACCTAAACTTTGAAAAGAACACTAGCATCGCGTGTAATATGAAATGAGACCGTTGTTCACAAAATGCTATCGAAATCACGAGATCCGATAGAAGGAAAGACGAAGTCTACTATTTTATTTCCAATTTAGAAAAAAAAAATGAACTTGAGCGACGCGTGGCTTCTGGATTTTCAAGATTTTATTACCAATTACCCAAACATGCTTGTGCACGCGTTTTTTAGCATCAATAATACTATTCAACGATATTAACATTCGTCTTGCCTTTGATTGTTCACACCGGTCTTTTTAACTTAATTGTTAAGTTTTGATTGTTTCGAAAAACATTCTATTGTTAAAAAAGAGGAATATCTACCGAATTTTAAGGTGGGAGACGAAGAGTTGAACCAGCAACTTCAAACCTTGAACGACTACTAGTTTACCATTTGCAATAATGAACTTCTTCCCTTCTCTCTTCTCAATCTCAACTATTAAAATGACGAGATTTTTACACAACTGATAAGTGCACGATTATTAATAAGGGAAATTTTACCGTTACCAACTGTTGACCTTGTGAGGGCTCGTCGATAAGAGAGAGACCTTTAGCAATTAGGAGGAAAAGTCTGATATTAACCAAATTACAGCTAAGATAATATCTTTTTTAAATAATAGAAAAATTCCATATTCATGTATAACCTCGTTTACATAAACCTTAACCTTGAGCGGTTTCCTCTTATTGAGAATCCATAATTTATTCGTCTTTAATTTATTCCAACATTTTTCTTTCGTGACTCTGTCGATCATCATGATGCCCAATATACCTACATTAATTTAAAATTTTAGAAGTATTAAGGGTTTATTAAATTATTTGTTTTACCATTTTCATAAATATCCTTAAAAGTAAACAGCGCATTTGTTTATTAATTCATTGCAATTCACAGAAAAAATTGATTTGTTCTAAATTCTGTAAATAAATAAAGGAAGTTTAAATTATGCAACCTGCCTTACATGCTGGTTTTATTGTTGCCTACTATTCTTGTGTATTCATAGATTATTCCTTACGTTTCGGAGAATCTCGTCATAAATACTATAATATATCCAAAAAATGTAAATATGCATGTTTTTATTGATTGTATAATATTGAAATATTAAATAGCTTAATTTAATTAAAATTATTAAATAATTGAAAAAAAAAGAAAAATAAAAAACGAAAATAAAAACAATAAAATAATTATAATTATATAAATATTTCATTTCTGTAAATAATAATCGTCTAATAATTTGTATTGATTGTTTTTAATTTTAGCAAGTTTATTTTTTTAATTTTTAAAATTGAAAATTACTTATAACGTGTTTAGAAAAAAAATCCTTTTTTTATTATTTTATTTATTATTATAAATTTATTAAAATTAGTTTTTTATTTATTAAAAATTATATTCCAATCTTTCTCTAATTGTAGTGATTTTCTAGAGATTTTTTTGATTGATTGTTTTACTAGTCTAGAAATTAGTAATAAGCGTTTCAAAAATAAGTACTAATTGGATTCTAATCGAATGAAAAATGGTGGCACAATCGAATCAGTTTTTTTTATTGAATCGATAACAATCATTAAAAATTTTAGAAACCGGCAAACTTAAAAATCTTGGGAGGAAATAAATTCTGCTGTAAAGTTAATTCTTCACTATTCGTTTGTAGCTTCTCGTTGTAACTAATAGATCATTTTTTCAAGTTTTAATTTAATATTATGGTAAGTATTTAATTATATATAGTTTAGTAATTACAATAAAAGGAAAATATAAGAACGTTCACGTTTAAAAGAAATTTTAAAACAGAATTGATAATTAATAATTTACTAAAAAATATTAAAATCCAGTTTCAAAAGAAACTTGTTAGAATCAAATTCGTTTAATTATTTTATGAAAAAAAATTTTAATTACATATAATTATTTGTATAAGTGTATAATTTATTTTAGCTGTAATAAGAAAAAATTGGATTTATATCAGAAATTTCATTTGGATTTAATATGAAGAAAACTATTCTGATAATTCTTTCAGTTTATATTGTAAGTTTGACATTTTCTCCAGTTTTTGACGTCTTTTCAATAACATATTTTGTTAAAGTGAAATTTTCCAGATATTTGTTACAGCAAATACACTTCGAAAGTGCAGAAAAGAAACGAATGTTTCTTGGGGTGAGTTTTTCAACAATCGAGAAAAACTTTTTGTTTATTAGGAATTTTTATAAATTTTTTCCTTTGTTATATGATATAAAAAACGATTTTCAGACATAAAATCGCTTGAATAAAATTGTTCAAAAAAAAAAAAAAAAAAAAAATTAACTCATCAAAATTTATTGTAAAAAATAATTTGGGAAGAAATACATATGTTTTTAAACTGTTAATATTATTCAACAATTTCAATTTCGAGGCTTTATGAATATTTTTGTCCAAAAAAAATTCTATTTTATAAATTTTTCACATTATTTTTTTTTATTAAAGAATATTATTTACACTCTTAAAGAAAAAGTTGTTTGTCAAAAAAAAAAAAAAATTTATTTGAAGAAAATAAAAAGTATGGAGAAGTCAATTTTTAATCGATATTTTGGAAACTAAATGTGATATTTAATAAAAGGGGAAAAAAGTCAAATAAAATACTAATATGTAAATAAATTAATAATAATAAATAGTAATTTTAAAAATGCATAATTATTTTTAAATTATAGAGTCGTTAAGGAAATTAAGAGCAGGCGATTTTAATATTAAAGATCAAAACGTAAAGTGTTACTTACGTTGTGTTTTAATAAAACATCGGATTATCAATGAAAAGAATGTAATAAATCTTGGAAAGGTTTTGAAATTCTTTCCTCAAAATTCACAGGCACGAGTGCGGAATAATTTTGATAAGTGCAAAAGCACAAGTAAGTGACTAAAAAAAATTAATTTTATTTATTATTTTTTAAATAGAAATAATGTGGCACTTTTTTAAAATTATTAATACTTAATCTTTATTTTCTAGCTGGTACAGATAAATGTGACAAAATCTTCCAAGTAGCAAAGTGTTTCTTCAAATTAGAACCGGAAGTAAGTATTTTCATTATAAAATATAATTAATTCATTTTATTGAATTTTTATATTATTTTTCGCAGGTCCTGAAAACTGTATCTTCCATGTGGGCCTAATCGTATAAAAACAAAAAATTAATAAATAAATAAATTAGTAAAATAAAAAGCCTGAATTTCAATTAAAAGAAAGATTTATTTTTTTTTAGAACAGTTTTAATTTAATTAGTTAAAAACTATTATTTTTCTATTATTTACATTTGTTAATTAACAGTTTATGTATTATTTAAGGATTTAAGTAGAAATTAGTCGAAAAAAGAAAAAATATATCTTTATATTTTTTATAAAGTATTTATTTACTAGTTAAATAAAAAATTAACTATAAATTACATTATGACGAAATATATGCAATAATCTGGATTTTGAAAAAAGAAGGTGATGACATACTTGTTTGACAAATGGCAAACATGCACGAACTTCTTGAAGATCGATAGACTTTCACACTGATGTTCACGATAGTAATTATACTCTTTTTTGCATCGGAAAAAAGTAATTACTTTTTATTGACCAAGATTTTGATTCGTTAAGACGAGGAGACAGATTGCCAACATTTATAAATTAACGACATTTTTTCTTATTAATTGAGTTCCTGTCATTAATAAGATGAGGTTAAAACAATATTTTACTGCCTTCATAGGTACGTTTTCTCTTAAATTAGACGTAAATAATAAATATTGAAAATTTTTTACTTTAAAAATTAGTTTCGATTTAGTTGGAAAACAATTTTAAAGAAAAAAAAAGTATTTTTAAAAAACTTTTACTCTTACTTATGGTAAAAAAGGTTATATATTTTGTTCACAAAATTAAAATAGTTGTAACATATTTAATATAAAAATTTCATGACATATTTTTAAAAAATGTTAAAAGTTTGTTAAAATATTTTTGAAAATTTAGCTTCGTTGGGAGGTTTTGCTCTTGGGACATCTATAGCCTGGAATTCAAATGTTAGTTACCAAATGAAAGACACAGGTGACAGCAGTATCCTGGAAATAGGACTCGTGGGTCTTGTTTTAAATATTGGAGCTTGTTTTGGATCCTTATTAACTCCATGTATTTTGGTCATGTTCAGTCACACGACTGCAATATTTTTTACAGTTCCTGTATTTCTTATCGGATGGTCATTTATTTGTTTTTCTCGATTACAAGTAAGTGATATTTTAATTAATCTAATGTATATAAACTTATTAAATTTAATTTAATGATTGACATTATTTACAGTTATTATAGTCAACTTTCTAGTTTTTTTAAAAATTTATTTTAGTCCCCTCTAATGTTTTCTTGTTATTTCTAAACTTATTTTTAGGAATTTTTTCATGTTTTAACTACTTTTTTGATTTTTAACAATATTTTTTACTTAATAATAAGTTTTTCAATTTCTAGATCGTTTCTTTGAACTTTTAGAAATTCTACTCTTTTTTTAGTTAATTTCCATGTAATTAAAAATATTTTGTATTTCTAGTATTTTTCCTTCCTTTTCTAGTTTTTTTTCTTTATTTTCTAGGAGTTTTTTCAAATGTTCAAGTTTTTGTTCTAAATTTAGTTATTTCTTCAGATTCTAATCATGCTTTACATACTTCAATTTTACTTTTGTAAAATTTAGGTATTATAATCTATTTTAATATCCTATAATGTAATATCCAATTATTTTCCCTCCCTATTTTCTAGAGGTTTTTCTTTTAAATCTAGTTATTTATCTTCAATCCTAGTTATTTATTCACTTAAAACTGATTGTTCTTCGCTTTTTTAGAAATTTAATTTCTAGTAAATTTTTTAATAATTTATAGTAATTTTCTTAAATTTCTAAATATTTTCTAATTTTCTAGTAATTTTTTCACATTTTTAAAGCATTCTTATATTATAGTTATTTTGCGACTCAAGAGTAATTTTACAAATATTTATTTGTATTTATTTTTTCAATTTTTAATTATAGGTTTTTTTTACCTTTTGGTAAATTTTCCCCGTTTTCTTGGCAGTTTTATTCAACTTTTAGTTAATCTTTAATTTTTTAATAATAATTTATTTATGTCTCACTATTGCTTTTTTTCTTTTTTCTTTTTTATTAAACTTTTTCCATTTGTTTTTATTTTTTCAATTAATTTATAATTTACACTTTATAAATTTTTTCTTCAGGTACTTAGAAGTTTTTCTTTATTTAATTTCTAGTTAATGTTTATACATAAAATTTTACTTTCTTCATTTTATACATGGTTTTTTTGAATTTAATTTTTATTTTTTTCAGTTCATTCTTTCATTTTGTTGTTAGTTTTTATTTGTTCACTTACATTTTTTTATTCATTCTGTGGTAATTATTTCACTTTAAAAATGTTTCTTAAACTTGTAATAATTTTTTTTAGTTTCTTGGTTCTTTTTTTTCAATTTAAAATATATTTTTTACTTTCTAATATTATTTTACTTTCTTTAGATGATAATTTCCTTCTTGGAGTTTTTCAGAATTTTTCTTTGTAGGTGTTCAAGTTGTTTTTTAAAATTTCTACTTTTTTTCAAAACTTTTGAATTATTTTCTTTACTTTCTAGTTATTTTGTCAATTTTTAGTAATTTTGCTTCCACATAGAGGAAGCTTGGTGATCATACTCCTTATCTCAAAACGAATAGATTCACCTATATAACGTTTATAATTGATAAAAAATTCGGAAAATAATCCATGTTATAATCTTCTATTTATAATCTAGTTATTTATTCACTTAACACTGATTGTTCTTCGCTTTTTTAGTAATTTATTTAAATTTCTAGTAAATTTTTTAATAATTTACTAATTATTTTAATAATAATTAATTTTTTAATAATAATAATAATAATAATTTATAGTTATTTTCTTAAATTTCTAATTATTTTCTAATTTTTTAGTAATTTTTTCACATTTTTTAAAGCATTTTTATATTACAGTTATTTTAAGACTTAAGAGTAATTTTACAAATATTTTTATATATCTCTTAAATTTTTTAGCATATTTTTTTACACTTTCTCCATCTTATAACATTCTTCAATGTTTAATTCTACTTTCACTTTTTAGTAAATTTTCCCCGTTTTCTTGTCAGTTTTATTCAACCTCTAGTTATTATTTCATTTTCTAATAATTTGCATTTATTTTCCAATAATAATATATTTATGTCTCACTATTGCTTTAGCTTTATTTTTTTTTTATTTTTTCCACTTGTTTTTCTTTTTCCAATTAATTATTCACTTTACAAGTTTTTTCTTCAGTTAGAAGCTTTTCTTTATGTTGTTAATTTTTAGATGTTCACATACATTTTTTTATTAACTGTGTGGTAATTATTTCACTTTAAAAATATTTCTTAAACTTGTAATAATTTTTTTTTGTTTCTTGGTTCTTTTTCTTAAATTGAAAAATATTTGTTACTTTCTATTAATTTTACTTTTTTTACATGATAATTTCTTTCTTGGAGTTTTTTAGATTTTTCTTTGTAGTTGTTCACGTTATTTTTTAAAATTTCTACTTTATTTCAAAAGTTTAGATTTATTTTCTTTAATTTCTAGTTACTTTCTCAATTTTCAGTCATTTTTCCTTATTTTTTTGTTATTTCTTTCATTTGCTTGTTATTTTTTCAAGTTCGAATAATTTCTTAAACTTCTAAATATTATTTTTAAACTTCTAGTAATTTATTCTATTTCTAGATATTGTTCATAAACTTCTAGTAATTATTTTCCTTTTCTAGTTATTTTTCATAAACTTTCCACAAACTACTTTTCACTTTCTAGTAATTTATCTTCATATTATTATTATTTACTATTCCGCAAGCCCTGGTTTTACTTCAAAAAAATATAAATTTTCATTTCACTTTCCTTAAAAAAATTATCGCACTGACTGATCGATGATTATTTTTATATTAAATTAAATATATATTTAGTATGTCACCTCATAAGTTCCATCAGTCTCCGAAAGTGGCACTCACATCACTTTATCTCGCAAGAAAAACACAGCTGGATTATTAAAACTTAAAAAATTTTCAACGCTTTTGAAATTCAAATCGAAATTTCCAAAAGAATTGTTTCTTTTTGTGTTGCAGATTATTTATATGATGATTGGACGATTAATTTGTGGCATTTGTGGTGGAATCTTGTGCGTTTTAACGCCACTCTACATTGCGGAAATTGCTGATAAAGAAAGCCGTAGTCGTCTGTTGACCTTTTTTCATTCCTTAATAAATTGTGGCATTATGTATGCATTTTTTATTGCCTATGTGACAGAGGAACACCACAGTATTTGGCAGTATAGTCTCATTTGTGCCATGTCATGTGCTCCAATCGTTTTAATAAATTTTTTGCCCGAAAGTCCACTTTATCACTTGTCGAAAGGAGACGAGATACGGGCAAAAATGTCCCTTAAATGGCACTCCGACAAGTCAAATGACTTCAATGAAGAGCTGAAAGAGCTCAAAAGCCTTGCTGTGATTTATAAATCTAAGGCAGGTACTTTCGATTTTTAATATTTAAAATTATAAAAAATATTTAATTATTTTACAAAATTAAAAACTGTATTGTTTTCAATAATTATAAATTGCTTTGGATAATATTTTACATAAAATTAATAATCACATTTTTGTTTTATTTTAAAAAAGTTGTATGTTTCAGGCTTCCTATTCGCAGTTTAAAAATGCAAAAGTTTGGCAATCCTTTTTCACGTGTTTTATCGTTATTTTCGTACATCAATTTAGCCTGATTAATATTTTAATTTACTATGCAGTTTTTATAATTGAATCGAAATATCCGAGCGATTTGGAAACAAGTGAAATAATTCTGATCATCGGCTTTGTTCAAATCATTTCCAGTATTTTAGGCACAATTTTGATTGATTTATTTGGAAGGAGGAGTTTATTAGTATTTTCATCGACGTTTATGGCAATTTTTCTCGGATTATTGGGTATTAAATTTCCATTTAGTTTCATCAAAATTATATTCCTTTCTCTTGTTTATTAAATGTACATTTAAAACATTATTTTATTCATATTTTTATTCCCATCGCATTTATCTTTTCGTGAAATTTAATTTAATGAATATGTCAATCCAGTAATTAAAAGTTTTATTATGTTTTCATAAATTAATATCATAATCTTAATAAAAGAATATTTTATGATGACAAAATAATTAAATTTATGATTATTTCATCTTTTAACGTTTATTTCTCGTAATTTATAGCTAATTAAAATTATTTTTTCCATTAAAAGTAGTTTATGCAAATTTTAATTGCAGGTTGGTTTATGAATCTACAAAAAGAAGATTACGATTATGATTATAATGAAATTTATTCTTGGGTACCGCTGACATGGATAAGTCTCTACTTTGCGGCTTTTAATCTAGGTGTCGGTCCTTTGACTTGGACTCTTCCTGCGGATTCTTTCCCAGTGGAAATTAAAGTCATTGGAGCAAGTGTCTTAGTTTTTTTAAGTTGGACGATGTCCCTGATAGCAGTTTTAGTTTTATATGCACTTGTAGTATTTTATGGTGCAGTCACAACTGTATGGGTGTTCGCAGCATTTTCTTGGATCGGTTCCATGATTTTACTTTTCTTTGTTCAAGAGACAAAAGGAAAAAGTCTTGCAGATATCCAACTAGAATTCAACACTGTGGACTAATTTGCAAGCCAAATATTTTCCTGAAAAAGAAAACTTGTTATAACATTCATAATTCAATTACACATTTTGCATTTATTTTTAATTACAATCTCACATTTTTAGAAATACTCGTTTCTAGCATAAATAATTATGAAAATTGTTATTTGTTACTTATTTTTAACTATATTATATTGTAATAATGTAATAAAAATTTATTATTAATCTATTTTTGTTTGTCTCGAGTAATTTGTGATTTTTAATTTAAAAAATAAATATTTTGGAATCAGAAACAAAAAAGGATTGAAATAACTGCAATCTAAAAATTCATTTATTTTGTTAAGATAATTAAAAATTTATTACTGTCAAATTTCACGAAAAATTGTAAACTCAACAAACATTTGTCAAAATTTTCAAGTTTAACATTCTACAAAAATTGAAAGAAAAATAATTTTTGGAACTGCGTATTACGTCCAAGATTGTAAAGTCAAAATTTATTCATAATGTGTGATCACTGCGCGTAAGTTTTCAAATTTTTTGCATATTTACATTTTAAGGTTTTGTTTTTTTATAATAAATTAGAATATTGGAATAGAAACATTTGAGAAAAATTAAATTAGAATTTCGGAATAATACTGGATAAAATAATTGATTGCTTTAATTATTTTTTAGGAAAGTTACCACTCAAAAAGGATACTCTGGTCAAGTGACTTGTCGATGTGAACAGTAAGAGACAATATGGTTAAAAATGTTACCGATAAAAATTTTGAATTAAATTAATAAAATATAAACAAAATTAAATTATTAGAATAAGAACAAAACTAAATTTGACCTATTTTAATCCATTAGTCAATAATTTATATTTACATAAGCCAACCAAATAAAATACTTTATCAAAATCAAGTATTTTATAAATAATTTAAATTCAAAGAATATTTTGATCATTTAATTACAGTCCTGAGAAGAAAGTACAAGAGAAACCAAAGGAAAAAGTTGGATGCTGCAGCAGAAAGTATGTCTGTTAATTTTCTTTTTTATTATGTACAGTTTTTGGTTCTTTTCGAGTTTATTTTTCTTTTCATTCCAATTAGGGAAAAAACGTAATTCCTTTTTTCCAAGCAATAGACAATCTTAAATTACCAAAAAGAATCCAACTAGCAACGAAAATTAATTTAATTTTAATATTTTATTACTTCACTTTCTTTTCTTTTAGAAGACTTTTCATGCAAAAATATTGCGGTTTAAAAAAAAAAAACTTAAAAGCAAAAAATTACTGAATAAATCTTTATTCTTTATCATTATTCTAATTCACTTTCTTTTTAGTTTTGAAATAAACCTCAGTTATTTTTCTCCAAGTTTTTTTCCACATCATTGTTTTTCGATATTTTTTCCACTTGATTTACGTTAAATTTGACTATTGAACTTTGCTGGACAATAAATATCCAGTTTTTTTAGAAAAAGAAAACAAACCGTTTAAGAATAATAGTCAATGAATTATTACGAGCGATAAATTCCTGATTTTCAGGAAGCATCGTCGCGTTTCTTCGGGAAATGAGAATCGGTTGACGATTGTGTGGGACACAATATATGTATACATTGTATACACTATTCAACTATTTCAATCCATTTGACTATTTTTTTTATAAGGGTCGATGCCACATTTCTCATCAAAATTTGAAAGTCTACCCTATACAGTGAGTCACAAAAGCTAGAAAGTACCCTTTTTATGATTCCTTACGACCTTATATTCCATAAAACATAAAAATAACAATTTTTTTTTCTTTAACTCACCAATTCAGAAAAAATTAACTCTTGAACAATTTAGGTTGATTGTTAAATAATATATCACAAAAGTAATCTTTTTTGAAAAGTTCTCTTAAGGATTCAGTATGGGTTTATTGGTCATATTTTCAAGAATTTATTTTTCATATTAAAATATATTTTTTAACCCAGTCTTTTTATAAAAAAAAATTTATATTTAAAAGTGTAAAAAAAAAAATTTTTTAGTTTTGATTGTTTATTGCTACAAAATATCTACTTGAAGTTAACCCTCAATTTTACTGTCCGACACGATTTAAAAAAAACTATTGAATCGATTGAGAACAAATTTTAAGGGATTTTTCTATGCATGTGCAGCTTTGGTATGAACTACGGAAATAAAAATGAATTAATATTTAATCCACTTTTTAACAATTTTAAGTTGTATAAAAGTTAAAAATTTGAAATATTCGCCATTATTGCTTTTTTTGTTAGAGGTGAAAATTCGTAGTACAGGTAACTACAGATCTAAATTTTAAGAATAAACTGGATTTCCTTATTGTAGATAATCCAAACTCCAAATATCGTGTCGGACAGTAAAAGTTAAGCTTAAATTCAAGCAAATATTCCGCTAAAAAAACAATCACAAATAAAAAAAAAATTATTGAAAAGATATTATCGATTTCACTGAGTCAAATAAAACGAAAAAAATCTTCACTTTTTTAACGTTTTAACAGCTATGCTGCCCTAATCAGAAACGTAAAAATAAAAAATGTTTTTTGACACTTTTAAATATAAATTTTTATGTATAAAAAGACTGGGTTATCTATAATAATAGTCCACAAGATTAATTCATTTTTTCATTCATTCTGTCCACACCTGAGGTTTGGAACTTAGATATTTTATTGTTTTAAATCAGTTACCTACTTTTTAAACAGTTTTCAATATACAATTATTATCTTTAAATTTTATAACCTAATCTTGAATTTTTTAAAATTATTTTGTACTCTTGTCGATTATTTTGGCCAGATTTAGAATTTTTCTTTCGACTATTAATTATTTTCCTCATTTCTCAATTATTTCCTGTAATATTTAATTATTTAAGTCATTTTGTAATTTTTTTTTAATTATCAACTATTTTCTTAAAATTGCAATTTAAATTTTTAATCTTTAATTTATTTCTGTCATTTTTAATTATTTTCTAAAATTCTTATTTATTTACTTCAATTTTAAATTGCATTCTTCCTTTTTCAATTATTTTGTTCAATATTCAATAATTCTCGGCTTTTCTCAATTATCAATTATTATTATTATTACATAATTCGAAGTTATTTTCTTCATATTTAAATTCCACTTTTCATTTTCAATTATTTTCTTTAATATTAACAAAAAATCGTCTTTGTTCTATTATTTTTTTCTATTATTATTTAGTTTCTTTAATTTTTAATGCAATTCTTAAATTATTTTCTTTAATTTTTTATTAAATTCTTCAAATTTTATTTCTATTCTTCAGTTTTCAATTGTTTTCTTTTATATTCATTAATTCTCGGCTTTTTTCAATTACTTTTTTTTCAATTTTTAAGTATATTCTTTAAAATTCAATTTCATTCTTCAATTTTTAATTGATTTCTTCAATTTTCAATTATCTTTTTCAATTTTAAATCCTGTTATTAAATGCGCATTTATTTCCAACAATTATTCCCATAGTTTTATTAATTTTTCAATTTGCAATTATTTTCTTTAAATTTAATTTTTCTTGTTTAATTTTTTTAATTGTCTATTAATCTAGTTATTTTTCACATATTTTTTTCAATTATTCTTGTCATTTTTGAACTATTTCCTTCAATTATTAATTATTTTCCGCATCTTTCAAATATTTCCTACAATTTTTTCAGTTTTCAATTATCTTAAAATTTTATAATTATTCTTTGATTTTTAAATTATTTTTATCAGTGTGTATTAATCTAACCATTTTTTAAATGATTTATTATTTTTTCAATCTTTAATTTAATTCTTAAATTTTAAATTTATTTCCTGAATTTTTTATTATTTTCTGCAATTTTAATTATTTTTTTCGATTTTCAATCCAGTTGTTCAATTTGCAATTATTTCCAACAGTTATTCCTATAAGTTTTTAACTATTTTGTTTAAATTTAATATTTATTGTTTAATTTTTTAAACTATTCTTTTTAATTGTATAATTATGTACCCATTTTTCGAATTTTGTTTTCAACTGTCAATTATTTTCATCATTTTTTAGATATATTCTTCAATTTCGTAATTTTCATTATTTGAATTTGCAAAAATTTATAGTTTTTAACTTTTAAATGACCAACAACAAAGCAAAGTTATTGTTGCTAGGAAAAATATATTTTAATATGAGCATTAAATCTACCCTCACCCCTTAAATTCAAGATTGTCCACAAAATAATAATCGATGTTTAATATTCTTGAATTTTTTAAAAGTATTTTTATATTATTGTTCTTTTATTTCTTTACAAATTATCTCTGAATTAAGTGAACCAACGTTTATTTTTATTATTTTAGGAAAGATCTGAGATTTGCAGTACTTTTTCAGGATATCGTATTTAAAAATAAGATTTTTTCGATTATATAAATTTTGGTAATTAATATAGAGAATTTGTTGGCATAGGGCCTGTGTAATCCGAGCTATATTGTTATGCATATGAGCATGTATCAATGATGTGCTTGATGGATGGCACCTATCTTCCATATTTAGATAGAGTGTGTGCATCTGGTAATTTTGGTTGCTTGTTACCTTGTCCTCAATTGCCATGACAATACTCCCAGTTCCCGGAAAGAGCTTGTCACCTATCCTTGCCATTTCCTTCACTTGACTCTCTAAATCTAAATTCAATAAGAAATTAGCATTTAAGCGATCCGAAAATAATCAATAATTGAATTGGTTCAACTTCCAATTACTTACTGATAAATTAAACCTAAAACTTGTATTTATAAAAGTTTGATTGTTGGGATTTATTTGTCTTTTAGGTTATAAATAATTTGACGCAAGGTTAAAACAATTTTGAATTAGAAAAAAAACAGAAAATAATAAAATACCTGAAATTGACTCAGTTTTTGTTTTTCGAAAATGTTCTCTTCTAAGCAAATATGCTTGTTTATTTTGTTCCTGTTGTAAATTTTGAAATTTCGTACTTAACAATGCAGTTAAAAATAATTTTTGTAAAAAATTATTAAAAACTTACCGTAAAGATGTAAAATTTGAAAAAAGAAAACATGATTTTTTCTACAGTATTTTTTCATGTACGAACTTAATTTGTTTATGATATAATTTGACGAATAAAACAATTTTCCAGCTTCTCTTTCCGGATTAACTCATTAACATAAACATAACCTCAAAGCATATTAAACTGTCAAATTCTTTGCTAATCATTCGAATCGATCCGTTGCTTGTATTTAGAACCAACAAAGGGTTGGAAATTAAACATATTTTATTAATTATTTTACTGTAATTGCAAAAACTAAACAGAAAAGCTGTTTCAAAAAATAAATATGAAGTTAACTTGTCACCTGTCAGTCATTTTTGTTTTTAGGTCGGCAGCTTTTAGTTACTTTTTTAACTTGCAGATGGCAGGCCTAGTTCTAATAAAATCTAGGTATTTGATTGGATGAAATAAGGATTTTTAAATCGCGCGCTTGTTTCAACCAATGAGGAAATTTTCATTAATGCATTATGAATGAAATTCCTGACATTTTTAACCCTTTTTACTACGCGTAGTACTAGGGGTAGTAAATTCTTTAAATGAGTGCAGGAATTTCATTCGTATTTCATTCTTTTATTTATCTCCTAAATAAAAGAACAGACGCAAAATACATACAATAAAAACCAAATAATTTGCAAATAACTTATGAAATTCGTAATTTAGTAGTGCAGACAAGCATAATATATTATAAATCAGAACTTTAAACTGTCTTTTAAAGAAAATAAGAGAGTATAAAAATATTGCAGACTCGTAAAAATGTTAAATAAAAAAAATTTGTAAATAAGGGGAAATACATTATTTTAAAAACTTGATTTTTAACTGTAAACAAATAATGTTAAACAGAACAAAAATTAAAGTACAAAATAAATTCAATAATAATTTTTTCTCGTTATCTTTCTTATATTATATATTTTTGTGCGATGTTTAAATTATTTAGAAACCTTTTTTTCCAAGTAAGAATTCTATTGCACGACTTTTTTGTATAAACAGAGCACTTCAGAATTGTGTCTAATTTTCACATAATTATACTTAAAAATCCTTCCGGCAAAATTATCACCATGCATAATATAATTTTGGCCTTGAAACCACCGCAGGGTTATTTTGACACTTGTGCTGTTCAAAACCGTACAGAAATAATGTTGTAGGGAATCCCCAGAGAGATATTATAGAGTTGGGATTGAAAGCTCTACTAGTAATTATGTCTATGTTTAATCAACTCAGCACTGACTTATTTTACACTTAATAACAAATATAAACTCATTATTAAACATCTGGCATTATTTTTTTCTTAAAATTTTACGAAATTTTATATTCAATTTTTAAATCTAGTTTTAGTTTTTAATAACAAAAAACACATCTTGTAAATAAATATAATAAATTAAATTATATTTGGTTAAAATTTTTTGCAGAATTTGCTTTATTTGAAATGATTAATATTTTTTAGAGCAAGAGAATCGGCTGCGGGATGCTGCCAATCTGCATGTTGTAAGGATGGAAAAAGTGTATCTGATAATTCTCAGTCTAAGAAAGAATCTGAAGGTGGATGCTGCAGAGATAGGAAACGAAACCAGGAAATATAAAACTGATTTATTGGTGATTTGATTTTTACGCTGCCCAACGGTAACAACTGCTAAGATAAAATAAAATCTGACCGATCAAATTTTATGATCTTTTTATTTTACATTTTATTCAGAATTACGTATTCATGTTTTTAAATGAGAACAATTTTTAAATTTGGAAAAATTAAGATTTGAATAATTATTAGAATTATTGTTTATTAGTATCAATATTAATATAAAAATTCATAATTATTGGTTTTAAAATTTAAATTACGAAAGCTCGAATGATTGAATTTAACAGTAGAAAAATTGGAATTTTGAACTGAAGATGAAATTGGAAAAATGTTTCTCGGGCATTTCCGAAAATGTCCTCTTTATAAGAATATTTAAGGAAACCGCTAAAGATTATTTTTTAGTGTTTTTATACATTGGTAATGAAAAGTTATATACCATGGAAAGTCACATGAAATACGAATAAAGATTAAAATTATTAGTTTCTTGATTACAGTTATAAACTTAGCGAAATGAGTTATTCTTCCTTTGCTACTTAGTTCGCATGGATGAGAAATGCTCTTTCCACAGAATGATAAAACTTGCTATTTTAAACAATGGTTCAATCATGATCAATTTTTAAATGATAATTTAAATAAAAATAGTTAAATAATTAAATAACACATAATTTATTCAAATTTCAAAAACAAATGTTTTGTAATTAAATAACTCCAATATGAATAGTAACAATATTAATAATAAGTTTAAATTAAAATAAATAAATTCAAATTGTAAAAATAACAAGATTCATAGGGTAGAAAGCGAATATTGAAAAGATATACTGAATTCTATAATAAATTTGATTGAATTTCTTATCAAACGGTAACAATTTATAGCTATGCGAATATTTTTTTTAAAATCGAGATAAGTATATCGGTTATCTAGTGTTCTTAATTTTGAAAGGTTTCTGAACAATAAATTTCCCCTGCGGCTGTAGTTGACATTATTACAAGTACTAGAAAAGCTTTCCAGAATACAGTTGATTTATTGACAGATGAAATTGGATGTAGACATTCTAAATTGTCCATTTGGTGTCCGATTTTCCGTCTGACACATTTTGCCCACAGCGAAAAAACGAATATTAAAGGAGAACGATATGTCCAGAGTTACTTAGCTTTTGTTATAATATAAAATTTTTTTTTAGTTAGATGAAGAAACCAAGAAATATATGCAATTTATTCCAATGACAAAATATTTCGAAAAAAATTATCTTGGAAAGGTTTAAAAGAATTAAAAGTCATTTCTGGTATATTTTCATCATTATTAATATGTCAGGTTTTAAATTTTTTTTGTATATTTGTATATTTGTGTATTTTATATTTTTATTTAAAATGTAAAATTAAATTTTACTAAAACTGAATTTTTTATTTTAAATTTAATTCTAATTGAGTTGTTATTGGGTTTTAAAAATATTATTACAAATTAGGAAGTTTTACCTCTGATTTTATGCATAATTTTTGTTTATAGAAACAACTGGTATAGTTATAAAAAGTTGGGACTTTTTACAAACTTGATTTTTTGATACGAATTTAAATTGTTTCAAACTTTAATCGGTAGGAATTAAAAATTATTTAAACTTTAATAATAATAAACTATTTTATTATTTTAAATGTTTATTTAGCTACATTAACCGATTATAATTTCTGGTTAAATTTTTTTCGAGTTGAAATTACAGGAAATTCCAGTTTAATAATATAATAAAAAATTCACTAATAAAAAAACGGAATTAGAAAACAAGAAACAATTTCGTTATTTCAACTGAAAATTACGATAAAATTTACTAGAATAAATTGTTAAAACAACTGGAAAATTATAATCGGAATTTTATAACTTTTAATATTTAACTTCTTATTTATAAAACTTTCAACTATGTTTAGTAAAGACATTTTTTCCAGTTAAAATAATCGGAAGTTCTGTTATTTTAACAATCATTTTTTTCACTACATAAGATTCCAAAATTTTGACTAGAATTCGAGTCGATAAAAATTGATATTATTGGAATTTTAAATCAGTTAAAGTATGGATTAAAAAAATTAAAATTGGGCTTAGTAGAAGTGTTCAATTATTAAAATTGAGGATAATAAAATATAGGATTGATATTGATATAGAAATTTAGATAATTGCCTGAACTACAAAAAAACTTGAATCAGTTCAAATTTGCATTAAAGAAAGTTTTGATTAGCGGAAGCTGAAATTTGTCGATATCATGATGAAATAAAGATTTATTTGATTCAAATAACAATTGAAACTTTTATTAAAGAAACTAAAATTAATTCAACTGAAATATATTCATCAAATTTCAATTATTGATATATTTAAATCTATCCAAATTTCAGTCCATTGTTTTATGACAAACTTTTAATTAATCTTATTTTCTGTTAATTCGGTTTTTACTAAATTAATTCAAATCATAATTAGTTCTAACTTCAATTGATTTCTTTTATCTAAACAATAATTAGAAATTTTAAAAGTTTAATAATTTGCCCATGTAATAAAAATAGATAAAAAATAGTCCATTTATTTAAAGAAATTTAATTTAGTCCGTATTTTTGTTTGAAATAGCGCAGGGAAGTTTTAAACTAAAAGAAATTCTTTTAATCATTAAGAAAAATAAATTAAATTGTAGATTTCAAAAAACCACTTTTTTCAATACCTTATTATTAAAATTAAAATAAAATTGTTTTAATTAATTTACAGTTTAGATTTAATTGAAAATTAGTTATAAGTAAAATAGAAAAGCATATCATTTATAATTAATTTTAAAAATTGATTTTTTATTTATCTTTTTAAAACAATTTAAGAACTGAAAAATATATTAAATATTCATTATTTTTATATATGATTTTTTTTTAATGTAGTTTCAAAAAATGAGCTTTTGTTCATAACATTTTTTACTCTATTTATAAAACTTGTCATTATTTGCGAATTGAGCTTGTAGGAATTGTATTAGAGAGGAAAATTCCGGGAGTATTTTCTTTGCATCTTGTTATCTACTTTCCTGTGGTAACTGTAAGTAAAATTGGACAATTTATCCCTGACTTCTCTTGAAACTTATTAAAGTAGGTAAAGTGATGTGGAACTCAGGTGCCAATTAAACGAGCGTCGTTTGGAGAAGGTATAATGGCTTATGTCACTGAGAAACATTGCTTTAACTAGAACATGCATAGTTAGTAGAAAATAAGAGAAATCGAGCTTGTCTAAACTTGAATCTTCTGATATCTTCAAAGACAAGTTTGTGGAAAATCAATAATTATTTAAATAACAAAATTTTACGTCTATTTTTCTTTGTCGTTTAAAAATTACATTTAAGAGCAAAATACAGAAAGTAGATAAAAATAATGAAAATTTAATAAATAAAAACACAATATAGCGATTCGGTAAAGTGCAATTTATGTTGAATAACAATTCGGCAAAATAATAATAATTATGCAAAGTTATAACTTAAAAATCTGGAAAATGAAAAATCGGTTTAATAAAAATCATGTTTAATAAAATTGCTAGTTTTTAATAAAACAGAATTAATTCGAATCAATAAAACTTAGGTATATATAAAATGAAATTTATGATAGGAAAAAGAATCTTTTGATTCAAGTTTGGGATAAATAAAAGTTGTTGAGAAATAAGAATTAGGTGAAATAAAAGTTAAAATTATGAAAAATGAAAATTCGGAAATGTAAAAAATATATTAAATAAATAAACGAGGTTGTTTTGTTAACAAGATTTAATTTGATTAAAAAATTTTTTTTTTCGTAAAATTCAAAAGAAAATTTATTCGGGAGGTACTTCACGAGGAAGGAAAATGCTCATGAAATGAACATAATTTTTAGTCTTTTTCTTCCATAATTTTTTTTAATGGCATAATGGTTTTTCCAGCACATGTGGAAAATTAATTAAATGATATCGGAATGGGAACAAGATTGGCGCAAATTTAATTAAATTCAAAAGTTCAAAGAATTCTCTAAATGGTTCAATAATTTGTCTGTTTGGAAAAATTTAATTTGCATGCATAATTGTGGATTGTGTCGATAACAAATTGAAATGTTGGCTTTAAAAAAATTAAATTACGGTCGAAAAAATTTATCAAATAAAGCTTAAACTTTTCAAGAATCTTTTGCTTTTCAATTTTCAATTTAAAAGCTTTCAATGTTTTTTAATCTCTGGAGTTGTATACTTTAAATATATATGCACCTTTAAATATTTTTTTTTTGATTAACGTTTTTTGAATTTTAAAGTTTCTTATATTAAGTATTTTCAGAATGCTATAACTTCTTTGCTATTAAAAATTCGAATTTTTCTAATTTGCTAATTTTGGATGCTTCCAACTTGAAAAAAGTTTGCAATCTGTAATTTCTAAACCTAAAAGATTGAAATAAATTTAATCTCATTTTGTTAGGAATTAAAAATAAATAAAATTTCAATCGCAAAACTAAAAGTTTGAGTCGATAAAAATAAAAAATTAATTTCTTTTTTATAACTAGATTCTGCCACAGAATTAAATATAAACGATTCAAATAATCTTTTTTCCTTCAACCTTAGAAACTAAAAGTAATTCAAATGAACGCAATTTTTTGGTTATTTTATAAAATCATTACATTTTATAAAATTTGTGTTAAGTTTGAAATTAATTAAAGAAATAGAACTTGGAATTGTTTTAAGTTCAGAATAACTAAAATTTCGACTAATAAAGTTTCTCAGAATTGGAATTTGAATCAACAATACTTTGGAAAAAAGTTGTAGTATCAACATTAATTTTTCTCATTCTAATCAACATAGTTTTTGATTAACAAAAGTTTGAATTAACAAAAATTTGCAATACTTAAAATTTGAATAGAAAACAAAAACTTTCAGTACACCTTGAACAAAAAACTGTATAATAAAAAAATTATAATCTATATTAATAATCCACAAGATTCATTTATTCATTCTTTTATTCTATCCTCACCTAAAGTTTGGCACTTAAATATTTTTTTGTTTTAAATCAATTATTTTTTAAAAAATGCATTTAATTGCATTTAATTAATTTAATAATAAATTGTAATCACAATTTATAAATTTCAGTTCAAATAATATTCATTTCATTAATAAATAAATCTATAGTTTTTACTATAATTTTCAACAGTTTTCAATATACAATTATTCTCTTTAAATTTTATAATTATTCTTGAATTTTTTAAAATTATTTTGTTCTTTTCTCGATTATTCTCGTCATAATTTGAATTTTTCTTTCGATTGTCAATTATTTTCCTCATTTCTCAATTATTTCCTTTAATATTTAATTATTTTAGTCATTTTGTAATTTTTCTTTCAATCATCAACTATTTTCTTAAATTTTCAATTTAATTCTTTAATCTTTAATTTATTTTTTTAATTTTTAACTATTTTCTTTAATTCTAATTTATTTACTTCAATTTTCAATTGCATTCTTCGTTTTCCAATTATTTAGTTCAATATTCAATAATTGGCGCATTTCCTCAATTATCAATTATTTTCTTGAAAGTTCAATACATTTCTTCAATTTCCAATTGGTTTCTTCAATTTTAATTTATTTTCTACATTTTTTTCCATAATTTTCATTAGTTTTCAATTGGAAAATTATTATTCTGATTCAATTTTATGATTATTCATTAATTTAAAAAAACTTTTTTCGAACGCCGATTATTCTCACCATTTTTCTATTTTTTTTCAATTGTTAATTTTTTTCTTCAATTATCAAATATTTTCTTTAATTATCAATTATTTTTATCGATTTTCAATTAATTCCTCATTATTCAACAAAAGTTTTAGATTTTTTCAATTATTTTATTCACTCATAAAAATTGTTTTAAAATTTCAATTCAATTATTCAATTCTTGAACTATTCTCTTCAATTTTCAGTTATTTTATTTAAATTTATATTCCACTTTCCAATCTTCATTTATTTTCTTTAATATTACAAAATTATCGCCTTTTGTCAATTATGATTTTAGATTATAGTTAAATTTCTTTAATTTTAAATAAAATTTTGAATACGATTTTTACTTCAGTTGTTAAATGTGCAATTATTTCCAAAAATTTCCTACAATTTTCTAAATTTTTCAGTTTAAAATTATTTTCTTTAAATTTAATATTTTTTGTTTAACTTTTTCAATTATTTTTTTCAATTTCCTATTAATCTAGTCATTTTTCGAATTTTGTTTTGAATACTAACAAGTATTTTAGTCATTTTTCACATATTATTTTAAATTTTTTAATTATTCTTGTCATTTTTTAACTATTTCATTCAATTATTTCCTACAATTTTTTCAATTTTCAAATTGTATCCTAAAAAATTTTTCAATTAAAAATTATTTTTTCAAACTTTAATTTAATTCTTAAAATTTCAATTTCTTTCCTCAATTCATTATTATTAATTTTCTTCAATTTCAATTATTTTTTTAGATTTTCAATCCAGTTTTTAAATGTGCAATTATTTTCAATAATTATTCCTATAATTTTCATAATTTTTTAATTTGCAATTATTTTCTTATATTTAATATCTCTTGTATAATTTTTTCAATTATTTTTTTCAATGTCCTATTGATCTAGTCATTTTTTAAATTTTGTTTTCAATTGACTATTTTCGTCAATTTTTGCATATTACTTTCAATTTTCCAATTATTCTCTTCATTTTTTAACTATTTCATTCAATTATTAATTATTTTCTGCAATATTCAATTATTTCCTACAATTTTTTCAATTTTTAATTAGTATCCCAAAATTTTATAATTATTCTTTGATTTTTTAAATTCTTTTGTTCGATTGTGTATTAATCTAGCCGTTTTATTTTGAATTTTGTTTTGAATTGTCAATTGTTTTAATTATTTCGTAATTTTTTTTTTAAATTATAATTTTTTTTTTCAAACTCTAATTTAATTCTTAAATTTTCAATTTATTTCCTCAATTTTTTATTATTTTCTTCAATTTCAATTATTTTTTTTTAGAGTTTCAATCCAGTTGTTAAATGTGCAACTATTTCCAACAATTATTCCTATAATGTTCTTAAATTTTCAAATTGCAATTATTTTCTTTCAATTTAATATTTCTTGTTTAATTTTTTCAATTATTTTCTTCAGTTGTCTATTGTTCTAGTCATTTTTCACATATTTTCTTCAATGTTTTAATTATTCTCGTCATTTATCCGCTATTTCCATCAATTATTAGTTATTTTTCGCATTTTTCAATTATTATCTTAAAATTTTATATTTATTCTTTGATTTTTTAAATTATTTTGTTCGGTTGTGCATTAATCTACCTATTTTGTGAATTTTTTTTTCAATTGTTAATTATTTTCGTCAATATTTAATTAATTTCGTTTTATTGCAATTTATCTTTTAATTATCAATTATTTTCTTGAAATCCACTTCTATTTCTTTAATTTCCAATTTATTTTTTTTAATTTTTAATTATTTTCTTCAATTCTCAGATATTTCCTTTTAATTTGCAATTATTTGTAATAATTTTCAATTAATTCTTCAATATTAAATAATTCTCGTATTTTTTAAATTATTTTTTTCACTCATAAAAATTATTTTAAAATTTCAATTCAATTATTTAATTGTAGAACTATTCTCTTAAATTCTCAGTTATTTTCTTCATATTTAAATTCCACTTGTCAATTTTCAATTATTTTCTTTAATTTTAAAAAATTATCGCCTTTTTCTATTATTTTTTTCGATTATCATTAATTTTCTTTATTTTAAATTGTTCAATATATTTTTCTTTAATTTTTATTTCTATTCTTAAATTTTTATTTTCATTATCCAGTTTCCAATTGTTTTCTTCTATATTAATTAATTCTCGGCTTTTTTCAAATATTTCTTTCAATTATTAATTATTTTCCGCAGTTTTAAATTATTATCTTAAAATGTTAAAATTATTCTCTGATTTTTTAAATTATTTTGTTCGGTTGTGTATTAATCTAGCCATTTTTTGAATTTTGTTTTCAACTGTCAATTATTTTCGTCATTTTGTAATTTTTTGTTTTGAATTATCAATTATTTTTTCCAACTTTAATTTAATTTTTAAATTTCCAATTTATTTCCTCAATTTTTTTATTATTTTCTTTAATTTCAATTATTTTTTTCGATTTTCAATCCAGTTGTTCAATTTGCAATTATTTCCTATGATTCCTATAATTTTTTAAATATTTTGTTTAAATTTAATATTTATTATTATTATTACTAATATTTTCAATTGTACAAGAATATAGCCACTTTTCAAATTTTGTTCTCAACTGTTAATTATTTTCCGTCATATTTCAAATATATTCTTCAATTTCGTAATTTTCTTTAATTGACTTTACAAAAACTTCTAGTTTTTAATGATCAACAACAAAGTAAAGTTACTATTGCTTGTTCTTAAATAAACCAGTTCCTCGATTATTTTCTTTGAAACTCATTTGAGCCAAAAGCTCAATATCACTTTTTCTCTTTTAATCTAATGCTCAGAACGCTCTGGTATTATAATGATTTAAAAAACCCGTCACTTGGACACTCGTAGCGATCTTTTCAAACATGCCTCAATGAATTTTATCGAAGCACTATTTATTCATGGCAAAAATCCAATAATTCACAATCACTTTTTCTCTCCACGTATTGTCAGCCTTGTTACAGAAAAAACAAAGTTAGTTTTAGTGAAAGCACCGAAGCTGGCTTTACCCTCGGATCTAATGCACGATGAGCGATAAACTTTGACCTTGGAACGATTGATGCTATTATTAATTCCTTCCGTTGGCCGACAGAAGAAATTAGTCAGGTGATATTAATTAAATGAGGCTCGAGTGTAGAGAAGAAAGATAGCTTATACAATATGCGTAAAAATGCATTCTTCAGGATTTACGTCAAACGACAAAATTCAGTAAAAGTGGTTTAATGTGTGAAGGATACGCGACACGCAGCGATTCAGAAATTTGTGGTACAGAAATTGGGAGGGGAGGTGGAAGATTAAAGAATAAGGGATGGAATTGAGCAAAGTACAATGTTAAACTTGAGAGGGGGATGAAATCACCTCGCAGTCAAGAAAAGCTCTTTGCGCAAGCGCTTCTAAATTCCGAGCTTTCGGGCCACGCGGCGGCGACAGTTCTCTCTCAAACCGCGAAACTCCCGCCGGCGCCGTTCTCGATCCGAGGTGCGATTACGAATTTCTCATTTCAAAAAAAAAAGTTCTCTTCTTTCGACAAAAAAATTCTCCTGACACTCATGACGTTTTCTCAATTAAGCAGATTTTTTTTAAACACCTTTTTCTAAATGGTTGGTACCCGCTGTCTACAATTCAAAATGTTCTGTGTTTTTCGAAATCGAATATTGTTTTGATTTAAATGTCTTTCCCTTTTTACGATTGTTGTTTGTTTTGTTAAAATAAACCATGTAAATGATTTTCTGTTTGTTTGAAAGTACAGAGTAAAAAATGAGGCAATGAGTTGTTTATTATGTGAAATAAACAATATAAATGATTTTTGTTTGTTTAAAAGTACGAGGTAAAAAATGAGGAAATAAATTGTTTTTTGTCTAAAATAAACATAAATTATTTTTTTTGTTTGAAAGTAAGAAATTAAAAATTAGGAATTAAGTTGTTTTTATTTTTGTTTTTTTATTGGAGTAAAAAGTAAGAAATGAGGTCTAAAAATTTGATTTCATTTTCTTGTATGTTAAATTTTCGGGTGTAAAAATTTTGTTAAATAACTCAATACCTTAGAAGATGCTTTTTTGAAAAAATTATCTAAATCAGAATTAGTGACAATTAATTCGAATTGGAGTTTGACTTTCTGGGTGAAATTTGACTAGTCAATTTAAAAACTGTTTTTTTTTATTTCAAAAGAAGTTGACAATTTTTTTTGTGTGACTAAGTTGAATTTGGTGAATTTTACCAATTTATTGTAGAAAGTCAGTCAATATTTGGAATTAGTCAAGATTTTCACTTATTCAAATTTCGAGTACATTTTGTGGTAAAAATAGTTGAATTTGACTGAATTGAAAGAAGGTTTTCTTAAAATTTGGATTATTCCTGAAATAATAAACGTTTTTTTAAATTCTTGTGTTTTAACCTCTAGAGATCAAGCAATTAAGGGGAAAAATATAAATAATCTTATAATCAAAAGAAGCTAAATACATAAAAATAAAAAATCGGAAAATGTCAAGATTTTGAATTTTTTTGGTCAATTGTTATTCTTTTCAAAAACCATCGGATTTGAAAATTTATTCGGAAAATTAAAAAAATGTTTTCACAATTTTATTGCATTGAGTGTATTTCATACAATTATGTACGGAAATTTTTGAATTTAAGGCGGGAATTTAAGTTTATTATTTAAATACTAAATCTGAGTTTGAAATCCAACCAGATCTGAAATTTAAATGAAAATTCTCGTATCTTTATGAAAAAATAAATTCTTTTAGTTTCAGAAAATGGAGTATTCTTGCAAATTAAAACTAGAATTATATGGTTTATTATGTTTTATAATAGTATACTATACTTAAAGTTTAATTTCTGTCGTTAGAATAAGTAACATAATTGTTATTATAATTGCTTTTTCAAGTAAAAAGAGAGTTATTTCTTTGATAAAATAATCCTTTTTGGATTAAAAGAAATTTTTAGTAGTAAAAATATTCCTATTTTGTTAAATAGACTTTTCTAGTAAAACGAATCTTTTTTTTTTTATAGTTAAGCTAATATGATATAGTAAATCTAGCAAAAAATTTTATTAAAAATACAATTAAATAGACTTTTCTAGTAAAACGAATTTTTTTTTATTTATAGTAAATAAAGCAAAAAATTGTATTAAAAATATCTAGTGTGAAAGATTATCTAATTAAAAAAATCTTGTTCAATAGATGTTGTAAAAAAGTTCTTAGACGAAAGGAAGAAAAATCTTTTAAAAATGAACTAATAAAAAATTTAATAAAAAAAAATTTGTAGAAAAGATCCGTTACATTGTTCTAGTAAATCAGTTCTTGAGAAAAAGATCTAGAAAAAGTAATCAATAGATAATGACCTATTAAAAATTATCTTGTAAAAATGAACTAATAAAAAGATTTAGAAAAAGATATAGGAAAGAAAGATCCATAAAGAAAGATTTGAAAAGAAAAATCTGGAAAAAGAGATCAAAAAAGGAAGATCTAGTTTGAATAAAGATCTATAAAAAAAGATCTAGTGATAATGATCTAGTAAAATTGATCTTATAAAAATGGACTAATAAAAAGATTAAGTAAACAGATCTAGCAAAAGGATCCAATAACATTGATCCAGAAAAATAGTTCTAGTAAAAATGGACTAGTACAAAAAATCTAGTAAAAGAAATCTAGTTAAAATTATCTTATATAAAAGAAGTAACAAAAATATTTGGTAAAAAGTTTCATGCAAAAGGATTCTTTACATTGATTCAGTACAGTAAATCAACTAAAAAAGTCTAGAAAAAATCTAATAAAGATCTATAGCAAAGCTTTATAAAAAATCTAATAATGAAGATTTAGTAAAAAAATTACAGTAACAAGTAAACAATAATTAAATTTTAGTTCTTCGATATTGGATTATGATGGAATTAAAATAAAAATAATCTAGAAAAAAATTCAAGTTAAAAAGAAATCTTTTTCAGCACATTGATAAATGGGGATTTTGAAATTTTGAAAAATTAAGGCTTGAAATATAATTCTAAAAGTTTCTAGACTAATATAAACTTTGAAAATCAGTTTTTACCATTTTTTTGTAAATTAGTAAATAATTAAAAGCTAAAATAATGTTAGGCTAAAAATAAAGCTAAAATAATATTAAGAAACAAATATTTATTGGATGAGAGAAAATATTTTTCGATCCAAGAAATTTGACTTTCAAAACAATTTTCTTCTTGATTTTAAACGATTTCTTTGGAAAAAAAGATGTTTTTGTTATAATTGGTTTAGATTAATCTAACATCAAGTTTTTTAATTTAAAGAATATTTTGTGATCGACAATAATTGTTTAATTGAATCAAAATTCAGTCTTTAATTAATAAATGATTAATCAAATAATAAAGACAATTTTTATAATTGTTAAAAGCTTTGTAGATAATGAAAAAAGGTTTTTCTACAAATTATTAACGAGGGCGAGAAAAAAATAAAATCTTTTTTTCATGCGTGAAAGTATATACAATCTTGCACGCAAAGGCAATTTTAGATAGATTCATCAGCGAAAAGATAAAAATCAAATTTTTTCTTCTATACAATTGCAATTGAGGGTACATAGTTGTTATACGTTCGCTAGTTTAGAATTACGTTCAGTTATAAATATTGAAGAAAATGTTATGGTTACTTTTTTAAAACTTGTTATTTAAAAAAAAGATCATTAAATTGCAACTTGTTCTTGTTATTTAAAAAAAAACTAATCAGATTGTTTAAATAACTTTCTTTTTAAAACTTCCTATTTTTATTAAAAAAAAAAAATATTTTCCCAGAAAGTAACATTAAGTTTTTAGAGACTTATTTATTTTTTAAGGATACAACATCGTTTATTTTAAACAAAGCAGGTTTTTAATTATTTTTTAGAGTGCTAATAAAAATATTTTACAACTGAATAAGTTACTAAATTAAGTGAGTTCAATTAAATTAAGTAATTAAATTTTTTAAAACGTTTAGAGTATGATTAATTACGACGTGTCAAAGAAGGATAATTAATTAATTTGAATAAATCGGAATAAGAGCTTAGAATTGAATTCGCTTCTGAAGTTAAGAACTTTTGTGACAATCAGAGCAAATTATTTTCGTTTACTGTTAAATTGAAACATTGTTTTCTGGAGAATTAAAATAATCGAAGAAATGCAAATTTTTTTCTATGATAGCAACAAACTTAATTATTTTGTAATTGAGGAGCACATTTTTAAAAGTTGATAAATTCATTTTCGAAAAAAATGAGTTAAGCAAAAATTGAACATATTAACAACCTTACAGATCGATTTGTGACTGTTGAATTAAAGAAAAAAATTTTATTAACAAAGAACTTTCGATTTTTAAAAATCTTGACTTAACCAAGATGATTTAAAATTTTAATTTTTTGTCCTGGTAAAAATTACAAAAATCTTTAAATTTTCTAATTATTATACACTTTAAAAGAAAACTGCCTTAAGACTAAAAAATATTCATATATCTATAATTTCGTACAGTTTTTCTACTTTATAATTAACTCCAGGGGTTAGGTGGAAAATTGCATTTGTTTCGTTTTTTTGAAATAACAAAATGTGGATTTATCAATTTTTGAAAAGAGTTTTCTCAATTAATTATTAAAAAATTGAATTGAAATTTAAACACTATTTAAAATAAGTAAATTTATTTGAAAAGTGATTAAATAGTTCACAAAATTGTTGAATTAAGAATAACTATATGTATAAAGAAACTAAATAAATAACTAAATTAGAAAAAATCGTGTAAATTGACCAATGAAAATCAGATAATCAATTTACTCAACTCTCAAATAAATATAAAAATTATTAAACAATAAAATTATTCTTTATTTTTATTTTCCAAATATACTAAATAGAAACTTATTACTCGCAATAGAAAGTTTAATATTTATTGAAGAAATAACCCTTATATACCTATATATATTTTTTTTAATTTAGCTTGGGAAATATAAATTAAAAATAATGAAATAATCAAACGTAGACAAAATGTACATTAAGCAAAATAACATTAAATATTTTATTGAGAAGGAAAGCTAGAAATCTGTTTTGTAGATTATAACCATAATTTGAACTGAAGTTATGTTAATGTTTCTGAACATTAATTAATACAATATTGTTTGATAATTAAAATGAAACTATTACGAAGGGCGGCAAAATATTTAGCAACGTCAAAGTACATAATTACCGAAATTAATTTCATTCTTAAGTTAAAAAATGACCAGGTTTGATTTCAATTATAGAAACAATAATTTAAATTATCTATAAATTATCTATAAATTATCTAGAACAAGTATTATTAATCAATAATTAGTTATTTTAGAATGAATATACAGGGTATTTTCAATTTTAGTCGTATTTATAATGAGATATATTTTTAATTTTTTATCGTCTTTGAACTAAATTTTCTATTTTAATACAAATTTTAATGTCAAATTCGTCAGTTCTCATTAGTTCTAATTAACAGAGCATATCTGTCACAATATTTTAACTTCCTTTATAAAATAGATTAAAATTACCCACACAGATGCTAAATATTGTTGCAGCGATGATCAATGACGATAATTCAAGATCATCGGTTAATTATCGGTATAATAATGAACGTTAACGCGAGAAGGTCATTTGAACGTGATACTTTATTTCCTGACTAATTTCGGTCAATTATTATTTTAAGAGAATTTTCTTGCAAACTTATTAGAAACTTAAAATTACAGGAAAAAATTGTTAAAAGTGTAAAATAGTGTTTGTAACTCGAGCTAAATTAAGTGCTTGTTACAAAAATTGTAAAATTAACGTGAAAAGAAAGTGAATGAAAAAATTCCATTATTAAAAATATTTCACTGAATTTTTCCGTAGAAAAGGATGCATTTTTTTTTTTTTTTTGTTAGAAAGTAGTAAAATTTAAGTTGTAAAATTAATATTTTACGTTGTATGAAATGACCAAGAATATGTCCGTCGTGATGAAGAAAACCAAGTGGAAAAAAGTGGAGTTTGTGGATCGAGGAAAGGGTCATAAAGGACTGCTATTTATATGACGTTAGAAGGCGGTTTAGGGCCGTTTTACAATCAGTCGTTGCTGGAAAACAGGAAAGTAAACTTTATAAAACAGATTTTCTCGTTTTGATTAGTGCTTTTTGGTTTTTATTTTTCTACGTAGATATGCAGATGGAATAATCTTAGAAAAGTTGATTATTTATTGAATTTTTAAATGTTTATTATTTAATGATTTTACTTTAATGTAATTAATTATAAATTACTAAAAATGTATTAAAATTCCCAAAAAACGATTTTTAGAGATAATTTATTATTATTTTATTATTTCCATATTTATGTTTGAAAAAAATATGTTGAAAAATATATTTGGAAAATATACATTTCGAGATAAGCTTTTTCTTCATTAGAGATGGTGAAATGAAAAACTTGCTTGATTTAAGAGCAACTTGATCTTTTTCTTAGTATTGAGATCGACTTTGTATGAAATGACCCATTTCAGATGAGACTTATACGGAATCGAGTAATTCCCAAGGGAATAGGCTCCCTCCTCGAAAAAAACCCAATTTACCAGCGATTTGATTTCTTAATTAATAAAAAAAGTCGAGTTTTTCTTTAAAGCGAAGAATCCATGAAAAGTAAACGATTTTAAAAATATAAACGACCGTAAATGAAAAAAAAATTAAGGAGGTTTTAAAGCAAGATTTAACTTTGATCATTGAATTGAGGAAATTTGAATACAAATTTAACAAACCGAATTAAATAGACGGGGTTTTTTAATTTTACGAAAAATTTCTCTATTACTAAAAAGAATGTTTGGAATACAGAATAAAAATTTTGTAGGCACAACCAAATTTTTTTGTTGACATTAGGGATTTAAAGGTTTTGGTAATTTTTTCTAGTAAAAAATTAAATTTATAAATCTAAATCGTTTTAAGTCCAGATGTTTTTAAATTGAAAATTATTTTTTAATAAAATTCTTTTACTGTATATAATGAACAGGGTTTAGAGGTTAGGTTAGAGACTTTTGTTTGATTTTGCTTTTTTATGAATAAGTTTAATAACTATTTTATAAATATAGTTTTCACTCACAAAACTGAAGCATCTTTAAATAACAAATGTTTGTTATTTGCTTAAACTATTAATTAAATTCGAATAAATTAACTTTTTATAAAAATCTGTTTAGTGTCATTTGCTCAAAAAATCTTATTCAAATTTATTTATTATTGAACTTTCACATTTAAAAATATCCTTATTTAACATAATTTATTAATTTTATTATAAAACTTTTCTTGAAAACAAAAAAAAACACGCATATTTGATACTGCCGATAAAACATTTTAATAAACTCAAATAAAAATCTTAATTAATTGTTCAACAATACTATTTTGCTATGATTACATTGTTAATTTTTTTTATTGATTTCTGTAACAGAAATGTGACTCAAAAGTGAGTTTAAGGTAACAAAAATGAGTCGACCTAGTGCCATAATGAATTATTGAAATTTAAAGAGTACTTTGGTAGTCATCCATTAAGAAAATAAAAATCTATTTGAGGTTTAATTAAACAAATGGAGGGTTTTCTTAAAAAATCCTTTAAGACAGAGTAATTTCTTCTCGAAATAAACTATCGATCACCGAAAAATAATAGGTAAAGTGATTCAGCAGTTTGCCTAAGGTTTCTGGTGCTCGGCTTTTTCCAACAGTTTCCAATCGTGGCTCACTCCATTAAACAGACTTACCTCTCTCAGTATCTTGCTACTTACTTACTAGAATAAGAAAAAAATAAAGATCTTTATTTTGCTGTGAAATACCAATCACATTGAGAAGTAGAACAAAAACCAAAGAGGATATAACCTGTAAAAGTTAATGATGCTTTTTTGTTTGGATTTTATTTGAAATCTGAAAATAATAATTGCTTATTATTATTACGACATGTCGATTGTTAAGGGAACCTCAATTTTCAAACCATTAAAATTAACGTTGATCAGAGGTAGTAATTTTTTTCTAGGACAGTTTAGTTCCTAAAATTACACAGCCTCACAAAAACATTTTTTTTCATTATCTGAAAAATTTTAGCTAATCTGGTTATTCTGATTTCGGATTCGGATTCAGCGGAAAAAAATACGTAGGAATACTATTGTCCCAGATAAAAAAATAATTTTTTTGTAGGACTTTCGGGTTTTGGAGCCATTTTTTGAGATTATCTTAAAAATTTGAGCCAAACTGGTTATTCTGACTTTGGATTTGGATTCAGCGAAGAAAAATATGCAGGAAGACACTAATGTAGTGACTCGTCAAAAAAAATTTATTTTTTGTAATGCTGTATTATTGGAGAATATCAAAAACTAAAATTTTGACCAGTTTGAATTATTTGTTTATGAAAAAATTAAACATTTTTAAAATCGACCATGTTTCATAATTTTTAATATTTTCCAACCAATTTTTTTTCCTCGCTTTTTTAATGATTCTTTACGATCTTTCACACGGATTTTAAAAAATTTTAATTTAAGAAAAAAAAAATACAAAAATGGTAGAAAATAGCCAAAAATTTTATTTTAATATTTGATTAATATAACACGTTTTTAGACCTAAAACTATGCTCGAAAAAAAATTGGCATCCTAGAGCAAGGGTTTCAAGTTTCACTGATTTCTCACTAAATATCTATGTCCTTTCAAAATTTTCACTATTTTTTATCGACAATTTTTTGTAGACCTATTTTATAGTTCTGGACAAAATTAGGCATGGATTCTAAATACTTTTAATTTTTAATAAAAATAAAAATTCTAAAATCCGTAAAAAAAGTATTTTTTAATTTTCATACATACAGCATAATTTTGCATCCTAAATAATGTCGGAAAAAATTGGAATCTCTGAGCAAAGTTATTTTTCATGGTTTGAAAATCAAGGTACTGGTTAGCTTAATTATATGATTATATAAATCTGTATTGGGAAATTTAATTAGAACATTCTCTATGTTATGAAATCTTTGTTTGATAAAAAAAAGAAGTATTTTTCATGCTTTTATTTGTTTAAAGCGGTGTTTAATCTTCTTTTTCTTCTTCTTTCGTAAAAATTAAATGAACCATTTTACTAAAATTTTCTTTATATAAAAATAAATAATATAATATAATATGTTCCTGATATTTTTTAAAGTATAGAGAAGTTTCTATAAGAGATATTTATAAATACACTGAAAAAAATTATGACTAGAGAAAATAATATTTAAAAATTAATTCTAGTTATTTGTTAAATACACCCTTACCAAAATTCTAGTTAATCTAACCAGACTGTTTTTTAGTCAAATATTGGCCAGACCTATTTCTAGTTATTTTTTAAATTTCTAGTAATTTTTTCTACTTTTCTGTTATAAATTTTATTTTAAAGTTATTTGTTAAACTTAGTAGTAAAAAAAAATGTTTAATATTTTTTTTACACTTACATGTGTTCTTTTCATAGTTTCTTGTTTATATTCTTCATAATTTTCTTTTTTAAATTCGTTATAAAGTTTTCATTTTTCTTAAGTTGTTTTCTTTCACTTCTAGTTATTTATTCCATTTTCAGATGTGTTCTTTATTTCCAAGTTGTATTTTAAATTTTTAGTGATTATTCATAAATTTCTATTTTCTTCGCTTGCTTGTTTTTGAACCACTTTTTAGATATCTACCCTTTTTTATAGTTTTTTATTACATTTTCTTCCTTTTCAAATTTGCAAGTAATTTTTTCATTTTTTAGTTATTTCTTCATTTTTTAAAATTATTCTATACCTTATAGTATTTTTTCCAAATTAACTGTTCATTTCTCATCAATATTGACTTATTTCCTTCTTTTTCTCAGTTTTCTTTCGCTTTTATTAAATTGCATTTACTTATTAATATTTCAGATTGCTTCGTTACATCTTAGATATTTGTAAAATTTTAAAATAACTAGTTTCATTAGTTTCGTTTTCTTTTCTTCAATTTCCACATTTTCTGTTCTTTTTCTAGTAATTCTTCCTTATATATTAATTTTTTTTAATTTTCTTGTTATTTTCCAATTTTATAGTATTTTTTTTAATTTCTGGATATTGTTTGTGAACTTCTAGTAAACTTTGCTTTATCATAGAGGAAGCTTTGTGATCGTTACAATTTTCAATTTTCCAAAAATAGTTTAAATCGACTGATTTTTATCTATAAAGTGTTAATTTTCATTTTTAAGCAAATGTCCTGATGTATAACTTTATTGTTACCAGGTTATCTCGAGAAGGCTTTACAAAATTTTAATAAAATTAGGATCGCTTATTAAGCTTATAAATATCTAAATTTTGGACACAGGAATTTTTAAAAATACTCAATCAAATTTTTCTGAGCAACTTTTTTTATCGAAAAAAATGTTGTTTTTTGCCAAAATTATTGTCTATGCTAAAAATACAACTTAATAAATACAAAAATCATATTTCTTATCTTAAAACGAATCGATTGACCTATATAAAGTTTATAATTGATCAAAAATTCTTAAAATAATTCGTGTTTTTTCATTTTTTTAATAACTTGAAACTTCTTTAATTAACTTTTATATAATTAATTTATTGCTTCCTCTATGAGAAAAAGTAATTATTTCTCATCTTTTTGTAATTATTTTCTTCCATTTCTAGTTATTTTTCACATTTTTCTTTCGCTTTTATTCAATTTCATTTACTTATTAATATTTCAGACTGTTTCGTTACATCTTAGTTATTATTAAAATTAAAAAAACAGTTTTTCATAAGTTTCGTTTTCGTCTCCTTAATTTCTGTTTTTTCTTTTTTTCAAATTTTTCCCAGAATTTTTAACTTTGAACATTTGCCGACTACAAGTATAAAACCTTCACATTCTGTGAACTAGAAACCTAGTCTTTTATTATTTTTTAATTCTTTCTTCAATTTGCTTGTTAATATTTTTCAAAGTTTGAATAACTGTTTTAAATCCCTGGAAATTGTTTTAAACTTCTAGTAATTTTTTCTCCTCTTTTAGTTATTTTTCTTAAATTTCAAAAACTTTTTTATTTCCTATAGTAATTTTTCTTTTTTTTTCTAGTTATTTTTCTTTATTCTTTAGGTGTTTTTCTCCTTTCTTTTTGTTAGTTTCTTTTAATTTTTTTATTTCTGTTCTTCTTGTTCCTGCTCGTTTCTTTCTTATTCTTCTCTTTTAACTCTTTTAATGATTAAATACTCAATTTTAAAATAATTTCCCTTATTTAAAATTTCCAGAAAGAGCAATAAGTAGTTTTTTATATTATTTGATTATTGTAATGGCGGTCTAAAGGTTCGTAAATAATTTATTTTCCTTGACTCCAAGTTAGAATATTGAATCAAAACAAAAAGGAAAATCACTGAAAATCTCAAGTGGGTGGGTCTCAAAGAACCAAAGTGCGTAGGTCCTAGTCGAAGAATGACTGCCCCAAACTTATATGCTCGCGATGAAATATTGCCTAGACGATTCTGTGGCGCCAACTTTCGTTACTGTAATCTTACTTACGAGAAGAACCGAAATTAGAAAAGATTCAGCCAAGAAAACAATGAAAAAATGATGATAAATTCAACCCAACGAAGTAGAAATGAAAAAAATGAAAGAAAGCCACACTGTTAAAAAACACATACTTATATTTTTAATACCTACGTAAAAATGTATGAAGAGACATTATGATGTTTTTTCTTATTCTTTCTTCTACTATCTTTACGTTGAATGAGGAAATTTCTATTTTTTTTATTACTGTTAATAATTAACAAAAAAAAAAAAAAAAATTCGTAAACTTAGTTAATTTCTAGTTTAGATCGTCTTGGAACAAAATTAATAATCTTCTTTTTTTAACTCCGCTCTTGGTTAATTTTTCTCTCGTTTCGACGGATAAAAAATCTTCAAACGCTTTTGTAATGTCGGGCGAAATTTAAGAACAAGAAATTATTCAAGAAGACTGGATTCACGAGCAGAATTGAAAAGACCTGTCGTATTTAATTGTGCATCGTTAATTACTCTCCAGTAGATTACTGAAAGGTCCGCCCGTGTCTTGTACCTTGGAAAACTTTTGACGTTTAGTGAAGCCTTTCGCGTGGTCATCGTTTTACAAGAATTACGGGCGTTTTATTTAAAATATGAAGTAATTATAATAAGCCCTTATTTCTTGCAAGAACATAAAAAAAGTACGCGATTGACATTCGAATAATTAAAATCTACAACAATAAGTTCTATAATTTTTATAAAAACGATATTGAATAAAATGTTGATGATGTTTTGTATTTTCGTTGATGAATATTGTAAATACGTATTCAAATATTTAAAATATTAAACACATATTTAAATATTTAAAATACTGAGTATTTCATATTTTCTTATTTAGAATGTTGATTCCTCAATTTTTTGAAAAACAGAAAATATTCAAAAATCCGTACTGCAAGAGTTACTGAAAAACTCAGTTGACTTTTCCTGATTTTTCGAAAAAGCAATTTCAACATTGAATAACAAATCAACAAGTTTATTTGTAAATAAAATTGAAGCGCTTTAACTTTGATATTCAATTTGAAGATTCAATACGTGAAAGTTGAAGTTTAATGAACTAAATGAAGTTAAATAAACTTGAACAAAAGTTTTCTAAGGACGATGTCTCAAAAAGCGATACGAAAAGCATGATTATAAACAAAACAGAAAGCTTACTCAGATTTAAAAATCGTTTTATAAATCTTAAGCAACAAGAAATTAATTAAATTGGAAAATTGGCCTCACGGAGTAAATTCAAATTCAATTAATTAAATAATAATAATCTCCGTAAACTCCTGAAGTTAGTTAGTATTTATATTTATTCATTTTTTTCTGTTCACGTTTTAAAACTTGAAGTGAAGTTAGTTAGTATTAATATTTATTCATCTTTTTCTGTCCACGTTCTAAAAACTGAAGTGAAGTTAGTCCGTGTTATTTTATTGATTTTGACTCTCTTTATCAGGAAATATTTTGAAATTTGAATTGAAAGAATAAAGTAACCTTTTTCGTTAGTGTCGTGTTTTACTGGTTTTTAATTGTCATTTGTGTAAAAAAAAGTTCCGAAAAATGCTTTAAAAAATTATTATGGTGTTTGAAGAAGTTTAAAATATACATATACACATGCAATTAATTTCCTAAATTTTCAGTTATTATCTCAAATTTAGATTATTGTCATCAATTTTCCATTATATAACGATTTTTTAATTATTTTCTTTTGCTTGAAAATAAACTCTGCAATTTTTCTTGATTTTCATCAATTTGTAATTATATTCATTATTTTGGCATTACTTTTAAAAATTTTAATTATTTATCCGATATTGCAATTATTTTCATCAATTTTCGTTATTTCTGCGATTTTTTAATTTTTTTCTTTAATTAAAATTTTTTAAGTAATTTTGTAATTATTATTTTTTTTAAACATATATTTTATGATTTTTTCAGTTATTTCTCTCAAATATTATTGAATGTTTTCAATTTTTTATATTTAAATTATTTTCATCATAATTCAATTTTCTTTCTCAATCTTAAATTATTTTCAGCATATTTCAATTTCTTTTTTCAATATTTAATTAATTTTATCATTTTTCAATTATTTTTCTCGATTGTTAATTACTATTCTCATTTTCTAAAATTATTTTCTAAGATTTTTAAGTATTTTTCTTAAATTTCTATTATTTTCTTAAATTGTTAATTATTTTTCTTTGTTTTCATAATTTCCAAAAAATTTTTATTAATTATCATAAATTTCAATTATTTTGCTTCCTCATAGAGGAAGCTTTGTGATCGTTAAAATTTTCGATTTTCCAAAAATTGTCTAAATCGACTCATTTTCATCTAAAAAGCAAAAATTTTCATTCCTAAGCAAATGTCCAGATGTATGTGTGTGTGTGTGTGTGTATGTATGTATGTGTGTGTGTGTGTGTATAGCGTTTTTTGTGTACAAGATATCTTGAGAACGCTTTAACGGATTCCAATAAAATTTGGATGACTTATTAAGCTCATGAATATCTAAATTTGGACACAAAGATTTTTGAAAATACCCAACCAAATTTTTTTAAGCACCTTTTTTCATCGAAAAAAATCGTTTTTTGCCAAAAAAAATTTTGTATGCTAAAAATACAACTTAATGAATACAAAAATCATATTCCTTATCTCAAAACGAATCGATTGACCTATATAACTTTTATAATTGATCAAGAATTCGTAAAATAATTCATATTTTGACATTTTTTTGCATTAAAATTTTTTTTTAACAACTTTCCCAATTAACTTATATATTATTAATTTCTTGCTTCCTCTATGAGGAAGCAAATTATTTTGCTTACTCGGAAGCGAAGTGTCTATGAAATAGACAGAATTCACACCTAGTTTAGCATTCTTCCAGTCTTTTCTACAATTTTTAGTTATTCTTATTTTCTAAACTTATTTTCTAAGATTTTTAAAAATTTTTCTAAAATTTCAATTGTTTTTTTCAATTTTTAATTATTTTCATTTGTTTTCATAATTTCAAAATTTATTTAGTAATTATCGTAATTTTCAATTACTTTTAGCTTATTTCTTCAATTTCTCCAATTTTGAGTTATTTTCTTTTTTCTTAATTGATTTTTAAGATCTTCTTTTTTTTTTTTTTCAAATTTCCATTATTTTTTCTTTATTTAAAAAAAATTCTGTATTTTTTGTTAATTATCACACTTAAATGTCATTTATTTTTTACAGCTTATCATTGTTCGTATCATATTTTAATTATTTTCGGCAAGTTATAAAATTTAAAACATTTTTTAATTATTTTCAAAAATGTATTTCTTTAATTTTCAATTCGTCACATTAGTTTCATAATTACAAAAATCTTTAACTATTTATCTGACTTTTTATTTATTTCATTATTTATATTATTTTTTATATTATTTTCTTCAATTTTTAATTACTTTCGTTCTTTTTCATAATTGTCAAAAAGTTTTTACTTATTTCTCTTTAATTAAAATTTGTTCTGTTCAATTTTAAATTATGTTTATCTTTTTTAATTTATTTTCTCTGATTTTTAATTATTTTCTTTTATTTCAATGAATTTCTGAAATTTTTAAGTATTTTTCTCAAATTTTGTTTAACTTTCCTTTACTTAAAATATTTTATGCAATTTGTTTAATTATTTTCCCAAATTTTAATTATTGTTTTTAATTTTAATTTATTTATCTCCATTTTTAACCATGTTTTTTCAATTTTCAATTATTTTCTCTAATTTTTCATTATTCAATTTTGTTTTAATTTACTTTTAAGATTCTCAAGTATTTTTCTCAAATTTAAATTATTTTCTTTATGTTTAAAACATTTTTATGATTGTTTAAATTACTTTCCCCAATTTTTAATTGATTTTATTTTATTTTTCAATTAATTTGCAAAATTTGCATTTATTTTGTTTAATTTCAATTATTTTTTGCAATTTTTTTAAATTCTAAAATATTATAAATTTTGTCCTAAATAAATATTTATTTTATTTATATTAATTGATTTTTAAGTATTATAATTGGAATATTTATTTCTTCTTATTAGATAAATATTATTTACCGATTTCTTATATTTATAATTGTATTTTATAATTTTTAAAATGTACGAAAAACTAAGCGCGCGTTTTATTTTTCTAGTTATTTAATATTTGAGAATTAATTAATGCGTAAATTGTAAATAATCATAAAGAAATAAAAATAAACACAAAAAATTAATATTAAAATTGTAATTTATATAAAATATGAATTAAGTTCTCTCAAAGTATTTTGCTTGAAAAAAAAAAAAGTAATACAAATATTTCAGATTTATAAGAACACGGTAGACTTAATTTTAAAAATTCTCGAGAAATCTCAAGAATTTAGAGAATATACGTCAGGGTTTTATCGATCGGTATAACCATAAGAGAAGCAAACTAAACCCTGTCATGGATCTATTAGGTTAAATGAGTGTACCAGTTGCAAGTTTCTAGATACATTCTACATTGTAGAAAATCGCACTAATCGAGACGAAAGTGTCCTCTAAATTCTGGAATTTTATTTTTTACGATTTCTGGTATAAAGTTACCCGTTCTTTGTGACTTTTAAGCAAAATTCTTGGAAAAAGGAAGTGAAACTTAAATAATGTAGTGTTAAAAAAATGTAATTTTATACTGACAACAAATGTCTACTTGTTTTAACGAGCAATCAGGTTTAATTACATAAAGTGGATAGAATACAGGAAGGATTAAAATTCTTTTTACATGAGCGCAATTAACAGCGTTGCAGGTATATTAATTGTTTCAAAGCACGTGAAAGATTCATTCACAGATTCAAAAGAAAGACAGGAAAGTTTTTGTAAAATATTACAGGAGCTGGTTTTTGTACTCGGAGAGCATTTTTATTTAACACAGGTTTTTGTAAATAGAACAAATTTATTCATTGTTTTAAAACAAACAATATGAAATTAAGATTTATTTTATAATGTTTTTAAAATATTTATATTGAGTATTTTTCCAATTGCCATCATTTAGGAAATAATTATGCACTGAAAAAACGGTATCTATCACTATATTAACTTTTTGTGTATTCTTTTTAATTTTTGAAAATTAATTTCAGAATATAATATAATTTGTAATTTAATGAAAACTCGGTGCTTTTATAAATAATCAAATTTAGAAAATTACAGCAAATAAAAATTCAAATACATCTCCGAAGCATTATTTTTTTTAGCAAATAACTGAAAATTTTTAAATATTTACATCATATTATTTAAATTGTATTAAAACATTTTCATAAATAACTGATAACTATTTTTTGCATATGTCCTAATTCTCATAAAAATAAGAAAATTATCATTTTTCATCTCCGAAAACTTTTTCTTTTGTTCTCACAGTTTATTTTCAATGTTTTAAAGAATTTAACCTTCTTTAAGATTTGAAATAAAGTGAAAACTTCATAAGTATATATTAATAATTTTTATTCTGAAGATTAACATTTATTTAATATGTATTTCAGTTTTTAAAGAGTAAGATTCAAACAATTTAAGAAATAATATCTAAAATATTGTATTTTGGTTAATTGTCGCTCGTTCAGTAAATGTAATTTATTAAACTCTTAACTCTTAGAAATTAATTTTGCGAACTATAGTTAATTAAGATTTAAAATATCCTGAATAATCCTACAATTGAATTTTGCTAAATCTAAAAAAAATATAGTTTTAAAATGTAAATAAAAAAGTGTCACTCTCAGTAGAATCACCTTTATAACAAAATAATTTTTTTTGAATAAAACAAATATTAAGTGACTAATTATTATGTTTTGAAAGGAATTTATTAGTTTACTAAGACTGCTTAAGGTTATTGAAACACCTTATGAAACACCTTTTAAGTGTTTCCTCTCAACTCCATTTAGATTTTAGAAGCTTTCAACTGTGCTTTGTGGAAACTTAGATATTAGTATGTGCTTCTCGACTTGTGAGTACACGTAGGTGTACAGAAATAGTGAGAGGAAGTAGTTACATTCAGGCATTTACCTGGAAGGCTGTATTTGATGTTCCATCAAACTGAAACAGCATACTATTTGATGAAATCAAAGGTTCATATAGGGCTACATCCTGAGGAAGCAATCCTTCCTGAAACAGGTTTGAATTTTCTGCTTTAGATAGGAACACGTCTCAAACTATATTCGATCAACAACATTTCACGTTAAGAAAATTTTATCACCATTTAAATTTTCCATGAGAAAATTTACGAGGGAAAATTGGAACAAAGAAGAAAATCTCGAAAATTGAAAAAGAAAAACTTGATTTTGGATGCTTGAAGTTTGAATTAATGAAATGAAGCGAATAAACCGGAAGGGTTGCCATCCCATGAGTATTTTAAAAGTGGAAGTGCAAATATAAATAATTTTGGATTTGATTTAAAAATAATGACGAGTGAAAGAAAAATAATTAGAAAATGAAGATACAGTTTTAGAATATGTTAAATAAGAATTATGTATACTGATGAAAATTACTACAATAGCTGAAAATTGAAGAAAAATTATTTAAAATAAATAAAAAAAGACTAAAGGTCCAGGCCTTTAGTCTAAAAGTATATATATTTTGGTGCTCCAGGCAAAGGTCAACTTTTAATTTTCTGTAACGCAACCCAAAAATATAGATCTTTGGTATAGAAGAAAGATGCGCATATTTTTGATTAAGTTTTTAAACCATTTTTAAAGGTCGCGCTATTCAAGTTTTCACAAAATTTCTCTCATTTTTAAGAATTCACGATTTTGCGATTTGAAACATAAAATTTCTTTCAACTAAGGGCAATGTTTTTCTACTTCATTGAATTCTTTCCATCAATTTTAACATGGAAACTATAATTTTCAATTACTTTTTGTCATTTTCTAACAAATTTCTTCAACTTTTACTTTCCTTATTCGATTTTAAATTATTTTTGACATTTTCAATGAATTGGTTCAATTGGTTTCTTCAAGTTTCAAATATTATTGCCATTTTAATTATTTTTCCTAATCTTTAATTCAAAACAAAATTTTTTAAAGATTTTTTCAAATTTAATTTGCAATCAACAATCTTGAATTATATTTGTCATTTTCTAGTAAATTTCCTCAATAAATTTTCAATTTTTTTTTTCCATTTTGTTTTCAATTTCATTTTTTTTTTTGTTATTACTTAATAACCTTCTTTTTAAAATTATTTTCTTCAATTTTCAGTTATTTTAATCATAGTCACATTGTTTTCTTGAAATTTCAATTCTTTTCTTTAAATTTCAAATACAATTTTTGATTTTTATTCTTGCCTCAAATTACATCAGGAATTTTGGCTCCTTCTTTAAAAAAACTATTATCTTCAATTTTAATTATTATTCTCATTTTCGCATATTTTATCTTATAGTCTTTAATTTTCAATTATGCTTTTAGGGATATCAATTTGTAATTTTAATCCTTTAAATTCAATTGTTCTTGTAACTTTTAAGCAGTTTTTTCAAAATTCAATTTTATAAAAGTATGTTTAAGTGCAATTTCTTCTTTTTTTTCATTATTTTCTTTATTTTTCATATTTTTCTTAACTTTTAATCTATTTTATCTACAATTCCAATTACTTTTTCTATTTTTCAATGAGTTTCTTCAATTATTTTCTACAAATTTAACTCGTAACTTATATTTTTTAATTATATTGATCATTTTATACTGACTTTCTTCAAATAAAAATGTCTTTTACAATTCTTAATTATTGTCTTCAATTGGAAATAATTTTCTTATTTTTCAATGTTACTTTTCAATTTTCGATTATTCTCCTTCTTTCAATTATTTTCGGCATTTTTATTGAATGCCTTCAATTCTTAATTATTTTTCACATTTTATAAATTTTTGTCTTCAATTAAAGTTTTTTCCTAATTTTTAAATTAATTGTGATGTTTTTTATTTTCTTTCATCGATTCTAATTTACTTTGTTTAATTTAAGAAAATTACCTTTTGTTTTAATTACACTTTTAATTTTTAAACTAATTTTCTTCAATTTTCGGTGGTTATCTTCTGCTTTCAATTATTTTCCCAATTTTGAAATAATTTCCTTTAATTCTCGGTTTTTCCTTTAATTTTGTACTTGTAGCATATAATTTTGAATTATATTTTTTATATTTTTTGTCAAACGGTATTTTTTAATTTTACAATGTTATCTTCAATTTAAATTATTTTTTTGCTTTCAAATGAATTTCTTAAATTTAAATTTTTCTTGTCATTTCAAAATAAATGTTTTCCTTTTTCAATTATACTTTTAAATTTTCACTTTTTCTTTCTTCAGTTATTCACTGTTGTAATCAATTTCAATTACTTTTGTCATTTTTAGTTTCTTTTTTGAATTTGTAATTAAAATTAAAATTTTACAATATGCTTGTTAATAATTAATTATAGTCTTCAATTCGAATTGTTTTCCACATTTTTAAATAATTTCCTCTAATTCCCCGTTTTTCCTTCAATTTTCTACTGGTAACCTAGAATTTTAAATTATATTTCTGATATTTTTTGTCAAACGGTATTTTTCAATTTTACAATATTGTCTTCAATTTAAATTATTTTTTTGTTTTCAAATGAATTTCTTGAATTTAAATTTTTCTTGTCATTTAAAAATAAATGTTTTCCTTTTTCAATTATTTTCTTAAATTTTCACTTTTTCTTTCTTGAGTTATACACTGTTGCAATCAATTTCATTTACTTTTGTCATTTTTAGTATATGGTCGAGTCCATACCAAGTGATCACACCAATTTCAGTCATATTGAGTAATATTTACGAAATTGATATTTTGGGTTCCTTTAGGAGTAAAAAAAATAAATTTTAATTATTTTTAAAAAATTCAAAATATTTTCGAAAATATTCAAATTCAAAATTTTGAGTACTATTTTTTTTGTTTTATCATAACTTCTGTAATTTTGAAGCAATTGAGATCATTTTTTTTTTAAATTACTCGTATTTAAATACTCTTTCAAGAAAAATTATAATAATTAAGAAATTGTTTATAATTAAATTTTTATTAAAAAAATTAAATTATTTATTTAAACAAAATCTAAAGTATATCATCGATCTTTTTCAAAAAATACATAAACATAGCCTATAATGTGCTTAAAAATTTAAGCCAAAGAAAAAGATGGTATGTATTATAGTTTTTGAGAAAAAAATTATTAAGTTATGCTAGCGCGGCGCAGACCGGTGTCACCGCTACTCAACGCGTAGTTCCGCAGTAACCGAAATGTATGTATATTTTTACATAATGTAAATATAGTTATAATGTAAATATATATATCATATATTTAAATTATAAGCTTCAGAAAGTCACACTGATCTTTTCATAGTACACGGACATCAAACTTTAGAATTAAAAAAATCGGAGAAAATAATTAAAGTAAAAAAAAGTAATTAAAAAATTGTTAATTTATAGAAAAATAATAAAAATAACTAAAAATTGGGAAAATTATTAAAATTTAAGAATAATAATTGAAAATTTGTTAAATCAATTGAAAAATAATTAATATAATTAAAAACTGGTAAAAATAAGTGAAAATAAGTGAATAATTAAAATAATTTAAAACTGAAGAAAGAAAAATAATGGACTGGTAAAATTATCAAAATTCGCGATGTTCAGGGGTGTTAATTTTTTTTCTTATGCAATTTTAGACCTAAAATTATGGGGTAATGTCAAAAATAGAGAAACAAATAATTTGCGGAGTTTGAGAAATTTATTCTAAGAAAAACTTAAATTTTAAAAATTAAACCTCTTTCACAATTTTCATTTTTTCCATCGACAACTTTTTTGTGGGATTTTTAAATGATTTTCTACAATCCATCGTATGGATTTTGAAAAATAAAATTTCGAAAATGACCAAAAAAATATTGTTTTTTAATTTTTATGTAATACCATAATTCTACATCTTAATTGATGTAAGAAAAAAAATGACACCTCTGAGCATCAAAAATTTTGTTGAGTTAAAATTTCACCTATCTCTCCCCTTAAAGAATGATAAAAATAGTTTGAAAATAGTTGAAAGAAATGAAAACTATAATAAATTTAAAAGATGACAAAATTTTATAAGGAGAAAAATGATTAAAAATTTGAAAAATAAAGTATGAAACATAAAATTTGTCAGTACTGCGAAGTACTGACAAACTTCGCAGGTGTTGACAGATTGAATTAATGAATGAAATTTGAAGATTATTATAAATAACTATTTTTAATCAATGTTTGTAAAAAAAATTTCAAATCAATCTTATAAGTTCACATAATAGAAAAAATTATATGAATTTGTGTTGATATCTATAATTAAATTCAATATTTAATATTTTAAAGATTTCGAATTTGCCGCTAACATTTGTAGTTCTTAACTTGCCGCTAGGTGCGTGTATTTCTCGAAAGAGAGATCGTTGAGTATTTTCTATATAAGCAAGCAAGCTTTAATTAAAAATTCACTTATATACAGGTTTGTATCCTTTGATTTTTTATCGTTTTGCGTTTGTAGTTGAAGTGATTGAATTTGGGTCATTATTAGTACTAGTCTCACTTTTTTCTAATTTTTTAAAAATTAGAAAAATTGGGCCAGTATTATTACTGATCTTTTTTTTTATTTTTCACGTTTTTTCGTTTACAAGAAAAACGTAAAGATGCCCTTAAAATTTTGTTGCAATCCTCTTCAAAAACCCAACCATAATTTTTACAATAAAAATTTGCGATTGGTACCAGCATCTATTATAAAAATATATCCATCATTAACAAATGAATATTTTATATGCAACTCATGTAGGATAAATGTTTTATCCCAGAAACTTCCATTATTGAATTTAACAACTAGTTCTACACTAGAAATTCAGAATAATGTTTTCAGAGAAGAAAATGAAACTACTGATCAGAATCACTTAAATCAGTCCGATTCTTCTTCAGAAGATGATTTAGATTTTTGTGATTTTAAAGTAAATAAGGAGCTTGCTTTTTCGCATTTAAATAAATGTTTACAAGTCTTAGGAGAATCTGATATAGATTTTAATGATCTATCTTCTGTGACTAAAAAAAGAGAAAATTTTCAAAATATTGTTTTAATTTTAAAAAATAAATTGTTTAATTTGCCAGATTTGAAAGACGATGCCAGTGAATTTATAAGTCATCTAAAAGAAAAATTTTCTAATGCTGAAGATCGATCATTTAAACTGAAAGTTTTAACTACTCTTCCAAAATCATGGTCTCTTAGTAAAATAGAAACAGTTTTTGGTGCTCCAAATCGTATGGCTCGATCAGCGATAAAATTAATAGCAGAAGGGAAATTTTTCAGTTCTGGAAAGCGGAAATTAGGAAACAGTCTGCCTTTAGAAACCGTGACATGTGTAAAAAGCTTTTATACAAGCGATAGTAACAGTCGGATGATGCCCGGAAAAAGAGATTTTGTCATAATTAAAACAGACGGTAAGAAGGAAAAAGTACAAAAACGTTTAGTTTTATGTAATTTGAAAGAATTGTACAAATTATTCAAAGACAAATATCCTAATATGAAAGTGGGTTTCTCAAAATTTGCAGAATTAAGACCGAAGGAGTGCCTACTAGCTGGTGCAAGTGGAACGCATACAATATGTGTATGTGTTTCTCACCAAAATGTAAAATTAATGTTCGCAGGAGTTGAGCTTAACAAATTAGTAGCAGAGAATCCCAATTTTACAATTTTGACTTATAAAGATTGGATCTCTCAAATGATGTGTAATCCTGCACAACCAATTTGCTATCTTGGAGATTGTAAATATTGTCCAGGCGATGAAAACCTACGGAATCAATTTAAAGAATTGCTTTCAGCAAACTTAATCGAAAGTATTTCTTTTAAACAATGGGTAACAGTTGACAGGTCCAACTTAGAAACACTTATTAAACCAGCTGATGAATTCGTAGACCTGTTAGCTGATATGCTTCAAAAACTTAAAATACACGATTTTATTGCAAAAGAGCAACAAAACTTTTTAGAAGAAAAGAAGGCTGATCTACAAATTGGAGAATTTATTGTTTTGGTCTATTACAAGCAGGATAATGGATTATTAGATCATATTAGTTTTGCAATAATAAGTGAAGTTTTAGATCACAACACAATTTCTGTCCACTTATTTCAGAAAAAATTATTGAATTTTATTAAAGAGAAAGTATCTCAGAATGTGAAGAAAATTTATTATTTTTCAGATGGAGCAGCTGCTCAATACAAAAATAAAAAAAATTTTATAAATTTGACTTATCATATTGAGGACTTTGCTTCTGAAGCAGAATGGCACTTTTTTGCTACATCACATGGTAAGGGACCATGTGATGGCATTGGTGGCACTATCAAAAGATTAGCGGCTCAAGCAAGTTTACAACGACCATTAAACAATCAAATTGTTACTCCTCTTGACTTATACGAGTGGGCAAAATCCAGTTTAGAGAAAATTAATGTAGAATTTTGTAATTACGCAGAATATGAAGCTGAAAAACAATTGTTAAGTGAAAGATTTAATCAAGCTATGACCATTAAAGGTACACAAAAATTTCATTCCTTCGTACCCCTTGAGAATAAAATTGAAACAAAAATTTTTTCAAATTCTGTGCACAGCACAATTTGTAAAATAAAAAAATAAACATGACGATTAACTGTATTTATATTATGTAATAATATACATACATTTCGGTTACTACGGAACTACGCGTTGAGTAGCGGTGACACCGGTCAGCGCCGCGCTAGCATAACTTAATAATTTTTTTCTCAAAAACTATAATACATACCATCTTTTTCTTTGGCTTACATTTTTAAGCACATTATAGGCTATGTTTATGAATTTTTTTGAAAAAGATCGATGATATACTTTAGATTTTGTTTAAATAAATAATTTAATTTTTTTAATAAAAATTTAATTATAAACAATTTCTTAATTATTATAATTTTTCTTGAAAGAGTATTTAAATACGAGTAATTTAAAAAAAAAATGATCTCAATTGCTTCAAAATTACAGAAGTTATGATAAAACAAAAAAAATAGTACTCAAAATTTTGAATTTGAATATTTTCGAAAATATTTTGAATTTTTTAAAAATAATTAAAATTTATTTTTTTTACTCCTAAAGGAACCCAAAATATCAATTTCGTAAATATTACTCAATATGACTGAAATTGGTGTGATCACTTGGTATGGACTCGACCATATTTCTTCTTTTTTGAATTATTTTCTTTTATTTTAAATTAAAACGTACAATCTTCAATTATGTTTGACATTTTTTAACTAGTTTCTTCTACTTTCAGTTTCTGTCTTCAATTTTCACGCATTGTCTTAAATATTCAATTATTTTATTCAAATTCAGACTATGTTTTAATTTTTCATATTTAAAACATGATATTTTCAAGAAATTTAAAAGTATTGTTTGAACAATTTCAATGGGTATTCTAGGTGATTTTAAAATTTCAATTACATTCTTAATGTATTTTAAAATATTTTTCTTTAATTTTCAATTATTATCTTTTTATTTATTTATTTATTTATTTTATCACAAACACCTAAAAACACATCTTTTTAAGGTTTTCTTAATTTTGTTGCTTTCTAGTTAATTACTTCAATTTTATTTTATTTTTTATTTTCAAATGAATTTTTCAATACTTTATGTTTTCTTCTTTTGATTTTTTTTTAAATTTAATTTTTTTGTCATTACTTAATTACCTTCTTTTTAATAATTATTTTCTTCAATTTTCAGTTAGTTTAGTCATAATTAAATTGTTTTCTTCAAATTTCAATTACAATTTTGGATTTTTAATCTTGTTTTTAATTTCTTCCAGAATTTTGCTTCCTTTTTTAAATTTAAAGTATTGCAAGTTCAATCATTCTCCTTACTTTTAAATTAATTTTTCAAAATTTCGTCTACTTCTCATCTAATAATTATTATTTTTGTGTATATTATTGTTTAAGAAATTTCTTCAATTTTTAATTTAAATTCTTGTTATTTTAAAATTAATTTTTTCGTTTCTCAATTATTTTCTTTAGCTTCTTCTTTTATTTTCTTCAATTTAAAAATGTTGCTTTGAATTTCAACTGTAGGATCGCTTAAAATTTTATTTGAAATTTTCTAAAAAAGGGGCAGCCTTCAAAACCAAGTTACGTCACTGTTTTGGAGGTTACTTTTGACATTAGAAGATGAGATTTTTTAAATACAGAGGAATTACTCAAAAATAATTTAAAGTTGAAGAAAAATAAGAAAAAAAAATACCAGAATTTTTGTAGAAAGTTTGATGTTGTTGATTTAATTTTTCACAATTTTTAAACAATTCTCCTTTTAAATTTAATTGAAATTAATTTACGTTTGTCTAGTTAATAAAAATCGTTATTCTCTTTGAATTAATTTTGTGAAAAATGAGAATTTAAGACTTTGTTAAAAAAAAATATTTTGTCTTTGTTTCGTATTGTAAGTATGATTCCTCTTAAAGAATAGCTGGGGTCGAACGATTACCGGCACTTACTTCTGCTGAGAGTATATAGTCTACAAATTTACGAGGCTCGAGAGTTTTATTGGGGGTGCCAATTGAAAGATTGCACAAGATTGCTCTGATACGCGAATCAAATAAAACGGGATGTCATTGTCGAGTTTCCTTATCGCGCAAGACCTAAATTCTAAATTGTATTTTCAAGCTACAAATTCTATTTTTCTTGTTTTACCACCTAAAACTAACCCACACCATTTAGATTCTCCAAATTAATTTAATACATTAATTATAACTTTACTAGATTACTTTAATTATAATTTTGTAGACAATTTTACTCTTATTTCCAAAAGATTTTATCTTTCTTAAGCTTTACCTTAATTTATTGTGAGATCTTACATTTCAAAAAATGTTAGTTTGTTTATTAAAAAATTGTTATTTCTGTTATGAAAATTTACATTTTTTTTATTTAATTTAAATTTATATTTATACCCTAAAAAGTGTAATTATAAAAATCCCCTTTCATTAAACGATTTTGTATGTATAATTTCAAATAGATACTTTCTACCTTTATTTATAAAAAATATATCGAAAATTTATTTCCGATATTAATTAATGCTGATAAAAAGCGATTAAAATACCTTTTTTCCCGTAATCCACAGTAATTAGAAGAGTTTTAAATTAAATTTCTTTGTAATTTATTTTTTAATTAAGGGTAACATCCTCCAGTTATCACTTTTTGCTGATCTGAAATTTTCTTTTTACTACCTGGAAAATAGGTAAAGATTATAAATTAGATTCAGTATAATAATATTAAAAAAACTCTTTAATAATAGCGCTATAAATCACATTCATGAAATAGTTGTCCTTGTTAATAAAATGACTATTCCAATAAATGAAATGGCAGAATATATTGCACATTAATTGTAGCACCGTATGTTGCCGAATATATAGAAATCACTCATATTCGTTTTACCCATGGCTGCTTTCTCTCATGTATTGTTCAAGCTTCACATAAAGTCATATCGAAATAACTTTATATCGTTCTATGCTACCGAGTTTTCAGTTAATTACATCTACAAACTATTTTATTCATTGTCAAGAAACAAATTACTTTAACGATTTTGTTCTGTGATTCGGGTCTTTATAAATCACTCAAGCGATCAATTTATTTGTAAATATATATCGGCTATGAAATAGAAATATTTCAGAATTTATTTTTAGTTGTTTTTGGTTTTATAAAAAATTAAAATATTTTTCTTCAGAAATTTTATTTTAGGAAAATCAAGTATATTGTTTAAATAAAATATTTTTAACAAAATGGAATAAATTTCTAGATTTTTTTTCGATATTACATTTTAAGGTATATCTCTTGGTTAAATAGAGGCTATCATTCAAAAAATCCAGTATCCTTCAAAGATTTTAAAACTTTTCGGAAACTATATTTTTGGGAAAAGAGACTCTTTTTGGAAAACATTTTTTTTTTTTTTTTAAATCGTAATGTTAAAAAAGGTTTATTTAAATACATTTTTAGGCAATAAAAATTTTCTCTTACATCGCTTCTTTACAAATTTTTAAAATTGATGCGATTTTTATTTATAATAGCTCATTTTCTTCAGAAATCGATTTTCCACAAATTCACGGAAGCAAATTTTCAAAAAAACTGCACCACTTTTCAAATATGATTATTTACCAAAAGAAGTAAATTTTTTTAAATCAAATAATCATATTTAAAACGGAACATTTTTTCGAAAATTTGCTTCCGTGAATTTGTAGATAATTTATTTCTAAAGAAATTAGAAAAAATATAAATTAAAATTGCATCAATTTTAAAAATTTGTAAAGAAGCGATGTGATCATATTTTGATTATAATTTGCAAAAATAATTAAAAAAGGACGGAAGAAATTGAAAATTAACTAACAAATAATGAAGCTAATTTGATATTGAAGAAAATAATTCAAACTTGCGAAAATTTAGAATTTATAATTTAGTAGGAAAATTGAAAAATAAATAAAATCATAAAAAAATGAAGAAAATTTTTGAAAAATAATAAAAATAGCTGAAAATTGTAGCAAATAATTGAAATCAGTTTGATGAATTATAATACATAATTGTAATTGTATTCTAGTTTTTTTCAAATGTTTTCTGAATTTCTTTCAATTATTTTTTACAAATTTTTATTTTTTTCTTCAATTTACAATTAGTTTTTTAATACATTTGATTTTTTAATTAATTTTATAATTTTTTTATTATTTATCTCAAATTCTAGTTAATTCTTCAATTTACTATTATTTTCATCATTCTGCAATTATTTTCTTTTATAACAAATACATGTTTTAATTTTTTCAATTATTATTAACAAACTAAAATTATTTTCTTAAATTTTTAATTATTTTTATTACTTTGCAAATATTTTCTCGAATTTTTTATTTCTTTTTATTATTTTTTCAATTAATTTCCTAGATTTTAAAATATTTGTCTCAAATTTTAAAAATTTTCTTTAATTTTCAATTATTATTGTTATCATTTTGCATCCTCTTTTTAATGTTTTAATCATTCTTTAAATATTTTTTCAAATTTCAATTACTTAGTTAATTTTTTTTTTTTTCTTTTGCAATGGTTTTCACAATTTTTATGTTTTTTTGAATATTTGTTCACGAATTCAGAGATTCTCAATTATTTATCTCCAATTTCCATTATTTCCTTTAATAAACTTTCGATTATTTCTATGCTGTTGTAATTATTTTCCTGAATTTCAAATTTTTGAAATCATTTTGTAATAAGGCACTTTTTTTTACTTCACAAATATTCCCTATTTTTTAAAATTATTTTTCTATAATTGAAATTAATATCTATAATTTTCAACTATTTTTACCATTTTTCAAAAATTTTCTTCAAAGATTCTCATTATTTTGAAAATTTTCCCCTCAATTTAAAAATCAGAATTTTCTCAAGTTCCAATTATTTTCTTTAATTTTTTCAAATAAAACTTTCTTAGTTTTAATTACTTCCTTCAATGTCCAATTTGTTTCATTATTTATTTATTAACTTTTAATTTTATTCGTCATTTTTCACTTATTTTTTACAAAATATGATTTTTGTTTTTTAAAAGTTTTTTTCTTCAAATTACAAATAATTTCTTCAATATAGAATTATTAATGTCAATTAATTTGTAATGTAAAATAATGGAAGGACATAACTCATTAAATTTGTTAATTTGATTATCAATTTCACAATTTTCATTGTTTTCCATAATCCTTTTCCAATTATTTTTCAATATTAAAAAATCTGTTTCATGCTCCTTTAATTTTTATTTAATTTTTATTTATTGTTTTTATATTTTAGTTGTAATTTTCAAGTATTTAAATAATGTTCTTTGATTTTCAACCACTTTCTTTTAGATCACTTAAATTCTCTAAGTTTCTCAATTTTGTTCTTAAATTCGCAGAATTAACTTTAATTTTCAATTATTTTTATCCTTTTACAAGTAGTCTAATTTCTTTCAAATATATTCAGTAATTTTTACATTTATTTTTTGCAAAGTTTTATTAAATTCTATAATTTTTCAATTAGTTTTTGTCATTTTCAATTATTTTTTTAATAAATTCTCTAACTTTTTTATTATTTATCTCAAATTTCAATTATTTTTTCAATTCACAGTTACTTTTATCATTCTGCAATAATATTCTTTTATTAAAAATATATGTTGTAATTTTTTCAATTATTTTTCACAAATTAAAATTATGTTCTCCAATTTGTATTATTTTTATTACATACTTTGCAAATATTTTCTCGTATTTTTAATTATTTTTAATATTCTTCAATTAATTTCCTAGATTTTAAAATAATTTGTCCAAATTTCAGTTATTTTCTTCAATTTTCAGTTATTATTATTATTATCATTTGAAATTAATTTTTTAAATTTTTAATTATTTTTACTATTCCTCAATTAAATCCCTAAATTTAACTTAATTTACATAATTATTACTTAATTACAAGTTAATTACTTAATTTACTTATTTATGTAACTTATCATTTGAAATCAATTTCTTCAATTTTTAATTATTTTTACTATTACTCAATTAAATCTCTAAATTTTCAATGATGTATCTCATTTTTCAATTATTTTTTTCAATTTACATTTTCTTTTATCTGTTTGCTATTATTTTGTTCACCTTTTAATTCGATATATTAATAATTTTTCAAATAATATCCTAAATTTTCTTTTATTATCTCAAATCTAAGTTATTGTATCCACTTTTCAATGTTTTAGTCTTTTTTCAATTATTTTTCTCCTGGATTTTAAAATATTTTTCTCAAATTTTAATAATTTTCTTCTATTTTTAATTATTATTATCATTTTGCATCCTCTTTTTAATGTTTTAATAATTCTGTAATTATTTTTCTCAAATTTCAATTACTTCGTTAATTTTTAATTATTTTTTTTTTCATTTGCAATGGTTTTCACATTTTTATATTTTTTTAAATATTTGTTGACGAATTCAGAGATTTTCAACTATTTATCTCAAATTTCCATTATTTCCTTCAATAAATTTCTGATTCTTTCTATACTGTTGTAATTATTTTCCTGAATTTTAAATTTTTTAAATCATTTTGTGAATAAGGCACTTTTTTACTTCACAAATATTCCGTATTTTTTAAAATTATTTTTCTATAATTGAAATTAATATCTTCAATTTTCAACTATTTTTATCATTTTTCAAAAATGTATCTCATTTTTCAATTATTTTTTTCAATTTCCATTTTCTTTTATCTTTCTGCTATTATTTTGTTCACCTTTTAATTAGATATATTAATTATTTTTCAAATAATATCATAAATTTTCTTTTATTATCTCAAATCTAACTTATTGTATCCACTTTTCAATGTTTTAGTCTTTTTTCAATTATTTTTCTCAAATTTAAATCAAGTTCGTCAATTTTTAATGTATTTAATTTGTAATGATTGTCACAAATTGTATATTATTTTGATTATTTGTTTATTAATTTCGAAAATTTACTCGGAAATTCAATTAAAAAATTTAATTCAGAAATGAATTATAATTTTATTTCTCAAGTTTTTGTGGCTTTAAGGGCATGTGATGGAGAATGACGTCACTAGTATAGGCAAAATTTGTCCGTAAACTTTTTCTTAAAATAATAAACGTTTTGACACTAAACTTTCTGGAATTACTTAAAATATCATTAAAATGGTCTCTCTGACCCAAATTGATTTAAATTTTGCCTTAAAATGAATTTTTTTTAATTTTTCGAAAATCAGCTAATTTTTTAAAAATTAATTTTAACGCAAAATTTAAACAGATTTGGGTCAGAGAGACCATCTTAATGATATTTTAAGTAATTTCATAAAGTTTGATGTAAAAATATTTATTATTTTAAAAGAAAGTTTACGGACAAATTTTGCCTATACCAGTGACATCATTCTCCATCACATGCCCTTAACATGAGATTAAAAGCAAGGAAAGCTTTTAATTTATTGAATTATTGAAAATGTGTTTAATGATATACGACATTATGTATACGACTTGGCAAGATAAAGGATATCCTACCTTTGATGAGGTTTATGGTTTCTCTGGCTTGGACACGTAAGTGGGTTTAAGGCCACCTTTAACAGCATGAGCCTAGTGCTTATTTTATAAGCCAGAGATTGTGTAAATCTAGTCAATAAAGCTTACAAACCAAACCTGCCTCCGGCTATACGCAGTCAGAAATTTTCACCAAAATTAACTACATTTTGATTTACGATTATTGACATTCTAGTTATTGTCCTTGAAAATTTATGATTTTATCGAGCTCGTTTGAATAATTATAATTCATTCCTCTCTGATGAACACTAAAATGAAAAAAAGAAAAGAGGGTTAAATAAAAAAAGTTGAAAAATCTGGAAAAAACAAAAATTGAAAAGTTAAGAGTTTTAAAAATAAATAAAGTTACAAACGGTTGATAATTATGTAAATGTTCGTCCTTGATTGGACTTTGAATTCGACAATTGAAAATCAATTGTGACGATTATATTATTGCGCAAAATTTCCGAAATAATTATCTGAAAATAATTCTTTACTCTCCATAAAGCGAATCGGAAAAGAGTTAACTTTTATCTGTATTTGCCAGCGGCCTTGAATTTCTCGCATTTGTGTCATCCCGAGGAAAATGAACAAATTCCATTTTCGCAACCGCTAATTCAATTACTGAAAGGGATATGAATGTGCACAGTCATGCAGAATTATATTAGAGTAAAGTGAAGCAGAACGAGCTTCAAGTGAGCGTTGCTTTTTTAATTCTTTTTTTTTTTTTTTCAACGTCAAGTTAATTATAAAATTTTCAAGCGTTTATTTTACATGGAAAAAGTTAAACGTTAAAAGTCGTACTTAAAGAGCTTGAGATAATAATGTTCGCCTATATTTGTACTCACTTTTTGCTATTGCAGTACTTTAAAAGAGTAAATATAAATTTTTTACTACTATACTTGGTCGTATTTGGAAATTTAATTACTTTCGTGATTAAACATATGTTTATATTTTTCCAGTTAAATATTTTTTACACTCTTTTTCAACTCGAGAATGTGCTCAATTTGTTTAAAAACTTCTCGTAGAGTTACACCTGTTGCGTTCGAGCCACTGACGTGAGATGGTAATTCGATGTGGAGAACTTTTAAAACCGGGAAGTGAAAGTAAATTAATTATGAAAAAATTGTTTACTAGCATTTACATTTTAATGGAGAAAAAATATCGTATAAAACTCATTTTCTTGATTAAAAAACTATTTTTTGACACAGAGAAATTTTTAGCGAATTAAATTTTACCCTAGAGATTTTTCGGAATAATACAATTAATTAGGTATTATTTGTGAAAATATAAATAATAATATAGAAAAAACTTTTTGGGTGTTAAAAAGGCAGTTTAGATATATTTTTCTTTATTTTGTTCGTAGCTTGCTATTTATTTCAATTTAGATAAATGAAAAACATGGAAAATTGTCGAGTTGGCAAATATGCTAAGTTCAGTTAATTAAAATTCATGAACAATCACATTAGTAATTGTCTCAAGTTATGATAACGGGGCTTTTGAGTAATTTTAATTAAAACACAGGTAACTATCTGTTGCAATCTTAACTAGTCTCTGGACTTGAAGTTGGGAGCACAAAATCATATAGAATGGAGTAACGCAACTATTTGCATTTGCTACGATATCTCGCAACGTTCTTAATGAATTGGCCGTACCGAATTGAGCGAGATTGCATACCAGTCAGAATCCGAATGACCACGAAGAGGGACAAATTAGCACATATGACAATTTCACATACTCGAGTATTATTTGAATTTTATGGATATTATGATAAAATACTAGCAAAATATATTGCGCGATTAGTTTTCCATACATTTTAGAAATTAAACCATAATAATAAATAAAACAAATCGATAAATAATATTTATCCATTAAGGAGAGCAGTCAGTGGACTTGCAGATTAAAAATAGTGAAAAAAAGACTTTTTAATTTAAAAAAGTAAGTAAATAGTGATCTTTTAAATAAAAAATGTGATTAAATAGTAACTTTTTAAATAAAAAAAGTGAATAAGCAATATAGAGTTTAATATCACTGACATTAAATTGTGGGACACCAGCAGGAAAATCAATTCAAATTTGAAAAAAAAAACAATTCGAAAGTCGCAAAAATAATTAAAATATGTAGAGAATAATTTAATAATGACAAAAATAATTCAATTTGAAAAAAAAGTTGTAAATAACAATTGAAAAATCAAAAAATCAAATCAATTGAAAAATTGATTAAATATCAAAAAATGGTGACAAACATTGAAACGAAATAATTGTAATTTGAAGTAAATAATTTAAAAATATCACAAAAATCTATATGTGTAGAAAATAGTTGAATAATGACAAAAATAACTGAAATATAGAAAAAAAATTAATATAAATTAGAAATATATTTAAAAATGAATTAAAAAATAAAAAATTTAATACATTATTTGAAAAACTGTATAAAATAATTGAAAAATTAACGTTACAATAAAAATGTGAAGAAACTATAATTGAATAATGACATAAATAATTAAAAACTGGTCTTCAAAAGATAATAAATTTATGACAATAATAAAAAGATTTAAGAAAATGCCATTTAAAGAAAATAATTCCAAACTGTCAAAAATATTTGAATCTTGACAAAAATAGTTGTAACTTGGAAAAATAATTGAGAAATAACAAAAATAATTGCACTCAGAAAAAAATTTGTTTATGACCACCAAACTTCAGTTAAAGAAACAAATTTTTGTTGAATCAACCAAATTTTGGTTAAATCAACAAAATTACTCTACTGTTTCATCCAAAATTTGGTTGTTTCAACCAAAATTTGTTTCTTTAACTGAATTTTTGTTGTCACAAACAAATTTTTTTCTGGGTGTGATAATTTTAAGAAAATTAAAAATTTGAAGAAAATACTTGAAAACTTGACAAAACAATTGAAATATTGAAATAAATAATTCAAAACTGGTGAAAAAGATGTAAAAAAATTAATAAATTTATAACAATAATAAAAATAAAAATAATTAAAAACAGGCGTAAAAGTTCATGACAATAAAAAAAATTGAATAAAATAATTGCAATTTGTAAAAAATAATTCTAAAATGGCAAAAATAACAAAAATATGAAAAAATAAATTGGAAAATAACAAAAATAATTGATTAATGACAAAAGTAATTAAAATTTGAAGAAAATAATTTAAAAATAACGGAAGTGAATTTAATTTGTGTAGAAATTTTGGATATTCCTGACAATAATTTGTAGATTCAAGAACACAATTAAAATTTTAAAAAAATAATTAAAAAGTTTAAAAAATAATTGAAATGACAAGAAGATAATTAAACAGTAACAATATGATGACATAAATAATTCAAGCTGGTGTATAAATAAAAAATTTATAGAGAATAATTGAAGTTTGAAGAAAATAATTGAAATTTCTTGAAATTAATTGAAAAACAATGTACAAATTTAATAAACTCATGACAATAATAAAAATAATAAAGAAAATGATTAAAATTTGTAGAAAATAATTGGAAACTAATATAATAAATTTAAAAATTCATGTCAATAAAAAACATTGAATTTATTGATTTATTTATTTTGCGGGCAAAAGCCCATAACAATATAAAATTTAAAAATTTATTTCAAGTAACAATAAAATTAAAATTTGATATAACAATAATAATTACTATATTAAATATTAATAGGTCGCATTCAATAATTTAATAAAATAACAATTGAAATTTGTAGAAAATAATTCAAAAATTGCAAAAATAATAGAAATATGAAGAAAATAATTGTAAAATGACAAAAATACTTGAATAATGACAAAAGTAATTGAAATTTGAAGAAAATTATTAAAAATTAACAAAAGTAGAATAGAAACTGGTGTTGCAAATTTAAATATTCCTAACAATAATTTAAAGATAGAGAAAAATAATCGAAATGTTGTGAAAATAATTGAAAAATGACAGAAGTAAATGAAAACTTGTGTAATAAATTTAATTATTCATGACAATAATTTAAAGACTGAAGAGAATAATTGATATATGAAAACATTAAATTCAGAATCGCAACCTTTCCGGAAGTTTTCAAATGTTTTCAAACTTGCAGCAAACTTGATGAAAGTTTCGGAACTTCAAAAATGGTTAAAAAAGTTACAGAATAATTTAAACTGTATTTAATTTTTTAATTTAAATTTTTTCCAATAAAGTAAAATAACGTCATTTGATTTTTTAATAAATTCAACTATTCGACACTTTAAATTAATCTAAATTATTATTAAAATTCATATAAGTGTGTAATATATACATTATTGTTAGTCATAATTAATATCTTGTGATTAAGGCTACCTCATCTGCATATTTTGTTTATAAACTAAAACAATTTTAAAATTTTCTCATAAAGAGAATCAAAATTAATGAAAAAATATAGGTAAGGAATAAATTTACTTTGGATTTTAAAACGTGGACAGAAAAAGATAAATAAATATAAAAACGAACCAACCTGAGTTCAAGTTTTTTTAAACGTTGACAGAAAAAAATGAATAATTATAAATAGTAACTGACTTCAGGAGTTTACGGAGATTATTATTTAATCAACTAATTAATAATTAATACTCTTAACGAATTATCAGAGTTCTTAAATGAATTTACCCTTTTAAGTGTACTTTGGATAGAATTAAAAGGCATAAAACAAACTTCCAATAACAGTTAAAAAATTAAAAAAAAAAAATTTTCATAATTTTTTTCAAAATTGTTTATAAACAATAAAATTTTTTTCAATGTTTTGGGCCTCTGAAAAATCGAGGAAAAAATTATAATACACTTTAAACTCTAAGGAATCGAAATCTATTAAGAAAATTAATGAGCGATTATTTAATTAGGGCATTCTATGAGAAATTCGTTTAATCAAAAATAAATATTTTTTCTTAATTTTCTGCCTTTCTTTAGTATTGTAGATGCTAAATAAAAATATGCAAAATTGTTTTCCAGCATCTTTAATAATTTATTTAGCACCTAGAATGCTACCAAATAAGAAAGTATAAGCAAAAGCTTTTTGTGATATTCGAATATCTCATGGAATGACCCAAAAGAAAATCGCTTATCAATTTTCTCACTGGATTTCAATTCCTTAGAGTTTTAAGTGTATTAATATTTTTTTCCGATTTTTAAAAGGCCCTGAACATTGATAAAGATAATTCTATACAAATCCAAATATTTAAATCGGTAAACTCATTTAAGAAATATAAGCTTTTATTTAAAAATTGTTAAAAATGTCAATTTTGCAATAACTTATGTAAATTTTTTTTAAAAACACCTGAAATTAAAGGTTTTTACATTAATCAATTAAATAAATTAATTAAACAAAGAATAAATACTTCAATTAATTCATACATTAAAAAACATTTATCCGAGAAATTCAACTAACACTCAATATATAGTTGAATGTAAAGTGGTTAAATTAAAAAAAAAATACAAAATCTGATTTCAACAATTATTTTCGTAGTTCTTTTAACTACTTTTTTTTAAGTTAATACAGCTTTTTTAACTTGGTCAAGAAAAAATGGCAAAATGATACTTACCTCTTAATTATGTGGTAACACAGAAAGAACGTGGAAAAGTAAAAAATATCACCGATATAACTGCATTATTTATATAAAATGTATTTAACAGATAAATTAATTAAATTATACTATATTATGTCTAAACACTTCAAATATATCAAAATTTTCATAAAGTTTAAGATAAATTAGTATTAGACACTCGTTTCATAAATCAGTTAAGTAGTAGTACAAGTACAAAGTTTCGTCAGACATGTTTACTTCGTGAACTGAAAAGTTATACATAGCAGTTAAGTAGAAAGATCAACGTTTAATCAGACGTGGTTGTAACAAATTCACTGGAAAAATCAGTGGAAAAATCAGCGTTTTGTCAGACAAACAAACTTATCTCCAGCTGTATTAAATTAGTTATTTTCTGGTTTATTAAGCAGTAAAAGCCAATATTAATCAGGCATTATAATTCTCCCCACGTAAAATGGCACTGAGTTGAGAGTTGTCTTATTGTTAGTATTATTTACAAACTTGAATGTAAATTTTGAATAATCGAATGGAGAAGCATAAATTCAGTCATCTATGATTTTACGTTTCACTCAGAAACGTCCAGTTAAGTGTAAAAGTAATCTGTCAAACAGAGAACTATTTATCTAGACTGTATTTTGGTTGATTTAAGTAGTAAAAAGCGAATTTGGTCAGAGAAAGACAACTTTTATTAATTTGTAAATGTTTTTTGTCGATTCTTTAATATTTGTTTTTTTTATTCTTTACGGTAATTTTTTTATTTAGACTTTTGTAACTTCAGGCATTTTTTTCCTTTTTCAGGTTATTTTCTTAAGTTTAAGAATACTTTTTCCTTTCTAGTAATTTTTACTTAATTTTCCGGTTATTTCGCTTTATTTTTTAGATATTTCTTTCAAGAATTTTTTTTTAGAATTTTCAAGTTTCTAATTTCAAAAATTAATAATTTTTCGAAACTTTATTTCACTCTCTTTTATCTTTTTCTTAATATTCAGGTATTTTAATCAATAACATAATATCCTATTATTTTTGTCTTAATTTCTAGAGCGTTCTGTTTTTAGTTCTAATTAATATTTATCTTTAATTTTAATTATTTATTCACTTTCCAGTATTTTCCATTATTTTTTTTTAGTAATACAATTACATTTCTAGTAATTTTCCCAATTTCGTTTTCTCATAGAGGAAGTTTTGTGATCGATAAGAATTTCTATTTTTCAAAAATAGTTTAAATCGTTTCATTTTCATCTAAAAAGTATACATTTTGATTTTTAAGCAAATGTCCAGATGTATGAGTGTGTGTGAATAATTTTTTTTGTCGCCAGGATTTCTCGAGAACGCTTCAACGGATTTCAATAAAATTTAAATGCCCTATTAACTCCTCTAATTAACTTTTATATTTTCAATTTAGTGATTTTTCTATGCGAAAGCAAGTTTTTTTGTTTACGCGAAAACGAAATGTCCACGAAATGGATATAATTTTTATTTGGTTTACATTTTTTTTGTGTATTATAGTTACTTCCTAATTTCATAGTAATTCCTTTGTATTTCAGTTATCATTGTTATTTTCTTATTATGTTTTGCCTTACCAGTAATTCTTCTTCAATTTATAATTTTGTTTACATTTTTAAATTATAGTTTCACTTTTCAAACAATTTTTTTTCAAATCAGTTTTATGCAAATTTTATTAGTAATTATTTTACTTTCTAGTAATTTGCATTTATTTTCTAACCAGCTTTCATTGTGTAAATATTGTTTTACTTCCATTTAATATTTGACTTTTTTATTATTATTTATTAGATTATTTAGATTTATTAAGATTGTTTATTATTCAGACATTTTCTGAGTAGTAATGTTTTTTATTTATCGATCTCTTTTATAACTTTGTTGTTATTTTTATTTCCCTGATACTTTTTTGATATAAAAATTATTTTCTACTTTTTAGTGATATTTGTCAATTTTCAAATGTTTTTTAAAATTATAGGGATTTTTTTAGTTTTCACCTTTTCCTTTTAAGTATTAAAATTTTTAAATTTTTATTAATTTTACTTTTCTCCATGTGTTTTTCTTCTTTCCATGGGATTTTAACATCTTTTATTTTTTAATACAAAAAAATTTGTAAGTTTTTATATTTTTTACTTTTTAGTTATCTTTTTTTTAATATCTAAATATTTTAATCTACAATAAAAATATTTAATTTTTTCTCACTTTATTTCACTTTATGGTTTTTGCATTAATTTGTAATTCTACTTTTAGTTTTTAGGGACAATGTCTAGTTATTTTTCACTTTCTTGTCATTTTTCTCTACTTTTATGTTACTCTCTAAATCTGAATTAGTTAAAAGTAACTAATTATTATTAAAATCGTAGCTAAGTTTTTTTTTACTAATTAGTAAAAAATAACTAATTAGTAAAATATGACTAAATATTAGAACAAAAATAACTAAAAAATGGTTAAAATTTTAGTAATTGAATTAGTAAACAGAATTTTACTAAATTTTAGTTATTTTGACATAACCTAAAAATGAATTTGACTAATATGTAGCTATTTTTTACTAAATGATTAGTAGATATATAACTATTTGAATTAGTGACTGAGTTTTTGCTTTCAAATTAATAATTTTGTATTATTTTCTTGTCGTTTCCATGTAATTTTAATTATTTATTAGATTTTAAAATTTTTCTTCATTTTCAAGTTTATTTTCAGTTACTTTGTAATTTCCCAAAATTTCCATTATTATATATTTTTTTCTCCTATTTGCTTTTATTTTGCAACTTTCTGAGTATCTTTCCAATTTCTATATTTTATTTTTGAACTTCAAGTTTCTTGTCACCTTTTTAACGCTTTATTTATTAATTAAAAATATTCTGAAATAACGTATTTTTTCTCTTTTAGCCCTTTCGGTAGAACCATTAATATATGATCAGCCATTTCGACTTTTTTTCGCCTTTTTTTAACTTTGAGATATTAAATAAACCAAACTGAGAGTTGTCAAATATTATTATTTACTTTTACTCGTAATTGTATAATTAACTTTTTAATTACAAAACCGACTTCAAAACTGAAGCCAATTAGTAGCTCGAATTTGGGGTAATATTTATCTGTACTCAGAATTATTTCAGTTTTTTTTCTTTTTTTTTTTTTGATAACTGTCTTTCATTAAAAAACAATATCAAAATGTTAAATAGGAAACTAGTGTGAGTTTAGAAACCAAACGAATTACGAATTGATATTTTTAAATTTTAAAAAATGATGAAAATCAATTTATGCCAAAAATGATAAAAACTGCATTTATTCGAAAATATTGAAATTTAATTGGTTAAAAATTACAAATAGATGTGAATTAATAGTATATTTCATATAACAGTTGCCTGTTAGTTTAAATATAAATCAGCAACTGTTCTTGTAACAAACTACATAAGTAGTAGTAGACTCGGAGTTTGGTCAGACAGGACAAGTGAAGTGGAAACTTCCGATTTTGGTCTGACGTTACTTAACCTTATGCACTGAAACATTAAATTTAGCATTATTCGGTAGAAATTACACAGTTTCCTCTGACAGAACTTAATTGTATCTAGCGAAACAAATAATATGTTGTCCTTTAGTAGAAATTACAGAGTTTGATTAGAAACAACTTTGTTTCGAGTTTCTAATAAATTATTATTTATTTACAATTAATGCGTGATAATAAATTACAAATTTTCCAAATTAATTAAAGATAATCTTTATCTATAAAATTGTGATAAATGATTTATTTAAATCAATTATTATTATCACTAAATGGCATACTTCAAACCGCTTTAAATAAATGGAAAAACGATCTAGCAAAATTACCAGCATCAAATTTTCCATTGTGTTTTTTTTCCGTGTACTCAAATTCGCTACTTTATAGGTCAATCGATTCATTTTAATATGAGAAAACTTTTGTCCTTATTGAATAACGGTAAATTATGATAACAGCGAAAGTTATCGTTGAAAAGCTCGTTTCTAAAAATTATGAATTATTAATTTTGCAATCAAGAGAATAATAGGAACTCAATAGGGCATGAACGAATGATTTCCCTTACTTCCTCAACTAACGTAATATCATTATTTCAAGAAATAAAAAAATGGCGAGCTTTTTAACTATAAGGCAAAGCAAGAAAGAAATGTTATTATATTTAAACTGCTTATTTTACATTAATTCAGATTTAGAGTGTGTGTTCTTTTTCAATGATTTTTTTATATTTAAATGACTGCTCCTTTTTAAAATATTTTGTGCTTTTTGATCCTCGTACTTTTTTAGAGTTTAACGGATATTTTTTATTACAAAAGCGAGGATCGAGTTTTCGTACTTAAAATCACGTTTGTTTTTATACGTATATAATGTACATATATAATGTTACATTGCGCTGCGAAGTATCTCAAACGTAAAGCCGAATTCCATTGAAATAAAGTTCCAACTAAATTCAGCTAAGCATTGTTTGGAATAGTTTGGCTCATTGATACGATTTAGTCTTTTCAGTGGTAGTGTTCTTCAATTGAATATCAAATTACTCTTCTAAGCGTATATATTATATATATTAAAGACAAAACTTTTGACGATTTAATTAAATAACAAGTCTTTTAGATATTTGATAATTTAAAAAAAATCTTTAGTCACATCTCTTGCATTTCTAAACCTATTTTTTACTCTCTAGAATAAATCTTCTCTCTTTTGTGTACGTTTGCATGCTAATGGGTATGTGTATATGTGGTAACTTTTTTCTCCACAGTATATTTAGAGAACGTTTTAATGAATTTCTATAAAATTTTATAGGATTTTTAAACTCATAAATATCTGAATTTAGACACAGAGTTTTTTAAAAATACCCAAACAAATCTTTTTCAGCTATTTTTTTTATCTAAAAAAACTATTCACGACAGAAATTTTTTTCATGCAAAAATGCAATTTATAAAATTAAACAAATTATATTTCGTGTCACAAATAGGTTCGGTTCTCTTATGTAAAGTATATAATTCAGTAAAAATTAGAACAAAAATTTATACGCTCAATTTTTTCTCTTTGTGTTGACAAATAAAAGTTCTTTTTTTCTATAAGATTTTTCGAAAAAATATTCTACACAGAAAAACAAATTAATTCATTAAATAAAGTAAATATTTTTTCTGGAAATTTTTTGAATTAATGTCGTATCTTTATTTTTAAAAAATTTAAATTTTCTCTTATTGTTTTTTTAAAAATATATTTTTTTGTAGTTATTCTTGTTTTTTTTTAAAGTTTTTTTTCTTTTATGCAATTTTTTTTCTTTCCGGTTGTACTTTTATTTTTTCAAATGTTTTTCTAATTACTAGTATCTATTTAACATTTTTTAGTTACATTGTTTAAATTTATAAGTATTTTTGGTCTTTCTATTATTTTGTTTCCATTTACAACTTTTTTTATCTTTGATTTATAATCGAAATTTTACTTTTAATAAATTTTCTTCAGTTTTTAGTGACTTTACTTCGAATAAGAATTTAAAGTATTTTTGAATTTATTATTCAATTAAGTATTTGTTTTAATTATTTTTTTTTACTTTTTAGTAACTATTACTATTATTTTCAAATTATCTTCCTTAAATGTCTGTAAATATTTGTTCCTTTCTATTTATTTTTGCATTTTTTTCCAACAGTTTTTCGATAATTTTCAGTTATATATTCACTTTTCATATCTTTTCTATATTTCCAAGCAATCGTTGAATATTTGAATTAACTTTTCATAAAATCCTAATTAGTTTTTCCACTTTATAGTTACGCTATCAATAACTAACTAATAACTTTTTTTAAACTTGAAATTTTTTTTCATTTTCTTGATATTTTCTTCATTTCTGACTTAATTCTTAAATTTAAAAAACTCCTAATTATTAATTTATTGAAATTTCTTTATTTATTTATTTTAGAAATTTTGTCAATTTCTAGATGTTTCTTCAACTTCTAGTAATTTTTTTTTAGTTTTCTACAATATTTAAAAATATTTTTTACTATCTAGAAATTTTTTTTTATTTTCTAGTCATCAATCTGTATTTTAAAAACGTTTTTTTCTTTTTATGGGTTTTAGACATTCAGTTATTTTTCTCATTCAAGAAATCATGTTTTTCCTAATCAATTTGTGGTTCTTTTTTTTACTTTATAATTATTTAATAATTTTCTAGTAAATTTTTTATATTTTTTAATGAATATATTTTATCTTATAGTTACTTTCTAACTTACCAGTAATTTAAAAACCTTTCTTCAGTAACATTTTTTTAATTTCTAAGTATTTTTTTACTTTTTAGTAATTTTCCTTTATTTTTATAATCTTTTTTTTTATTTTCTAGTTCTTTTTCACCTTGCAGTGAAAATCTTTAGATATTTTTTTACTTTAAGTAAGTTTCCCTACTTTTAAATTATTCAACTTAGCATCAAGCTTTTTCTACTTTATACAGTCTGATTTTCAAACTTACTACTTTTTTTCATCAATTTTAAGTTATTTTCTTCATTTTCTAGTGATTTTTTTGCATTTTCGAATTATCTTGATTTAAAGTAAATTAATTGTAACTAATATTTAAGTTATTTTGAAGAAAATTAAGGCTATTTTAGTAGTTTTTTGATGTTTTTTATTCCAATAATAGACAACATGTTTCGACTCAAGCTTGGATCCTTTTCAAGTCTATAAATATAATTTAATAACATTAATTAAATTTTATAAAATATTTTATCTTAAAATTATTTTTAACTTTCCGATAATTTAAAAATCTTTCGTTAATAACATTTTTTAAGTCTCCAAGTATTTTTTCACTTTTTAATAATTTTCCTTTATTTTTATAACTTTTTTCTGCAATTCCTAGTTCTTTTTCACCTTGTAGTGATAACATCTAGCTATTTTTTTACTTTAAGTAAGTTTTCCTTCTTTTTAATTGTCCTCTTTCAGTATCAAGGTTTTTCTATTTTATACAGTTTCGTTTTCAAACTTACTACTTTTTCTTCATAAATTTTCAGTTATTTTCTTCATTTCCTAGTGATTTTTTAAAATTTTAGAATTATCTTGATTTAATGTGAAGTATTCGTAACTACTTTTTAAGTTATTTTGGAAGAAAATTAAGGCTATTTTAGTATTTTTTTTGTGTGTTTTTAATTCTAATAATTGACAACATGTTTCGACTGAAGCTTGAATCCTTCTTAAGTCTATATAAATATAATTCAATAAAATTAATTAATTTTGATAAAACAACTTAAAACTTTAGTTACAATTTTATAAATTCTATTAAATTACGATTTTACAAATATCTTGATTTTATTAATAAGAAGATTGTCCACTATTTTTATTTTATTAACAAAAAATGTAAAACAAGTGGTAAACATGTGGTCATATATTTGGTGAAATTTAATTTAGGTTAAGTTAATTGTATAATTAATTGAAAAAAACTCAGGTATACAGTACCGGCCGAATTTGTCAGTCCACCCATTTTTTAAGAATTGAAAAACTTCTTGAAGCGTTCAAAACATAATTATTAAAATTTTTTTTTTTTATTTCCTTAAAGTAAATGAAATTCTAAAGAAAATAAGACCTGAGTTTCGTGATTTAGTCCATTTTTTTTTTAAATAAAATATATTTAAAAAAGTATAATTTTTACTGTTTTACAAAAATTCAAATTTCTGACAAAATAACGATGGATTTTTAAAGTTCCTATGCTTGTTTTCAAGGTAATTTTATAAGCAATAGAACTATTCTATGAGCATTAAAGTGCAATTTTTATCTTACAATATGCAGGGCTCAGAATTTGGACAAAACAATTTTTAAAAATTTGAAAACATTATATTGACATAAAAACAATTTTAAAAATTTTAATAAATATATTGTATTATTTTTTTCCGAAATTTGTTGCCAATTACAACTTTGCTATATTTTATATAGCTGTATTTGACATCAAAACGTTAATTATAATTTTCCTATCTTTTTTGGTCCAAATTTCAAGCCCTGCATATTCCAAGATGAAAATTGCACTTTAATGCTTAAAAACCAGTTTTATTTCTTAGAAAATTACCTTAAAAACAATCATAAAATCTTTAAAAAAACCATAGTTATTTCGTCAGAAATTTGAATTTTTGTGAAACATTCAAAATTCCACTTTTTTAAATATACTTCAATGAAAAATGGGCTAAATTACATCACTCAGGTCTTATTTTCTTCAGAATTTCATCTTCTTTTTGGAAATAAAAATAAAATTTTTTTTAATAATTATACTTTGTACGCTTAAAAAAGTTTTTCAATTCTTAAAAAATGGATGGATTGACAAATTTGGTCCGTACTGTAGTAAATTAAGCAGAAATCTAATACTTTAAAGATAAAGTAGGACATTATTATTTTAATTTATTATTCTTGTATTTAGTTATTTATTTTATTGATTCACGTTTCAATTGTTCTGGTCAATTCAAAGTTATTTGTCCAAATTTCTACTTATCTTCTTCAGTTTATAGTTACTTTATCAGTTTCTAGTAATTTTTTCTTATTTCTCAGTTCTTTCTTTTAATTGCTTGTCATTTTTTATCCAGTAATTTTTTCCTCTTTCCAATCATTTTTCGTACAGCTGAAGAAACCTTTTACTCTTTAATAATTTATCTTTATATTCCTGATTTAAAATTTATTTTTTTTTATAGGGGTTTTTATAATAATTTCAAAGAATCAAGTTCTTTATACTCTGTGGTTTTTAATGTATAAAGTACTCTATATACTCTGCATACTTTTTACATAAGTTCCTCTATTCCTATCCAAATAAAAAAACAATTTCTGTCAAGATACTTCAAATTGTTCCCATTTAAATATAATAAAAAACGATTAATTATGAAAAAATTCAACTCAATAAAGAAAATAAATTCTCATTGAAGTGGAGAAAAAAGAGCAAATTGCAGGAAGAAGTGTACGAGAGGGAACACACAAAACTCAATCTAAAAATTGTGCATGCTTTTAGATCTCTATATTTTCTTGGTGTATTGATCGCGGGCAGAAAGTGGGCGATTTATGTACAAGAATAAAATTTATAACTCTCCGCATATTTTACGTTGGAATAGTTTATTGAATCGTTTCAAATATGAGCATAACGTCTTGAAAGTTGAGTCCAGTGCAAGAGTATGTAGTGTCCTGTTACGCGTCGCATATAAGTGCACTCTTGGAACTATGATCTAGGTGGTCCAAATATTCGCTTTACGCTTCAGCGCCTTCCACATCTCACGCGATTTCGCTCTCTCAGCATTTTTCTGATGATTTATGCTGTCGCCAACACGGAAATTCATCTCTACTTACTTCCTGAAACAGATTAGCTGTACCGTGATCCAAGAGAATTTTTTTAACCCTTTCACTGCTCTTCAACAATGCGAAAGCTCTTAAGAAAGTTACTCTTTTGTTATCTGCACACTGAAATAGATTTTGGATTGAAACTCACTGAAAACTATTAAACTAATGCTATCTTGGTGCTGTTTACGACTCGAAAGACAGCTCAAGTGGAGACAATTGTCTTATAGTGTCAGTAACAAACCTATCATGTGATTTAGGGGATCATATCTTTTTTGAAATTATATTATTTATCTCTAATGTTTTTCCAATTCTGAAAATGCTACTATTATTATACTGCAGTAAAATTACGAAATTGAAGGATATATATCTGAAAAATGACGAAAATAATTGGTAGTTGATAACAAAATTCGAAAAATGGCTAAATAATTATCTACACAACTGAAAAGAATAGTTTATAAGATTAAACTATAAATATTATGTTTAAACAAAAAGAGTTGGAAAATTAGAGGAATAACTGTTGCAAATAATTGCAAATTGAACAACTCGATTGAAAAAAGAAAAAAATAAATGGAATTTAGAAAAGTAATAAAAAATTGAGGAAATACATTGAAAATCTAAGAATTAAATGAAAATTTCAAGACAATAATTGATAATTAAAAGAAAAATATGACGAAAATAATTAAATATTAAAAAAAAAGTAAGAATAGAAAAAAAAAAATTCGAAAAATGGTGAGAATAATCTGCATTTGAACAAAAAAATGTTTAAAATTAATGGATAATCATAAAATTGCAGGAGAATAATTAATTTTCAACTGAAAACTGATGAAAATTGTGGAAAAATTTTTGGAAAATAAATGAAAATTGAAGAAATCAATTGAAATTTGAAGAGTTACATTGGAATTTCAAGAAAATAATTGATAATTAAAAAATGCAAGAATAATAAAATATTGAAAAAAATAATTGAAAAACGAAGAATGTAATTAAAATTGAAGAAAAGAATTAAGAATTGAAGAAAAGAATTAAATATTAAGGAAATTGCAAATTTAAGAATTAAATTAAAATTTAAAAGAAAATTTGATAATTGAAAAAAATTACAAAATGACGAAATAACGAGAATAATTGTCAATTGATATCAAAATTAAAAAAATAGGCTAGATTAATATGCAAAGGATAAAAATAATTTAAAAAATCAAAGAATAATTATAAAATTTTAAGACAATAATTCAAGATTCAAAAAATTGTAGAAAATAATTGAAAATTGCGTAAAATAATTAATAATTGAAGGAAATAGTTAAAAAATGACGAGAATAATTGAAAAAGTAAAGAAAATATGTGAAAAATGACGAAAAAAATTGTCAATTAAATTAAAAAAATGACCAGATTAAAAAAAACTGAAAAAAATAATTGAAAAAATAAAACAAGAAATATTAAACTTAAAGAAAATAATTGCTAATTAGAAAATTAAGAAAATTACAATTGTTGGGAATAAAAATTGAAGAAATGAATTGAAAATTAAACAATTAAATGGAAATTTTAAGAAAATAATTGATAATTTAATAAAAAATTACAATACGACGAAAATTATTAACTATTAAATCAAAAAATTAACAATTAAGAAAAAATTTGAAAAAAGTTTTGAGAATAATCGGCATTTGAAGAAAAAAATGTTTAAAATTAATGAATAATCTTAAAATTGAAGAAGAATAATAAATTGTCAATTGAAAACTATTGAAAATTATAGAAAAAATGGGAGAAACTAAATAAAAATTGAAGAAATCAATTGGAAATTGAAGAATTGTATTCAGATTTCAAATAAATAATTATTGATAATTGAAAAAATGCAAGAAGTATTGAATATTGCATAAAATAATTGAAAAACCAGTAAAGCAATTGAAAATTAATGAAAATTGAAAACTTGAAGAAAGTAATTAAAAATTAAAGAAATTCATTGAAGATTAAAGAATTAATAAATTGAAATTTTAAGAAAATTGTTGATATGATTGAAAGAAAAATTGAGATTGAGGAAAATAATTGACAAGCGAAAGAAAAATTCGAAAACTGGCAAGAATAATCGACTAGAATAAAAAAAAGACTGAAAAAAATTGAAAATATTAAACAAAAAATATATATTACATTTGAAGAAAATAATTGCAAATTGAAAAATTAAGAAAATTATAGGAATAATTGTTGGGAATAATTGCGCATTTAGCAACTGGATTAAAAATCGTAAATAATAATTAAAATTGAAAAAAATAACTGTAAATTGAAAAATGGGTTTAAAATTTAAAGAATACACTTAAAAATTGAAAAAAAATTAATTGAAAACTCAAAAATGTAAAATAAAAATTAAGAAATGGAATTAAAAATTAAAGAACATACTTGAAGAGTTGTATTTAAAATTTTTTATTAATAAAGAAAATAATTGAAAATTGAAAAGTGGAATTTAAATTTAAAGAAAATAACTAAGAATTGAAATGAATACTTCTAGTATTGAATAATTGAATTAAAATTTTAAAAATAATTGAAAAAATCCGAGAATTATTGAATATTAAGGCATTAATTAAAAATCGATAAAAATAATTGAAAATCAAAGAAAATATTTGAGCATTGAAGAAAATAATTAAAAATTGAAGAAATTAATTGGAAATTAAAAAATTAATTGGGAAATTTCAAGAAAATAATTTATAATTAAATTTTTAAAATAATCGGCATTCGTACAAAAAAATGTTTAAATTAAAATTAATAAATTATCTTACGATTAAAGGAGAATTATAAATTGTGAATTGAGAACTAATGAAAATTATGGAAAAAATTGTAGACAATAAATGAAAATTGAAGAAATAAATTGGAAATTGGATATTTGTATTCAAATTTTAAGAAAATAATTAATAATCGAGAATATGAGAGAATTATTGAATATTAAATAAAATAATTAAAAAATAAAGAATTTAATTGAAAATTAATGGAAATAATTGAGAATTGAAGAAAATAATTAAAAATTAAAGAAATTAATTGAAGATTAAAGAAATTAATTGAAGATTAAAGAATTAAATTGGAATTTAAAAAAAGTTGTTGATAAATTGGAAATTAAAGAATTAAATGGAAATTTCAAGAAAATAATTGATAATTAAATGGGAAATTACAATATGACGAAAATAATTAACTATTAAATCAAAACAGTTAACAATTAAAAAAAAATTGAAAATTTTTTGAGAATAATCGGGATTTGAAGAAAAAAATGTTTAAAATTAATGAATAATTCTTAAATTTAAGGAGAGTGGTAAATTGTCAATTGGAAACTAATGAAAATTATAGAAAAATTGTAGAAAATAAATTAAAATTGAAGAAATAAATTGAAAATTAATGAATTGTATTCAAATTTCAAGAAAATAATTTGTAATTGAAAAAATGCGAGAATTATTGAATATTGCATAAAATAATAGAAAAACGAGAAATGCAATGGAAAATTAATGAAAATAATTGAGAATTGAAGAAAATAATTAAACATTAAAGAAATTAATTGAAGATTAAAGAATTAAATTGAAATTTTAAGAAAAAAGTTTATGATTGAAAGAAAAATTACAGAATGACTAAAATAATTAAATAGTAAAAAAAATAATTGAGAATGAGGAAAATAAATGACCATCAAAAGAAAAATTCAAAAACTGGGGAGAATAATCGACAACAGAACAAAATAATTTAAAAAAATTAAAGAATAATTATAAAATTTAAAGAGAATAATTGTGTATTGAAAACTATTAAAAATAATAGAAAAAATTATAGATTCATCTACTACTGAAATTTAAATTATTAGAACTGAGCTGACATTTATAAATTTTAATTTTAATCAATTAAAATGCATTTTTTAGAAAGTATTTGATTTAAAACAAAATATATCTAAGTGCCAAATTTCAGGAGTCAACAGACAAAAAATGACTGGAGGAATAAAAGAACTTGCGGATTATTATTATGAATTATTATTATTATAGATTTGTGATATATAACGAAAATTGATTTTCAATATAATTTGTCAGAAAATTTCCCAGTTATTCTCCGGTTTTTCTTATTCAAGTGGCCACCCTGAGATTTGTTTTAAACATTTTAATGTTTACTTTTTATAAAGTTATTTGTTATTTATTCTTAAAAGTTATTTTAATCAATAAATGATATTTTATTTATATAAAAAGTTACTTATAAATTATAAAATTCTAAAATCTAATCTTAAAATCTCATACTTGCACTTTATTATTTATTTTTTACTTTTTTAAACAATTTATTTATATTTATTGAATGAATTGTCAGAAACTGATTATAAATTTTATCTGAATTTTATACAAAAATTTCAAGATCCGATTTATATGGGAATAATTTAGCTTAAGGGACTTCAAAATTTATCCGATTTAATCCGATTTTCACTGTAATTTTATGTTATGTATTTTTATTTTTACTATTATTTCATTATTACTTTTTTATTTTTTGCAATATACAAGAAAATACGTCTTGTTTCTGACAATAGAATATTAAAGTTTAATTTAAGTTTGGAAGTTGTTTGAGATTTGCTTGAAAAAGTAGAATTACTTGTAAATTGTCATACTGAAAAAGTATTGAATGGAAACTGTGCAGAAAATTCGAATTTTAATATACAGTCACTAAATTAAAAATTATACTCTCAAAATTTCGATTATTTTATTTTACTGTTTGATTTCAATGTAAATGTCAAGAAACAGAAGAAAATACGAAATAAAATTTTAAGGAGGATGTATACTTTTTCGAGATAAGAATCAAATGCTTTTTATTAAGAAAATTTACATCGCTACTGACGTAAAAATGTGCTTTTGTACAAGCGCTTTGTAAAAATTCAGACAAAAGCCAGTAATAAACCATAGTAAAGTCATATACTGTAACACATAAAAGTTTTGAAGTAGTTTTAATATGTTTACACAAAGAGGGAGAATCGTTAACTAAGAATAGGTGGGTAAAATAAATGCTCGAATGCCCGAAGGCAGACTGAAGAAAAATGTTTAGAATATGTGAATGAGATTTTAAAATGAAAAGATATAAGAAACCAAAGAAACAGAAAAGCTTGCATGAAAATGTAAATGGATGAACAAGAAATGAAGGTAGTATATCAGGATAGGGATGTACGAAGAAAAATTGTCTACTCTAAGAAAAAAATTTGAACACTGTCTCTATAAATCCATCAGAATATTAAACGACCGAAAATCTCGTATAATTTTGTCACAATAAGAAATTAATTTTTTTTCCTGAGATTTAGTAAAGCTTTGTACAGCTTTTTAATTTCACTTTTTCAATTTTTAATTATAAAACGCTTTTTAATTGAGAAAATAAGATTATGAACAGAAATAACAGAAGATTAAATATGACGGAATTAAATAAAAATATCGATTTATTGAAATAACTGTAAGAAAAGTGAAACGAGTTTAGTTCAACTTGTTTTAAATTAATATCTTAATCTAGTAAATCGATAATTGATAAATCGCGTTTCCTATAAAAATTGATTATTTTCGGGCTTGTCATTCTATCTAAGGGCCAATTTCAGGATCGCTTTGATGCTCGAAATTTTAATGTGTTGTGATCTAGTGGTTATAATCATAAAAAGTCCATTAGTTTTAATACGCTTTTAATATATTAATAATTAAGTAGGTGGCAATATGTGTTGTCGAATAATTTTAACGAATTCTAAACAAACCAAAATTTCAGTGAAATTTGAACATACTAAAATTTGAAAGTAATTTAAATAAATTGAAATTTGGAAAAAGGAGATAAAATGATCGATCAAATTGAAACGAACTAAGGTTTTATACAAATTTAAATAAATAATTATAACATTTGAATAATGAAACGAAATTATAATTCAAAAATAGTCAAAAATTCTTTTAAAATTTAGAAACAATGAGAAATTGGAAATGAGAAATTAAAAATTTGAACGCAATCTAGTCTAGTAAAAATCTAACCTGTAAAGTTTTTAAAAAATTTAATAAAATTGTATAGAACAATTTTAACGAAATAAGAAAACACAAGACTTAAAGAAATTGGAGAAAAAAGACAAAATAAACGAAAATTTGAAGAAATTACTAAACAATCAAAATATTCAAACAAATAATAACCGAGGAAACCTTTAAAAAGGTTCACAAAATATTAACAAAGAGTTATACACAAATTCTGACGATATTTAAATAAACAAATCAACATAAATAATGGAATTATGAAACAAATGATTAAACAACTTAAATTAAATTGGCAAATTGAAATAGTAATACTCGGCATATAATTGAACGTGAAATTGTTTATAAAATTAAAAAAGTTGAGATACTGGATTTTTTTAGCAGTTTAAAAAATCTCTATTTATTTTCTCACGAACGAGGTATTAATATTTGTGAAAAGTTGTTAATAAATCCATAAAGTTTGAATATCTTTACATGAAAAGACATAAAATATAAAATTTTCAAATAAACAACATATGCTTTATCTGTCCATTAACCTACTTGAACCTTGCAACCATATAGTTACAGAATTATGTTTTATCTTTCTGTAAAAGTAAATTGTAAGTTTAAAAAGTGATTAAATCATTTTATTTCAATTTCCTAGAAACTGTCTCTTTTAATCTGGGTCAGTAAAGTTAATTTTTAAAATTAATACTGATATTTTAACACTATAAAATTATTATTTTCCTCTTATATGATGAATTGATAATTTGTAATAAAAAAGCTGAATCGGTGATTGAAAAAAAGGAGAATCTCGTGAAATGTAAATTTTACGAATATTTTAAACTACAAAAGGTAAATAATTGAATAAAAATTGTTTTTTACTTTTTCAGTATTATACTCTCTCCTACCAATATTGAGTACATTTTTGTGCTTAAAACTACATATTTATGAAACCAAATTTATTTGTTTAATATTATTAAAAAGACTAACAATATAATAATCTACACGAGAAGAAAATCCACTAATTTTAATATTAAGATATTACGAATAAAAAAAAATCTATAATAAAATAATAATAATCCACAAGATTAATTTCTTGTTGCATTCATTCTTTCATTCAATCCACGCCAGAAAGTTGACACATAGATATTTTTTTGTTTTAAATCAGTTACTTTTTAAAAAATGCATTCAAATTTATTAAAATTTATAAATATCAGTTCAAATTATTTTAATTTCATTAATAAACAAATCTATAATTTTTTCTATAAATTTCAACAGTTTTCAATTCACATTTATTCTCTTTAAATTTTATAACCTATTCTTTAATTTTTTAAATTGTTTTGTTCTTTTGTCGATTATTCTCGCCATATTTCGAATTCTTCTTTCGATTGTCAATTATTTTCCTTATTTCTCAATTATTGCCTTTAATGTTTCATTATTTTAGTCATTTTGTAAATTTTCTTTCAATTATCAACTATTTCTTAAATTGTCAACTTAATTCTTTTATCTTCAATTTATTTCTTTAATTTTTAATTACTTTCTTCAATTCTCAATTACTTTCTCCAATTTCCAATTATAGGTACATTATTCGTTTTTCAATTATTTAATTCAATATTCAATAATTCTTGCATTATCTGAATTATCAATTATTTTCTTGAAATCTCAATATAATTGAATATTATTGTTAAATTTTTTCAATTATTTTTTTCAATTATTTTTTTCAATTGACAATTATTTTCGTCATTTTTCACATGTTTTTTTTCAATTTTTCAAGTCATTCTTCAACTATTTCCTTCAATTATTAATTATTTTCCGCAATTTCCAATTATTTCCTACAATTTTTTTAATTTTCAATTACTATTTTTAAATTTTTATAATTATTCTTTGATTTTTTAAATTTATTTGTTCGGCTGCGCATTATTCTAGCCATTTTTGAATTTTTAACCTAAAATGCATTTAGTCTAAAACCCATTTAACCTAAAATGCCTTCAGCCTAAAATTCATTTAACCTAAATCTCATTTGACCTAAAATCCATTTAACCTAAATTTTTTCAGCTTAAATCAAATTTAACGAAAAAATTCATTCAGCCTAAATGGGATTTAACCTAAAATTCATTTAGCCTAAATCCCATTTAACCTAAATTCATTTAGCCTAAATCTTATTTAACCTAAAACTCATTTAACCTAAATTCTAGTTAATCTAAAATGCATTCAGCCTAAAATTCATTCAGCCTAAAACACATCAAACCTTCATCTCATTTAACTTTAATTCCATTTAACCTAAAAGGAATTCAGCCTAAATCCCATTTCACATAAAATCCATTTAGCATAAATGTCATTTAATCTAAAATCTATTTAATCTACATTCCATTTAATCTAAAATGCATTTATCCTAAATCCCATTTAACCGAAAATTTACATTATAATTTAGGTTCAATGAAATTTAGGAAAAATAATTTTAGGCTATATGCAATTAAGGTTGAATGGGTTTTAGGTTGAATGAATTTTAGGTTAAATGGGATTTTGGTTAAATGAAATTTAGGTTAATTGAGTTTTAGGCTGAATGCATTTCAGATTAAATGGGATTTAGGCTTAATGAATTTTAGGATTCAACCTAAAATTCATTTAGCCTAGATCTTATTTAACCTAAATCTCATTTAACCTAAATTCTAGTTAATCTAAAATGCATTCAGCCTAAAACACATCAAACCTTAATCTCATTTAACTTTAATTCCATTTAACCTAAAAGGAATTCAGCCTAAATCCCATTTCACATAAAATCCATTTAGCATAAATGTCATTTAATCTAAAATCTATTTAATCTACATTCCATTTAATCTAAAATGCATTTATCCTAAATCCCATTTAACCGAAAATTTACATTATAAATTAGGTTCAATGAAATTTAGGAAAAATAATTTTAGGCTATATGCAATTAAGGTTGAATGGGTTTTAGGTTGAATGAATTTTAGGTTAAATGGATTTTAGGTTAAATGGGATTTATGTTAAATGTGTTTTAGGCTGTATGCATCTTAGGGTTAATGGGATTTAGGTTAAATGAGCTTTAGGTTAAATGGTATTTAGGTTAATAAGATTTAGGTTAATTGGAATTTCGGTTAAATGAGATTTAGGCTGAATGAATTTTGGGTTAAAAAGGATTTAGGTTAAATAAGATTTAGGTTAAATGAATTTTATGCGGAATGCATTTTAGGTTAAAAGAGTTTCAGGTTAAATGGGTTTTAAGCTAAATGCATTTTAGGTTAAATGTAATTTAGGTTAAATGGGATTTAGGCTAAATGAGCTTTAGGTTAAATGGATTTGAGGTTAAATAGGATTTATGTTAAATGGGTTTTAGGCTAAATGCATTTTAGGTTAAATGGGATTTAGGTGAAATAAGATTTAGGTTAAATGAATTTTCGGCGGAATGCATTTTTGGTTATATAGGATTTAGGCTAAATAATTTTCGGTTAAATAGAATTTATGTTAAATGAGATTTAGGTTAAATGGGTTTTAGGTTAAATACATTTTAGGTTAAATGGGATTTAGGCTGAATGCATTTTAGGATATATGGTTTTAGGGTAAATGGAACTTAGGCGAAATGGGTTTAAGCAATATTCACGTGACTCTTAAAATTTTATATAATCTACATTTGGTATTTCATAAAATATATATTTTTTATTATATTAAAACGTTTTAGAATGTTCTGCTGTGTATTAATCTAGCCATTTTTTTAATTTTGTATTTCATTGTTAATTATTTTCGGCATTTTTTGTAATCTTCTTTTCAATTATAAATTATTTTTACAAATTTTAATTTAATTCCTTAATTTTCAATTCATTTCTTAAATTTAAGTTTATTTTTTATTTCTAAAATTTTCAATTTATTTCCTCAATTTTTGATTATTTCTACAATTTCAATAATTTTTGTTTTCGATTTTCAATCTAGTTCAATTTGCAATTATTTCCAAGAGCTATTCCTATAAGTTTTCAACTATTTTGTTTAAATTTAATATTTATTGTTTAATAGTTTAAACCATTCTTTTCAATTGCGTAGTTATGTAACCATTTTTCCAATTTTGTTTTCAACTCCCAATTATTTTCGTCATTTTGCAGTTATATTCTTCAATTTCGTAATTTTCATTATTTGAATTTACAAAAATTTATAGTTTCAAATGCTCAACAAAAAAATGCAAAGTTCGTCACACTGTTGGACGCGCGTTAATATTGCTAGTTGATAAAAATAGCACATAAGAAATTCAATAATGACTTATTCTTAAAAATTCTCTAAAAATTTCTCTTTATCTATAGGGGAGAGTCGGCCAAAATGCCTATAGTAAAGTTTAGAGCAAAAAAAAAGTATTTAATTATAGTTTTGAAAAATATAAACCATCAAATATTTAGAAAACATCCTTTAAGAATATAATAAGATAGTCATTTTAAGTGTTTATTTCAGAAAAAATAGAAAAAAGAATTATTTAAATATTGATGTCAAAATTCGCCATTTTGACACACGACTGGGCAAATCGCCTGTGCACAAAAATATGGAAAAATATGAATAAAAGTAAACAATTTTTTTTTATATATTTTCTATAATCAATTATCTTGTTTATATTAAAAAAAGAACTAGCTGTGAATACAAAAATATAATCTTTTTGTCATAAAACTAAAATTTTAATCCAAAGCAGACCGACAAAAAATGGAAATAAAGTCTATAACAAATAAGTAAAGCTTCAACAATTATAAAAAATCATACAAAAGTAAATTAAACACTATAATAAATTACAAAAATACCTGCTCGATTGAAAACTGCGTGAGTTTTAGGAAGAAAACGACATTTTTGTCATTCAATGCCAAATGTGACAGGTTAATTCGCCATGATTCTTTATAGTCACGTGACAACACGTATCTCTCGTAATCTCATGTATTTTTTCTGCGCATGCGCACTTCTTTTGATTCATCCCGCGCTTATTTAAAATCATGTTTTAAAAATATATTAAAAATGATTCTTCAATGCATAATTATTATAATTATTATTAATATAAATGCAATAATTAATATAATTAACTTGTTAAAACACTGATTTTTTATACAGAAGCAGTAACAACTTGATATTTAGTTTCTACATCAAAATATACGTGTAACCCGAGAGATTTTCCGTATCATACGTATCTTGTTTAGAAGTTTTACAGCATATAGGCAATTTAACCAAGGCAATTTACCCAAAAACACACGATGTAATTAAACTAATTATTTTCATTTTAGAACTCATTTTTATGAATTAAGTCAAAGTGATTAGATAGCTAAATATTCAAGGATTAATTTAAAAAAAAAATTATGTACGTATGTGAGATAGAAGTACATGTTTTCTAATCTTTAAAAATGAAAAAATTATCGTTGCTCTCTAAAACTGAATCAGTGAAATTTTCACTGATTTGATATCAGTGAACAACTTCTCGTTGCTGAATCAGTGAAATTCACTGAAGATCAGTCATTTTCACTGATTCAGCAAAGAGAAGTTGTTCACTGATTTCAAATCAGTGAAAATTTCACTGATTCAGTTTTAGAGAGTGGAAAGCATCATTTTCACAATTCTTTAATAAATTATTTAATAATTATTTATTAACCATTGCCAATTTACCCAATTAGGCATTTTACCCGACTCTCCCCTACATGTTTTTTCCCTTTTTCCATATTCTTAAAATTATTTAGAAACTCTTATAATAGTATTAAAATCTTTATTCGTATTAAAAAATGGTTTTTTCGATATAAGAATATTTATGAAATCTTTGGCACTATTTGGATGGAGATAAGTTTCATGTGGCAGGGATGCGGTGCATTGAGATAAAGTGGGCGTTGAGATAGAAGGGTGATTTAGTTGCGCTGTTAGCTAGTTCACATTGAGTGTGAACTGTGTTGGCGAATTTAGGTGAAAACTAGTCGAGACGCGGCATTTTGTCAAATTGACCTCGTATAAATGTATGGTTGTATGGATGTAGAATGTGGCTGTGAAAGTATAGAAGTAGTTCGCATGTATCCATAAAATAGTGGTAAAGCAAAAGGGACAAGGTGGCGCCCTGGCGTTAGTGAAAGAGAATCAATCCCACTTCGGAAGCCGATGGTTTGCTCAGCTAGTGTGCCACAGCCTGACTGGATCGAATCTGCTTTGATCAAGGAACAGTAAACATTCGCCCGGAACATGGATGAAAGCTTGATCGCCCGTTCAATTCTCTTGCTTCGACGCCTAACCTTTTGGTCAACGTGCTCTCAACCGCGACTGCTCTACTCTCATGGCTCATCCTTTTTTTCTCCCCTGGTATAATGACTTTTAAGTGGGCGCCAACGTAGGCATAGGTCATCGGCATTAACATATTACTCAATCATTATTCTATTTAGAGTTGCATATCGAGCGAGACATTCTCGTTTTTTTTATTAGTAATACTCGATTAATGAGAATAAATTCATGACGAGAAAAGAGATTGTCATTTTGTTATACTCGTCTTGTTAAAACATACTTTAAATTGTTTATTCTCGGCTGAATGTTATTTTCAATGTCAAACTGAAAATTTAAAGTGAAACAATTTGTATTTGAATAAAATGTCAAAAAAAAAAGAAAAAGCAATGAATCTTTTAAAGGTTTATCTACGTCTAATCGTACAGAGCCTGAAAACAGTAGTACAGACAGAAGAAGAAATTTTAGCTTCGTAAGAAAATTTAAAGTTTTAAAAATATTGTTACCTTCTGATTTTGTTAATTGTTATGTATTATAAACAAATCACTTATTGTACATTTGAAAAATTTATTTTAAAAATATAATTTGATTTCAAATTATGCGTAAAGTAGAATTTTTACTAATCTTATTTTTTCTTCAATAATTCGGTACCTCCGAGTTAAAAAACCCATTCTTACGTTGTACGCCTAAAAACACTGTACAGTTGCACGTTTAAAACGACCAGACTTAATTTTCCTTCGAAATTGTGTTGTTTCTTTATTTGCAATCCTTGAGTTCTTTTTCATTATATTTAGTACATAAAAAGTTTAAATTTCATACAGATTTTTTTAAAATAAATAATTTTAAAAACGCGGGTAAGTTTCGTGTTAAAAAGTCTACTCTGGAACTTTAACTTAATTCCGCCGAAACCAGCGCTAAAGTTCTTCAAATGTTTAAAAATAATTCAGAGTTATGTCAGTTTTTTTATATTATTAACCTAATTTTTAAAAGTAAAAAAGTAAAGTTGTAGTTCGACAAAAAGAACTCTAGGTATAAGTTCTTAATTTTCGTTCAGTTTTAAAATAATTTTTTTCATACAAAAATTATTTTTATAGGTTTTCTAGATAACAGATTGGAATCAAATTACAGAAAGAAAAAATTTTATTTTATGAAAAAATGTCTGAAGAAGCGAATGATGCTTACTTTTATTTTAATTCATTAATCTGAATTAAAACATGTAATGTCCAATAATAAACTTTTTTTAAATTATTTACAAATTCTGGATGACTTTTTCTATAAATGAAAAACTACTTAACACATATCAATCAATTTACTTCGAATTTATAAATTCAATTTATATAAGTTATACATTTTATAAAATAAAAAGTGTAATAATTTTTTTTAAAAGCATGTTTGAAATAATTTTAATACTAAACTTCTTATTGTAAACTAACTACTAATATTTGACTAATTATACGTAATTTTAAATATGGGCATAAAATTAATATTATAATCTGTAGAAACACTTTAAATCAGTTTTTCCTTCTTTTTGAGACATTTTATATATTTTGTAAAACTATATGTCTTAATTTAAGATTTTTTAAAGTTTGAAACGTTTCAATTTAAAACACTTGTGGGACACTGTTTTTGGCTTATAACCTCTTCAATTTATTTTATTAATTTTTTAGTGAAACAAGGATACTTGGAAGAAAATTTGAACTGCATTTGTAAATAATGAACATTATTAAATAATATTTAATTACTAAAATAATTTAATATCAAGATTTCGAATTTTAAAACTTGCTGTAACTTTAAAATTGTTCTTCTGAAAAATTTGAAAACTCGGAGGTACCGAATTTTTTCTTATAATTTAAACATTTTAAATTTCATTTCTTAACAATATTTAGAACTAAATAAAAAATAAGCACTTTTAGTTTGCATTTTTTTTACATCTTGTTATTATAAAAATTTAAGTTATGTATCACTTTTGGTGTATTAAAAATATACATTCATTTTTATTTATAATTTTAGTATATTAAAATATAAAAACAATTCATAGATCTGGTACCATACAAGAAAAAAAATACAGAAAATAATGTTCTATTTTAAAGAAGAAACAATTATGCTCCGCCTTTATCCGAGTATTTTGAAATATTTGTCGAAAATGATGTAAAACAAGCTTGGTGTAAGCTGTGTGAATCTAATGAGCCATCGGTAACCCGAATTTTTAAAAATGACTGATGGGAACATTTCAGGAGTCAAACAACATCTCAAAAGACATCACAAAAACAAAAAGGAATTTAAGGATATTTATTTTGCTCCTCAATCCAAAGAAAATAAAAATATATAATATAAATGGATTTAATACATGAGTTAGGTATACTGCCGAAACATTTGTATATTAAAATTACATAAAAAATCAAATCATAAAAATTTTGCAAAAGTGAAAAAATAATGTTTTTAAAATATTGTTTTGATTATAACACTTTAAAAAAATTTAATTAATTTCTCCATACGTACATTACGTTGGTCCTTTAAATTTGAACTTTCAAATTTTAAATATTCCTGACACTTGTTTTGTCACGAATCGAAAAAAAATCGTATTTCTTTATGAAATTTAGAAATTTGGTTACAAAAATTATTTGCATATTTTATGTGAATATACATGTAATAAAAAAAATACATATTACCTATATTTCGCATTTTATAACAACTTTTACTGCGTCGTTGTAAAACAGACCATTCATAACCCTGAATTTTATCGACTCTTTTAAAAAGCTATTTAAAAAGAACTAAGACATTTTCAGCAATGTAAAACCTTAAATGATAATTAAATTGTATACTAGAATGTTATATATTAATTTTAGCTTTCTTTTAAATCATCGAGCTCTAGACGATTTTCATTGGACTGACCCTGTATAGATTTAGAAATAAATAATTTATTGTTTAAATGAATGAAAACAATTTTCCTGATTTTTTTGTGCGAGATACACATAATTCATCCATCAGTATTAAAAGTGGGAGGATAAAAGTTATGACCCTTTTAAAATAACATCGTTTAATAAAAAAAAAATAAATAAATAAAAAAGAAAGAATATTTTGACACGAAAAAATATAACTAGAAACTAGGGGTATAATAATAGAAAGTAAGGTAATAACTAGAAGTTGGTTAAAAATAACCAGAAAAGAATTAAGCAGAAAAGGAAGATAAATTACTAGAAAGTAAATTAATAACTTGAATTTTTTTTAAAGAAAAAAAATTTATAGACAAATTTATTGTAGGCAGTATTAATTTTTAACGCATGTGTTTTTTCTTTAAATTTATTGAACAATTTAATTTTTCTTCTAATTTTTGGTAACAGTAGCTCATTTTTTTTTTTTTTTTAATATTCAGTACAGTTTTGTTTATTGAATTGTATTAAATAGCTAATATTTTGTTAAAAACATACATTTTCGTTGTTTCGTAACTTTTGAACAGAATATTTATTAACAAAATTCTACCAAACATAATTGTAGAAAATATATCAAAGACAAAAATCTATTGTTTGTAAAAATTAGTAATTTTTAAAAATAACCTAAAATGTTAAAAAAGTATTATTTGACAACTCTTTTTTGAGTAAAAATAATTAATACTGAAAAATGTGCAACTGAATTTTTTCAAATTTTATACAATCGAATTTAATTTTAACTTTATTTTGTGATAAACACCCTTTTTTAGTTTGAGGTTATGTCAGTGGGTTGAATATCCTTAAACTGTTTTTTTTTAAATAATAGAGAGAATCACTAGAAAATTATAAAATAACTAGAATGACTAACAATCAAATAAAAATACACTGTTAAAAATTTGGGGAGTTAACGGTTGCTGGAGTTGGGAGTTGAGATTTTAGAGTTAAAAATCGACTCTCCAAGGTGAGTGAGTCTCATACGCTCCATGTTTAAGAAGAGTGGGGACTGAAGGATTAAGCGTTAACTCTCTTTACTTCAACTCTTCAAGGCGTGCGACTTTTATAGAGTCCCGTAGGGAGTTAAATTTCAACTCCTTTTTTTAACAGTGTAGCTAGAAATGGTGGAAGAATTACTAGAAAAAGATTAAATAAACTGAAAAAGCAATGCGTTTTTATATTCCTTTACTTTTCAATTATTTTCCTCAATTTTAAATTATTTTCTATAAATTAAATAATTTTATTAATTTTATTAAAACAAAGATTAAAATTTCAAAAAGTTAATTAAAACTTTGTTATTATTAACATATAAATAAATAAATAAAAAATATTTTTTGATTAATTTTACATTATTTGTAATTAACATTAAGTCAGTTTTATTAAAAATTCCTAATTTATAAAGGATTGAAAGTTACCTGAAATTTTTAAATATCAGAACTATATAAAATGCATTTATTTAAAAGGAAGTATGTCTCTTTAATTTTTCGTAAAAAGGAACAAAAATATATATATATATATATAGATAATGAGAACTACTCTATTAACATTTGATATATATTTCTTTTAATTGTAACTAAAAACAAAACTTTTAAAATATATGAAAAAATATGTTTTATAGTATTATCTGTAAATAAATTATATTAAAAAATGAATTTTTTTTTAAAAAACGTTGATTTATTACAAACACAACGCTTGGTTGTATAAATTATAATAATTAATATTAAATATTTTTAATATTTTGTCAAGAAAATTATGAAAAATCAGTTGCAATAAAGATCTACTTTCATATCAATATGATTAATATAAATTATAAAGATAATTGGAACTTTTTCGACAATTATTTCTATACCTTTTTGAAACTGTTAGTACGTTGAAAATTTATTAAATGTAAGGAGAAATACGATTTGTATAATATTTATTTTCAGTTATTATTTTTTAAATTTACCTTCTTTAATATTTTTAATAATTTTCTTCAAACTTAGAAAAATAATCGTATTGTTCTTCATTTTTCTATTAGGGATCATTCACATATCACGTGATACAAATTTGAGCTAATTTGAACCCCCTCCCCCCTCCTCGTGATACTTTTTCTATTGTTAAAAAATTAAATTTCCATGGACCGTGATATTTTGCCGACCCCTCTCCCACCCCTGAAGATATCACGTGATATGTGGACGACCCCTTATGAATTAAAAAACAAAATTCTTTCTTTTTAATGAGTTTTTGAGTTTTAAAATACTTGCCACGAAATTCTTTTATACATTATTCAATTTTTTTCAATTTACTTCATTTTTCCATTATTTTTCTCAATTTAAACAGTTTTCTCGTCACTTTAATTTCATTTTAAGGTATTCTCTTCAAATTTTAATTATTTGCCCTTGATTTTAATTTTTAAATTATTTATTTATTATTTTTTTTTTTTAAAGACCTGTTCATAAAAAATTAGCGATTTTTTAAAAATACAAATTATTTAAAAATATAATTTTTAAGGTTATTCGTTATTTTTTCTATTGTTTCTCAATTAAGAAAAATTATTAATTTTGTTCAAACAAGTATTTCAATATAAAAACCACTAAATCCAGTAGAAAATGAGGTTAATGCAAAATCAATTAACATTCCGCAGACAATTGTTCTTCTCGTCTGCAATATTATGCGTCAATAAATTGATTCATATGATTATTATACTATTGTGCGATTGGACATCAAAATGGCGTTTGTGGATCGAAAGAGTTACAACTCAGGGAAACAAGAGCATTCATTAGCAGATCTCTAATAAATTTTATCTCGATTACGTGTTATAATACTACAAGCGAGAAAGTTATTGCTTATATAGACAGTGTTAAATTTCAGCGATGAATAGAGACAGTTGAGGGAAAGAGGTTACTCATTGTATCGACTCGACTGGCGCCAAGTTTTCATCCTGTACCTTCGTATCCGATGATAAATATATCATTTGAGAAAAACAGCCCTCAAGGGCAATCACACACAGTGGTGATTGCTTCCTCAGACTTTGAGATCCGAAATGCCGCACTGTCTAAAACTTTGAAATGAACTTTACTATCTTGATTGATGCAATGGCAAATGGCTTCAAATTCCCTGAGGTTTCAAGTTTTAACAATTGTTACAACTTCAATTAAATTTCTCCTGTCGATTGAAACAAACTGATTTCACCCATTTGCTGATTTTACTCGAGTTTCTACATTCTATACTCAAATCTCTCCATTTTAGTTTAATTCAATTTTCATTTATATTGTCAAATCTTTGAAACTTTTAACCTCAATGTTTCTCATACTTTTTACTTTGAAAAGAAGCTTTAAATCACAACTAACGTTTAGCAAAAATTTATATATTTTTAAATGAGACATACAGATTATTGTCCAATCATTGTTTTTAATTAATATTATTATTATTTTATAATTATTTTACTGCAATGAATTCCATTATTCAATGGTTTTGAATGTGTCACTTTTGCTGTTTTTTTAAAATATTTTAATTTTTTATTCTAATTTCTAAATGAAACAGAAAATTTTTATGTTGTGAACTAATTACAAATGTAATTAAAAATCGTATAAAGAGAGCAAAAACAATACATAATACATAAAATTATTGGTTCCCATAATTGTTCAATTAATTTAAAATTAACATAAAACAAAACTAGAAATTTCTTTTTAATCGGATCAGAAATTTAAAAATGGAAAGGATTTTTTTCTCTAATTTATAGAAATAGTTAAATAAGTAAAAGTTAATAAAAAGTACATATTTTACAAAAGCACAAATTTTACAATTTTATATTTGAAGTAATAAAAATAAGCGCGCGATATACAAGGTGTAAAATTAGGCGGAAATATTATTAATTTTATTTTAATTATTTATTATATATTTTGTACTTTTATTTATTTATTTTTTTATATAAACTTCAATAATATTACAAATTCCGAAGTTTTAATTATGAGTTAGTTATTATTTTTTTAAAAATTGTTACAAATTAATAAAAAGAAAAGAGTTTCTTACAAAAATTCCGATTATCTTATAATAGTTTAAAAATAAAAATTATAATAGTATGTTATACATACGTTACAAAAAGGAAAAAGTTGGAATATTTTTGCTAAAAGAATAGCTTCTTTGGACAAAATGTACTATTTCTATACTTACAATTATTCCAAATTTTTATTGATTAAAATTTCTTATTCTTCATTTTATATGTAAATAATTGAAATTTCAATTACAAAATATTTTTCTAGGTTCAAATTTCCATTCTTCAGAATATTCATTAATACAAATTTTAATTTTTACGACTTAAAATATTTTCAAGTTGTATCGATTCAAATTTAAATAATTTGAATCTTTAATTAATTAAAATAGTAAAATGATTAAAGTTTTAAGATTTATATTTTATTTTTAATTGATTAAAATTAAAATTTAGATAATTACAGCCTGAATCGCGATAAAAAGTTGAATGAGTTGAAATTTCCATAAAATTTTTTGATTAGTGGAAGCTAAAATATATTAATATCATATCAAAGATTAATGATTAAAATAAGTATCAATTATAAATTTTATTCATGAAATTAAAATTCATTCAACTGAAATTTATAAATTCAACTTTCAGTTCATTGTTGATTTAAACTTCTATTTGTTTTTAGATTTTATCGATCTGAATTCTAGTGGAATTCAAAAGTTTTTAATGTAAACTTATAAATTATAAATTAGTAATAATAAAATAAAAATTTCAAGTCGATTAAAAATTAAATTTAATTCAAAATTCAATCAATTAAAACTTGAATATATCGACTTTAAATATTACTTACACTCAGAGAAATAATATATTAACTCAGACCCAACTAACTTTTTTATTTGTATCGAATACATTTTTATTTGTGTCCAATAAAATTTTATTCGAGTCAAATAACTTTTTTATTTGAAACGAATAAAAAATTTAGTAGGCTCTAAGATAAAGATATTTTTGTTTGGCACAAATAACTTATATTTATGTCAAATATATCACTTTTCTGGATGTATTCAGATTTCCATTATAATGTTTATTATAATAAACAATGATTCGGAATTTTTAAAGATCTTAATTTCCAATTATCTAAATATCAATCAATTTAAATTTTTATGCATAAATATTTCAAGTAATTTTTAGATTGTTCTAATTAAATTTTAGTTTACTAATATTTTATTCTATCCAAACAGTTTATTCTTTTAGAGCGAGATATTTTACTTTCCATAAATCTTATTTTTTGTTAATTCAGTAATTTAGATAAAATCATTCAAATCATTTATTACAGACAAACAGTAAATTTATTAATAAGAATGTGGATAAATGAATTTACAATTCGAAAAAAAAGATAAAAATTTAAAAAACAAAAATCATATTTTGCAAAAATAATTGAAAAATGACGAAAGGAATTAAACACTAATAAATAATAGAACTAATTTGATATTGAAGGAAATTATTAAAAATGAAAAAATTTTATTTGAAAAAATTAAAGAAAATAATTGAAACTTGCGGAAATTGAATTTAACATTTAGGGGGGAAAATGAAAAAAAATGAAAATAAATAGAAATTGAAGAAAAATTTTGAATAATGATAAAAATAGATGAAAATAGAGGCAAATAATTAAAATCACAATAGAAAATAATTGTTAAAAATTGAAGAAATCTTTTAATACTTTTAAATTTATTATTCTCAAAGTGTGGATTAATTAAATATTTAATCAATGAAATTTCAAATTAATTGAAGTTCGAAAAATTATAATAATAGTTATATAATTTTAATTGAAGTCTTGTTTATCTCAAATATATTCTGTAATTCTTTAAATTATTTTTGACAAGTTTTTATTATTTTCTTCAATTTACAATTATTTTCATAAATTATTTTTCTATTAAATTTACTTTCAAAATTAATTGTTAATTACTTTTTGTCATTCTCAATTATTTTTTGATAAATTTTCTAATTTTGTTTATTATTTATCTCAAATTCTAGTTATTTTTTAAATTTACAATTATCATGCTGCAATAATTTTCTTTTATAACAAATTAAGGTTGGAATTCTTTCAATTATTTTTCGCAAGTTAAAATTATTTTTTTCAATTTTTAATTATTTGTATTACTTTGCAAATATTTTCTCGAATTTTTTATTACTTTTATTATTCCTCAATTAATTTTCTAGATTTTAAAATAGTTTTCTCAAATTTCAATAATTTTCTTCAATTTTCAATTACTATTGTTATCATTTGCAATCAATTTCTGCAATTTTTAATTATTTAATACTATTCCTCAATTAAATACCTAAATTTTCAATTATTTATCTCATTTTTCAATTATTTTTTCCATTTTCATTTTCTTTTGTCTTTTTATAATTATTTTCTCCACCTCTTAATCAGATATATCAATTATTTTTTAAATAACTTTCTTAATTTTTATTTATTATCTCAAATCTAAGTCACCGTATCCACTTTTCAACGTTTTAATCATTCCTCAATTATTTTTCTTAAATTTCAAATACTTTCGTCAATTTTTAATTATTTTTTTAATTTGCTATGATTTTCCTTAAATTTTATATTATTTTGAATATTAAATATTTGTTTATTAGTTCTAAAAAGTTCAATTATTTATCTCAAATTTCCATTACTTTCTTCAGTTTTTAATTATTTCTAGCATTTTTCAATTACTTTGTGTCATTTTCAATTATTTTTTAATTGCTTTTCTAATTTTTATTATTATTTCTCTCTAATTCCAGTTACTTTTTCAATTCACAATTATTTTTAACATTTTGCATTAATTTGGTTTTATTACAAATTTATGTTGAAATTTTCTCAATTATTTCCCACAAATAATTATTTTCTTCAATTTGTAATTCATTTATTCCTTTGCAAATATTTTCTTAAATTTTCTTAATTATTCTTTAATTAATTGCCTAGATTTTAAAATAGTTTTCTCAAATTTTAATAATTTTCTTCAATTTTCAAATATTATTGTTATCATTTGCAATTAATTTCTTCAATTTTTAATTATTTTTACTATTTCGTAATTAAATTCCTAAATTTCCAATTATTTATCTCATTTTTCAATTATTTTTTTCAATTTTAATTTTCTTTTATCGTTTTGCAATTATTTTGTCCACCTTTTAATTAGATATATTAATTATTTTTCAATTAATATTTTAATTTTTCAATTAATTTTTCAAATATTTTTTTCAATTTTAATTTTCTTTTATCGTTTTGCAATTATTTTGTCCACCTTTTAATTAGATATATTAATTATTTTTCAATTAATATTTTAATTTTTCATTTATTACCTCAAATCTAAGTTATTGTATCCACTTTTTAATGTTTTAATAATTTCTCAATTATTTTTCTCAAATTTCAATCAAGTTTGTCAACTTTTAATTTTTTTTTTTTAATTTTTAATGATTTTCACAAATTTTATATTATTTTGATTATTTGTTTATTAATTCCAAAAATTTACTCGAAATCAAATAAATTGTCACCTTTTGCGTTATAGCATAACGCTATAATTATAAAACGTAATAATTACGCTAATTAAGAAACTCTTTAATTTAATATTGTTTTATTTCTCTCCCTCCCCCTCCCCCGGTCAAGATTGAGTTTGCAGATGACAAAAATTCACAAGTTGCCGCCCCTGAATCTAAATTTTAAACTCGTTTTTTCCAAAACTAGAATTTTGACATTTTTAACCTTGTTTGCTTGTAATTTTGTAAATTTTTCATCTAAAAGGGTTCAAGGACTCTGAATACAATTTATATAGAAAGTTTAATAAAAATAAAAGTGTCGCGTCGTTTTTTGGACGAATTAAATGAAATTGATTTTAATAAATTCTCTTTTGAAAAGTTTTTCCTTCATCAGTAATCGCTCATTGCAATCTCTAAAGAAGATGAAAAAACATCAAATTGATCGACCTCAAGAACACGTGGCAATTGTATCCATTAAAGGAGGGTCAACTTTAGACAGGAGGATCAGATTGTAGATTAGACGAATGATATATGTATCAGGGCTTTAAGGATTACCAAAAAAAAAAGTAACTGATAGTCCATGAAATTGATACAGCTTTTTTTTTTTTATCTAAAATGGTATTTAAAGAAATATAAATTTAGAGGGGTGAGTGCTTCTTTCAAAAGTCGACCATTTAAGATTATCGGGTCATTAAGAACGACATAACTTCGGAATTAAAGTCAAGATTGTTGGAAAAAGAAATTATATTTTATTTTTATGTTTCTAATCATTTTGTTAATATTTTTTATTATTGGTACTTATTACTTAATGTATATATAGCGTACTTAATTTATCAAGTTAATAATAACTCTTGTTTCAAGTAAATTACTTTTACACAGAAAAAAAACTCTAATGGATAAAATTGATAGTCATAAAATTTGACACTTTTGATAACTGGAATCATGTAGGTGTGAAAGTTATAATATTTTCACATTTCTTCGTGTAAAAAATGCTCTTTGAATGTGACATTTTGAAAGAATTTTCAAATCAAGCATATTTCATAATACGAGAATTGAAAGTGATGATGCATAATAATCGTGCTTTCAATAATACAGACAAGTATAAATTATTACTGATGTGCATTTATATTTGCTAAAAATGATATTGAATATTTCGGAGAAAATAAATTTCAGCGATAATGATTTACTGTTTAATATTCAAAATACTGTGTTATTTATTGAGATGTAATTAAATAGGATAACATGAAATTTACATTTTCGGAAAGTTTATTTCTCTAAAAAATATATACTAAAATCAGGCTGTATTTAGAATAAAGGGTTAAAAGGCCATGACCTACAAACTCCAGTAGGCGGCCTAAAAGGTCTTTTTTCTTGAAATATTTTCATTTAACCTTATAAAATGTTTTCTCATTTATTTAACCCTTTCATGGGAATTAAAAAGCGTGGGCAGTAGCTAAAACATTCTTTGTGTTGTTTCAAACTAAATTATATTGAAATAACAACTGTTTTTGTCATTTATTTAAATTAGATTATTTTATTAGTGAAATTTTTATCATAAGGTATGCTTCTCTTTAATTTTAAATACAATTTTCCAGCATGACAATTATACAATCAATTAAACGAAAGTACGGTTTTTTTACCAGGATTAAATGTTCTTTTTGCGTGGACGAGGAGGAATGAAATATTAATTTAAATTGTTTGTTCTCAGTCGATAAATTTTGAAAAATATGGTTGCATTAGATAGTTAAGTGTCTATTATCCATCATCTTTAATAAAATTCATTGAGGATCTATGTCCGAGATTGTAATGTGCAGTAAAAGAGCAGCGAGCGACTCTCTTAAATAGAATAATGAAGAAGACTCAAGGCTCGGTAATGAGAAAGTTTCCTCAAGTTCTTCTTGTGTGTAATTAAGTTTATTATTCATAGCTTGACGTTAACGTAGCGGGGTACCGTTATGCCGAGAAAGAAGATACTGAGAGTGTAAAGACTAACGATAGATGGAAGCTTGGAGACAGGGTTGAATGTAGGGAGAGGAATTTCCAAGAGATAGAAAGTTTTACATCAAAATTCATTGTTTCCAAGATCCTGATAGTCCAGACCAGGAAAAATATACTCGTCTTTGTATATGTCTTCATTATTTTAAAACGCTCTTTTAGACGTGAATTATCTTCATCTTTGCCTTACTGTGTGACTCAACGAGTGAACTTGATAAAACCACTTATCCAAAACTTTTAAAAATTATCCCTGATTTCAGGAATATTATTTTTATAGTAAATATATCGATGGGTGCTGTTGATAAAATACTTATTTAATTGTCAAAAATATAGAATTCTAATTCGAAGCGCAATTCAATATGAAGGTAGTTTGTGGTCCTTGTAATATGATTCCTATTTAATCTTTGGAATAATATAATTCTAACTCAAAGTTTCGTTTAAAATTATGAAAATTCAAGTTTACGTACAGTAATTATTAAATTAAACTATAATATTATTTTTTGTATTTTCATTTTTAGGTATAAAAGTAATAAACATTTTCCAATTTCTATTAATTAGTTAATTAATGAGATATCTAGTTTATAAACAAATAACATAAAATGTAGATCTTAAACAGTTTGAATATTTTCATTTAGGATTTTAAAAAAACTAACTAATTTTTTATATCTTTTAATTAAAAATATCAACATTTCAGATAGATCTTAGTATAATTGATTCTAAATTATTATAAGTATTTTAATTGCTTGATATTTAAAATATAATTTTTATCAATTCGTTATAAATGATAAACAAATATAAGTTTAATAATAAATGTTATTAGTTTTAAAAATTGTTTCTTAAATATCAAGCATTTAAAATTAAATAATAATAATCTCCGTAAACTCCTGAAATTAGTTACCTAGTATTTATATTTATTCATCTTTTTCTGTCCATGTTTTAAAGTCTGAAGTAAAGTTAGCTAGTATTAATATTTATTCATCTTTTTCTGTCCGCGTTTTAAAAACTGAAGTGAAGTTAGCTCCTGTTATTTTATTGATTTTGACTCTCTTTATCAGGAAATATTTTGAAATTTGAATTGAAAGAATAAGGTAACCTTTTTCATTAGTGTCATGTTTTGCTGGTTTTTAATTGTCATTTGATTAAAAAAAATTTTCGAAAAATGCTTCAAAAATTTATTATGGTTTTTGAAGAAGTTTAAAATATATACACATGCTATTAATTTCCTAAAATTTCAGTTATTATCTCAAATTTAGATTATTGTCATCAATTTTCCATTATATAACGATTTTTTAATTATTTTTTTTGCTTAAAAATAAATTCTGCAATTCTTTTTGATTTTCATCAATTTATAATTATATTCATTATTTTGTCATTACTTTTAGAATATTTCAATTATTTATCCTATATTGCAATTATTTTCATCAATTTTCGTTGTTTCTGCGATTTTTCAATTATTCTCTTTAATTAAATTTTTTTAAGTAATTTTGTAATTATTATTTTTTTTTTACATAAGTTTATGATTTTTTCAGTTTTTTCTCTTAAATTTTATTGAATGTTTTCAATTTTTCATATTTAAATTATTTTCATCATAATTCAATTTTCTTTCTCAATCTTAAATTATTTTCAGCATGTTTCAATTATTTTTTTCAAATTTAAATTAATTTTATCATTTTTCAATTCCTTTCCTCGATTGTTAATTATTATTCTCATTTTCTAACATTATTTTCTAAGATTTTTAAGTATTTTTCTGAAAATTCAAATATTTTCTTCAATTTCTAATTATTTTCATTTGTTATCAGAATTTCCAATTTTTTTTTATTAATTATCGTAAATTTCAATTATTTTTAGCTTTCTTCCAGTCTTTTCTCCAATTTTTAGTTATTAAAAATAACTAAAAATTCCTATTTCTTATTTTCTAAAATTATTTTCTAAGATTTTTAAGAATTTTTCTAAACTTTCAATTGTTTTCTTCAATTTTTAATTATTTTATTTGGTTTCCTAATTTAAAACTTTTTTTTATTAATTATCGTAAATTTCAATTACTTTCAGCTTATTTCTTTAATTGTTTTCTCCAATTTTTAGTTTTTTTCTTTTTTTTTAATTGATTTCTAAGATTTTCATGTATTTTTTTCAAAATTTAATTATTTTTTCTTTATTTAAAAAATTCTGTAATTCTTTCAATTATCACACTTAAATGTCATTTATTTTTTACAATTTATCATTGTTTGTATCATATTTTAATTATTTTCATCACTTTTTAAAATTTAAAAACATTTTTCAATTATTTTCTAAAATTTATTTCCTTCAATTTTCAATTCTTTACATTTCTTTCATAATTTCAAAAATTTTTAACTATTTATCTGACTTTTTAATTATTTAATTATTTATATTATTTCATATATTATTTACTTTAATTTTCAATTACTTTCGTTCTTTTTCTCGTTTTTTTCATAATTGCCAAAAAGTTTTTACTTATTTCTCTTTAATTAAAACTTGTTCTGTTCAATTTTAAATTATGTTTTTTCATTTATTTTCTCTAATTTTTAATTATTTTCTTTTATTTCAATGAACTTCAGAAAGTTTTAAGTATTTTTTTCAAATTTTGTTTACCTTTCCTTTATTTAAAATATTTTATGTAATTTGTTTAATTATTTTCTCAAATTTTAATTATTCTTTTTAATTTTAATTTATTTATCTGAATTTTTAATAATGTTTTTTCAATTTTCAATTATTTTCTCTAATTTTTTATAATTCAATTTTGTTTTAATTTACTTTTAAGATTCTCAAGTATTTTTCTCAAATTGAAACTATTTTCTTTATGTTTAAAACTTTTTTTATGATTGTTTAAATTACTTTTTCCAATTTCTAATTGATTTTATTTTTTTTTCAATTAATTTGCAAATTTTGCAATTGTTTTGTTTAATTTCAAATATTTTTTGCAATTATTTTTAATTCTAAAATATTATACATTTTGTCCTAAATAAATATTTATTTTATTTATATTAATTGATTTTTAAATATTATATTTAAATATTTATTTCTTCTTATTAGATAAATATTATTTACCGATTTGTTATATTTTGTTGTATTTTATAATTTCTAAAATGTATTAAAAAACTAATCGCACACTTGTGCGCGTTTTATTTTGCTAGTACTTATTATAATCTACAATAATAGTAATAATAAGATTTGTCTAAATTGTTGGTATATGTAATTAAAAAAATTAAAAATTAGTTAGCTTGGTTTCTAATTCAAAAGTTTAAGATCTAAATTTCATGTTATTTGTTTATAAACTAAAAATTTCAAACATTAAATTATTCATAATAACAGAAAAAAGTAAATTACTTTTAAATCTAAAGTCGAAAAAGCGGGAAATAATATCATGATTAAATTAGCATTTCACTATTTATTGTACTTAAACTTGGATTTGAATTATATTAAACTCAACTTTGAGTTCGCATTATATTATCAAACATTTACAATAAATAAATAAAATTACTATAAAGTAAAAGAGAATGAGAAATTAAGAAGAAACTAAGAAATGAAGACAAATTCATGAAAAAGGATAAATTACTAGAGAGTTATAAAAGAACTAGAAAGTGACGAAAATAACTAAAAAATTACAATAATTTCTAGAATTTGTTGAATAATAACTAGAAATGGAAAAATCTCTGAAAAATGTAAGAATAACTCAATTAATGGAAAAACAACAAGTAATAAAGAAAAATACATCAAAACCCCAAAATATTTAGACATTGAAAAAAATAACTAGAAATTAGGGAAATATTGCTACAAAGTAAAATATTTAAAAATAACCAATAAAGAAGAGAAAATAATTAGAAACATAACGATAAAGTACTAAGCCAAAATATATAAGGGCAAAATATATAAAAAGGGACAAAAAATCTTTAACATATATTTTTTATAGAGATAAAATTATCAAAATCTGTTGACAAATACTGGAAGTTGATGAAGAAGCTCTATCAAGTTTAAGAATAACTAAATTAAACAAATATGACTAGAAATAGGAAAAAAATTGAAGAAAAAAAGAGAAAGTTAAAAAATAAAGAAAAGTAAAAAGGAAATCAAAAATTGAAAAAAATAAACTAGAATTTACAGAAAAATAATTGAAAAAAATCACAAAGTGAATAAAAAAAAAACTAGAAAACGAATAAAACTAGAATTTAAAGATAAATGATTTTGGACAAAGTACCAGAGTTTTATAAATAATTGAAACGTGTAAAAAATAAGCAGACGTCGAAAAAGTGAATGGAATATTTTGAAAATATTTGAGAATATTTTCATTCACCAGTAGCTGAATGAAAAAAAATCACTAGAAATTAAAATAATAGCTAGATATTGATAAAAGTAAATAGAAAAAGAATGAAATTAGTATAAAGTGAAAAAAGAATGAAAAAGTGAAGAAAATAAACTATAAAAATTATAGATTGAAGAAAAATCACTAGAAATTAAAGTAATAGCTAGACATTGATGAAAGTAAATAGAAAAAGAATGAAATCAGTATTAAGTGAAGAAAGAATGAAAAATTGAAGAAAATAAACTATAAAAACTATAAATTGAGGAAAAATTACAATGAATAAAAAAAAATGAAAGATGAAGGTGAAAATTAAAATACAATAATAATTACAAATTGATTAAGAAGAACCAGACAAAGGAGGGAAAATTAATGTGAAATGAAAAAAGTATGACAAGTAGAAGTAGAAAAAAAAATAAATTGAAAAAGATCCACTAAAAAGTAAAAAATAACTTCAAGTTTTAAGGAGGTTTTCTCCATTTACATAACCTGAAACTAAAAAGTCGTTTTTCACCCCAAATACAAATATTTTTGAAATCAATTTCACCAAATGTTGAAAGATCCAGTTGTAAATTTTTCAGAAAAAATTATTGGTTGAGCTAATTATCTAATAATAATTATTTTACATTTATTCTTTTTTATTTCAATACAGTTAAAATCTGTAATTTTCATCCAATTAATAATAGCTCTTTTTTCCCGTTGAAATATTCTCTGCAATTTTATTTGTTAGAGTTTTGTTAAATATTTTTTTGTTTAAACAATACTTAAAAAGCAAATTTTATTTGTCTAATAACTTTGAAACAAAATATTCTTTAACAATACCTAACAAATAAAATTCTATAGAGTGTTTCAACGAGAAAAATGAGCTATTATTTGTTAAAATTCGATAAAAGTTGCAGATTTTAACTAAATTTGAAGAAAAAACATAAAATGTTTAATAATTATTATTTAATAACAAATGTTAGCACAACATAATTTTTTCCGAAAACTGTACAACTGGGTCTTTCAAAATTTGGTAAAATTGATTTCAATAATATTTTTATTTGGGGAAAAACGATTTTCTAGTTGGAGGTTATGTAAAAGGAGAGAAACTCATGAAGAAATTAATTGTAAGAAAATAACTAGAGTTTGAAAGAATTGCGAGAATGTGTAAAAAATAACCTAATATTGAATTTAAATTGTTAAAGTGTATATAAAAAAACTAGAAAGTGGGAAAAAATTACCAGAAAATGGACGGAAAAAACTGTGAACTAAAGAGGAAATGCTAAATATGAAAAAGAACTAGAACTTGAAGACAAATTATTAAAAAATAGGGATAAAGTACTAGAGTATGAGAAAGTAGCTAGATATTGATGAAAGTCATTAGAATGTATTGAAAAATATCCAGAAATTGTACAAAAAATTATTAGAATGGAAAATAAAAGAATTTTCAAAGTTGTTAAAAAAATAACTAAAAAAGCTGATAGGTTACTAAAAATTTAAGAAATTTAAGTTTATTTTTTAGATTTTTTCTGTTCAAATCTTTTATAGTTGCTTTTCCTAAAAATAAATAAATTAATTTGAACTATAAGAATTTCTACATAAATTTGAAAATAATTTGTAAACAGTAGTATAAAAATATTTGGGTTGAGATTTTTGCGATTAATGCTTCATAGTCTTTGAATAAATTATTCAAAGAGATACACTAAATTCCTGAAATGAATAAAATGCTAATAAATCTGCATAGCCTTGTATAATTTGCATATGAAGCAATGCCAGTTAAACGTCAAAACGAATATAAACAAAGCACATAAGGTCAGAAATTCAAGCATATTTGCATGTGCATATTTTAATATGTTACTCTGCCAATATTACATTTTTTTAATAACATGGTAATCTTATGATAAGAAGTTCATTTTTCCAATAATTCAATATTCAATTACTTTTGTTTCAATTAATTCACATTATGAACATCAATATTAAAAATATTTAAAAACTTATTAAAAATTTGAAAATATTAAAAATAAAACTAAATTTAAATTGTGAGATTTATTTTGCTTAAAAGTGAATCTATCTATTGAATTATTAAAATGCTTTCATAAAAGAATGCAGTTGAAAAAAATAGTTTTATGAAAGCATGAAGTGCACTTAAACAACTGTCGAATAGCAGTTGTTTAAGTCAAGAAAATCTCTTTTTAAGGCAAAGTGATGAGAAAAGTATTCTCTTTGCCATAAAAGGAAAGCTCTTGATGCGCAACATTTTCTTGACCTCTGCAATGAGAGTTATTTCCTTATCATCTATTTTATATTATTTAGTTTATTTTAATATTAGTTTTATATGAAACTACTTTCTAATTAAAATAACATTTTATTAATAAATCTAAGTTTAAATGAAATTAAACTAGATTTTCATTACAACTAAATTTTATTTTCTTGAAGGGACAAAATGTTTTGTAGAAAATAAACATTCTGCGGTGAAGGAAACATAAATTTTCTTGCTTTAAGTAAATATTTTTTTTTTCTCTCTGCATTAGATTAAACGGACATTTTCTATGTTTCAGATTATAGCGGAATTTTATACCCTCGTCATGATGCCCTTACGGAACAGAAAGTGTGTGATATAAAGCCATGCCATCATCTACACTATCTTTGTGTAAAAATGCAAGTGAGTGTGATTCAGTCAGTGAATATCAAAAACGTGCATCAAGAAGCTGAATACATTAAAAATATGGTTAATTTTTGTCATCATGTTACTTGAACGGAAAATTTACTATTTTCATTTAAAACTGCTATTTTATATACCGTAAAAAACGTACAGTACACTTACAGGAAAGAAAAAGAAAAAAATTAATTAATTTCTATTTTGTATAAAAAAAGAAGGTAAATAAAACATTTTGCAAAAAATGGCAGAATTCATCGCGCACAATCAAAATCGATTGATTCAAACTTTATTATTACTGACTGAAATAAATAAATAAGTAATTAAATAAGTGACTGAAGGAATAAATAAATGTAGAATTTAGTGAATGAATAAATTAATTAATCAACAAGTTAATGAACAAAAAGTAATAAATAAATACGTAAATAAATTAATGTATAAATAAATAATACAGTTGAGAGTCAATAATATATTATAATTTTATATATAAAGAGTAGATTGAAAATAAACGATAAACGATGCGAAAGCAGAAGAGAGTACGAGCGAGAGAACGAATTGAGAAAAAATCAGTGAATGCAGTGGTAGGCAGGTGGAGAATAAAATTGTGGAGGGTGTGAGGGAAAAAGTGTTGAGAAAAACATGTGAGAGAAAAAGTGCGGGAAAAAGAAATTGTGAAAGAAATTCGAAAAAAATTAAAGTGACGGGATTTAGGAAAAGTGTTTAGGGAATTGAAGAAAATAATTTAGAAGAATTGATGAATGGAGATCAGAAGTATAACAGAAAAGAAATCAGAATAATTAATACAAATAATGCAAGAGATTTAAACAAAAAGGATTTGAAATTGTAATAAAAAGTAATTCGGAAGAATTAAGAAAAATAAATAGAAGATTTAAAAAGTATGTGATTTAAGGTGAAATCACTCTAGGGAATTCAAGAAAGAGGATCAAAAGAAATTAAAGAAAGAATTCTGAATAATTGAATAAATAAATCGGAATAATTGAAAAAAGACTTTTGTTATTATTAAAGAGAATTCGAGAAAGAAATTTATTATTTTTTATTTATTAAGAGTTCAGAAGAATCCAAGAAGAAAAGTAGAGAATTTACGAGGATAAATAAGAAAGTTTTAAAAAAAGAATTCAGAAAGTTTCTTTGAAATTTTTAGAAGAATGAAACATAAGAACTTAGAAGGATTCAAAATTTTTTGTCGAATTGGAGAAAATAAGTAAAGTTTTAAGAAAAGAATTTAGAAGAATTGAGATACGAAGATTTGAAGAAAAGAACTCAGAAGAATTCAAGTTGAATATTTTAAAGAATTAGAAAAAGTAAACAGAATTTTATGAAAAGAACTGGGAATAGTTTAAAGAAAGAGCCTGGTAGAATTAAAGTAAGTTTTTTTCAAGAATTAGGAAAAATAACAAAATCTTTTAACAAAAGTATTCAGAGAAGTTGGAAGTAAAAATTTTGAGCAATTGAATCTAATAAGAAAAATTTCATGTAAAGAACCGGGAATAATAAAAAAAAAGAGCTTAGAAACAGAACAAACAAGAATTCAAGAAAAAAGTAAGAATTCAAGACAACACATTTGAAGAATTTTGAACAAAAAAGAAGAATTTTTTAAAAATAACCTGGAAAAATTCAAAAAATGATCGGAGAAGAATTTAGAAAAACAATCTAGAAGAATTCAAGAATTGTGATAAATTAGAAGCATTAAGAAAATTTTTTATTAAAATAACTCAATCAATTGAAAAAGAAGTAAGAGGATTTCAAGAAAAGAATTCTGAACAATTTTAAAAAGAAGTACGAGGTATTAGGAAAAGTGTTAACGAATTGAAAAAAATAATAAAAATGGCATAAATAGAACTTTAAAAAATTTATGAATACACTGTAAAAACAAGTTTCTCAGAATGGGACGTTTTGTCCTGAATTTTGAAAAGTTTAAGATGTTTTGTGTCAGTATTTCAATGGTAATGAATCATTTTAGTTTTTATCTTTAAAATACCAGTTTTTACAGTGTAGGAAGAAAAAGAAGTTAAAAACAGATCTCTGAAAAATTCAGGAAAATTTGGAGAAGTTTAAAAAATTTAGAATTCGAGAAAAAAAATAATTCCAGAAATCTTAGAAGAATTGAAGAAATCTCAGAAGAATTCAGAAAGGGTTTGAAGAATTAAAGAATTTTCAAAGTGACTCAAGAAAAGGTCTCGGAAGAATTCAGGAATAGAATTTAAAAGAATTCAAGAAAAATACTCAAATTAATTTAATTGTGATAAATTAGAAGAAATAAGAAAGCAAATTGGTTTTTATTGAAAAAAAGTAAGAAAATTTAAAGAATAAAACTTGAAAAAATTTTAAAAAGAAGGAAGAAGAATTCAAGAAAAGAGTGTTGACGAATTGAGGAAGAAATGTTGAGACCAGAACTTTAAAAAATTCATAAATAGAATTCTTTCTAAATCATTTCTAAATCAAAAAAAGGCTGAAGAATTAAAAAAAAAACTTTTAAAAATTTGTAAAATTTCAAACGAATAAAAAAAATCTTAAAAGAATTCAACAAATTTTAAAAGCATTCAAGAAAAACCGTAAGATTTCAAGAAAGGAACTGAAAAGAATTTCTGAAATGTGTTGAGGAGGCACAAAACTGAGAAAGAAGAATAAATCAAGAGAAAGAGTCTGAAGGATTAAAAAAGAACTTTAAAAAATTTGTAAAAATTTAGAAGAATTGAAAATTATGTAAAAGAATTCAAGAAAAACCGTAAGATTTCGTGAAAGGTATTGAAAAGAATTCGCGCAATGTGTTGAGGAGGCACAAACTGAAAAAGAAAAAGAAATCAAAAAAAAAAGTCTGAAGAATTAGAAAAGAACTTTTAAAAATTTGTAAATTTTCAGAAGAATTGAAACTTTTTCAAAGGAATTCAACAAATTTTAAAAGAATTCGCAAAATCGTTTGAGAAGGCACAAGCGAGGGATAGAAGAATAAATCATAGAAGTCTTAAGAATTAAAAAAAACTTTAAGAAATGAGTAAAATTTTCGAAGAATTAAACAAATTTTAAAAGAATTCAACAAATTTAAAAAGAATTCAAGAAAAACCGTAAGATTTCGAGAAATAAAAAGAATTTAATAAAAACTATAAGATTTCGAGAAAGGAATTTAACAGGATTCGCGAAATGTGTCGAGGAGGCACAGATTGAGAAAAAAGAAGAAATCAAGAAAAAAGTCTAAAGAATTAAAAAAACTGTCAAAAATTTGTAAAATTTCCAAAGAATTAAAAAAGTTTTAAAAGAAGTTGCAAATTGTAAAAGAATTCAAGAAAAACCGAAAGATTTCTTTAAAAGGAATTGAAAAGAATTCGCGAAATTTTTTGAGAAGTCATAAACGAAGAATAGAAGAATAAATCAATAGAAGTCTGAAGAATTAAAAAAAAATTGAAGAAATTAGTAAAATTTTCAAAGAATTTAAAATTTTTTAAAAGAATTCAACAAATTTTAAAGGAATTCCAGAAAAACCGAAATATTTCTTTGAAAGGAATTGAGAAGAATTAGCGAAATCTTTTGAGAAGGCACAAGCGAGGGATAGAAGAATAAATTAATAGAAGTCTGAAGAATTAAAAAAAAATTGAAGAAATAAGTAAAATTGTCGAAGAATTTAAACATTTTTAAAAGAATTCAACAAATTTTAAAATAATTCAAGAAAAATCGAAAGATTTCTTTGAGAGGAATTTAAAAGAATTCGCGAAATGTTTTGAGAAGGCATAAACGTAGGATACAAGAATAAATCAATAAAAGTTTGAAGAATTAAAAAGAACTTGAAAAAACTAGTAAAATTTCCGAAGAATTTAAATATTTCAAAATACTTCAACAAATTTTGAAAGATTTCAAGTAACAACAAGAATTCATGAGAAACCGAAAGATTTCTTTGAAAGGAATTTAAAAGAATTCGCGAAATGTTTTGAGAAGGCACAAACGTGGGATAGAAAAATAAATCAATACAAGTCTGAAGAATTCAAAATAACTTGAAAAAATTAGTAAAAATTCCGAAGAATTTAAAATTTTTAAAAAGAATTCAACAAATTTTAAAAGAGTTCAAGAAACAGCAAGAATTCAAGAAAAACCGTAAGATTTCTTTGAAAGGAATTGAATAGAATTCGTAAACTGTGTTGAAAAGACACAAACGTGAGAAAGGAGAAGAAATCAGGAGAAGAATTCTAAAGAATTAAAAAAAAAAACTTGAAAAAATTAGTAAAATTTCCGAAGAATTAAAAAAATTTTAAAAGAATTCAACAAATTTTAAAAGAGTTCAAGAAACAACAAGAATTCAAGAGAAACCGAAAGATTTCTTTGAAAGGAATTTAAAAGAATTCGCGAAATGTTTTGAGAAGGCACAAACGTGGGATAGAAAAATAAATCAATACAAGTCTGAAGAATTCAAAATAACTTGAAAAAATTAGTAAAAATTCCGAAGAATTTAAAAGTTTTTAAAAGAATTCAACAAATTTTAAAAGAATTCAAGAAACAGCAAGAATTCAAGAGAAACCGAAAGATTTCTTTGAAAGGAATTAAAAAGGATTCGGGAAATGTTTTGAGAAGGCACAAACGTGGGATAGAAAAATAAATCAATACAAGTCTGAAGAATTCAAAATAACTTGAAAAAATTGGTAAAATTTCCGAAGAATTTAAAAGTTTTTAAAAGAATTCAACAAATTTTAAAAGAATTCAAGAAACAACAAGAATTCAAGAAAAACCGTAAGATTTCTTTGAAAGTAATTGAAGATAATTCGCAAAATGTGTTGAAAAGGCACAAACTTGAGAAAGAAGAAGAAATCAAGAAAAGAATTCTAAAGAATTAAAAAAAACTTGAAAAAATTAGTAAAATTTCCTAAGAATTTAAAAAATTCCATAACAATTCAACAAAATTTTAAAAGAATTCTAGAAAAAAAAGTCAAGATACCGCAAGATTTCTTTGAAAGGAATTGAGCAGAATTACCAAAATGTGTGTTAGAGTGAAAAACTGATAAAAACGCAAGAAATCAATTCCGAAGCTTTCAATTAATTCCAAGTTGAGATTGAAAGAGAGAGAGAGAGAGAGGTGGATCAAGAAGAGGAATCGGCAGCAGCTCGATCAGCAGATCGACCGGGCTCTCGAGGAAGATTAAAAACTAAGATGAATGAGAGTGAGGTCTATTTGCTGGGTGGATTTGACCAAGAGGTGCCAATATCAAGTGAACTCGACTTGAATCGGAGCTTCTACAACGGGAGTTTTTCGGGTAACGGCACTCTGTGGAATGCTGGCGAGAACAATTTATGGGACTTGGCGACAGATCGTGCCGGTTTAGCGGTGGTCCTGCTTCTCTTTTCGGTGGCGACTGTTTTCGGCAATATGCTCGTGATATTGGCGGTTATTCGTGAGCGTTATCTGCACACGGCGACAAACTATTTCGTCACCTCGCTGGCGTTCGCTGACTGTCTGGTGGGCCTGGTGGTGATGCCTTTTAGTGCGATTTACGAGGTGCTCGAGAACAGGTGGCTCTTCACGATAGACTGGTGTGACGTGTGGCGCTCTCTGGACGTGCTTTTTTCGACCGCGTCAATTCTCAATTTGTGTGTGATTAGTTTGGACCGCTATTGGGCGATAACGGACCCCTTCACTTATCCAACGAGAATGAGTCGAAGGAGAGCGGCAATTTTAATTGCGATTGTGTGGGTGTGCTCGAGTGCAATCTCGTTCCCGGCGATCGCGTGGTGGAGAGCGGTAAGGACAGAGGAAGTGCCGAAGGACAAGTGTCCATTTACGGAGCACTTGGGCTATCTGATTTTCTCGTCGACGATCAGCTTCTATCTGCCGTTGTTTGTCATGGTTTTCACGTATTATAGGATTTATAGGGCGGCGGTTATTCAGACGAGGAGTCTGAAATTGGGCACGAAACAGGTGATGATGGCTTCGGGCGAGTTGGAGCTTACTTTAAGAATTCATCGGGGTGGGGCGACCAATGCGGACGCGAGGCATTTGTTTCGTACGGCGTCGAGCACGCCGGAGGACCTGCAAGATTTGGAGGAGCCTCTCACGGCGCTGCACAATAATGGACTGACGAGACTGCCTTCCGCGCGATTAAATAATAAGCAGAATTTGGGCAAGAACTTTTCCCTGTCGAGGAAATTGGCCAAGTTTGCGAAAGAGAAGAAGGCTGCTAAGACACTTGGAATTGTCATGGGGGTTTTTATTGTTTGTTGGCTGCCGTTCTTTGTTGTGAATTTGTGGTCGGGATTCTGCAGTAAGTGCATCTGGCAAGAGGAAATTGTTTCGGCTGCGGTCACGTGGCTGGGTTGGATCAACAGTGGAATGAACCCTGTTATCTACGCCTGCTGGAGTCGAGACTTTAGAAGGTAAGAATGGAATGAGTAATTTTGTAGAGTTAAGATTGTTGTGGATTTGAATGTTGTGCAGGGCCGGATTGGGAATTAAAAGCGGCCCGGGAAAGATATTCAAAGCGGCCCCTGTCTATATAATTGATAATTTTTATTAAAATTCAAAACTAAAATATAAAAATATTAAATTATTAAATTATTTTATTAAAACTTATCAATAATTTAATTATTAGGAATTTCTTTAACAGTAGCATTCTCTACTGCCATTTGTACGAAAGCAGCAGTAATTTCTTAGTTTAATGAACACCTCAATCTTGTTTTAACTAATTTTAAAGGACAAAAAATGGACAACTTCTATTAAACAAATATAATAAAAAAATTTTGAGAGAATTTCCTGGCTTTAAAAATTGCTCTGAATGTATTCCTATCTACCTTAAACCCTTCAGCATCAAAAACAACCCTTTAAAATCATTCCCTAATCTTCAATCAAGAAATGGACAATTTTTATTAAATAAATATAATAAAAAGTTTTTTAGCGAATTCCCCGGCTTTAAAAATCGCTCAGAATGAATTTCTATCTACTTTGCCCCCTTTAGCATAAAAAAAGTCGGCTTTCATTCACCTGAAAATCATTTTTTCAATATTTGAATACCCAATTACTTTCTTTAATTTACAATTATTTTCTTCAAATCTCAATTATTTTCTTCTATTCACAATTATTTTAATTAATTTTTAATCATGTTTTTCAATTTTCAAATATTCTCTTTAATATTCAATAATTTTCGGCTTCTTTCAATATTTTTATCAATTTTCAATTGTTTTCTTCAATATTCAATAATTCTCATTTTTTCAATTGTTTTTCCAGTTTTCAACTATTTTCTTCAATTTTCAAATATTTTCGGTTTTTTTCAATTATTCTTTTCAGTTTTCAAATATTCTCGTTTTTTCAATTATTTTTTCAGTTTTCAATTATTTTCTTCGATTTTCAAATATTGTCGGTTTTTCAATTATTTTTTTTCAGTTTTCAATTACTTTTTCAGTTTTCAAATATTCTCATTTTTTCAATTATTTTTCAGTTTTCAATTATTTACTTGAATTTTTAATTATTTCAGTCAATATTCAATAATTCTCGATTTTTTTTCAATTATTTTTTCAATTTTCACTTGTTTCCTTCAATAGGCAATTATTTTCCAAGAACTTCAATCCAAGTCAATTTTTTATAATCCAATTAAATTTACAATTATTTTCTACAATTACTACAGTAATTTTCTTTCAATTTTTATTCTTAGTTATTTCTGTTCTAAATTTTAATTTACATTCTTAACTTTTAAGATAATTCTGTTGAAATGTAAACTTTTTAATCTTGAAATTTTTCGAATTTTTTGCAATTGTCCTTTATTTTCGTCTTTTTTCAATTATTTTCTTTCATATTATTCAATTATTAATCATTTTCTTGAAATTTCAATTCAGTTCTTTAATTCTTTAATTATTTGTATCCAATCAAAATTCTTGTCTTTTATTGATACTTTTTTTCATTTTCAATTATTCTCTCAATTTGGAAGTATTTTCTTCAAATTTTAATAAAGTTTAATTTTTCAAAAAGCAATTAAACTTTCAATTGTTTCTAGAACTATTCCTATCATTTTCTTTCTTTTTTAGTTTTTTTTAATTTCATGTTTATCTTTTTCTGTTTAAAATTATTTCTGTCAGTTTTTAATTTAATAATCTTGCCATGTTTAGAATTTTTTCCAATTGGCAATTATTTTCTTCAATATTTAATAATTCTCGTCTTTTTTCGATGATTTTTTCAATTAACAATATTTTTCTTGAACTTTCAATTCAATTTTTCAACTATCCTCTTAAATTCACAATTATTATTTTCTTTAATTTTGAATTTTTTTCTTCAATTTTCAACTATTTCTTCTAATTTGAAATTATTTTCTTCGATTTTCAACCAACTTTAACTTTTTGAAATCCCATTCAATTTTCAATTATTTGTTATAATTATTCCTACAGTTTTCTTCAGTTTTTAATTGTCAATTATTTTCTTAAATATTCACCAATCCTGGGCTTTTTCACTCTTTTATACTATTTATTTATTTATTGATATAGTAATTTGTAAATTATTTATTATCAATAATTTTTTTGAAATCTCAATTTAACTCCTTAATTCCTCAATTTTTCTGTCTAATTCACAATTATTTTCTTCATTTTTTAATTATTTTGGCAATTTTTAATATTATTTTCTTCTTATCAATTTGTAATTATTTCTTCAAATTTCAATCCAGGTCAATTTTTTAAAATTAAAATTTTTTTCAATTATTATTATTTCTGTAATTTTTTTCCTTTTTTAATTTCCAATTGTTTTTTTAAAATATTATATTTGTTCTTTAATTTTTTAAATTATTTTTGTCAATTGTCGATTTATTAATCTTGTCATTATTCCAATTTTTTTCATTTGTCAATTATTTTCGTCATTTTTTAGTTATTTTAGGTCGATATTATCAACTCGAGAACATTTTTGGATGGTCAAGAGATTTTGAGATCAATATCAATATTGCTCAAATATGATATCGTCTTGATATCGTAAAGCACTAAGAAATAATGGTCAAAGAGAACAAAATAATTTAAAAAGTTAAAGATTAGTTATAAAATTTTTTGAGAATTATTGAGGATTGAAAAAATTGAAGGAGATAATTGAAAATTGAGGAATGTAATGGAAATTTAAAAAATGTAATTAAAAATTGAAAGAAGTAATTGAAAAAGTCTAGAATTCTTGAATATAGAAAAAAATAATAATTGAAAACTGAAGAATGGAATTGAAAATTGAAGAATGGAATTGTAAGTGTTAGATGATAATAAATAAGAATTGTAAAAAATAGTTGTAGAATTGAACAATTTAATTGAAATTCTACAATTTCTGTGATTCAAAAGAACATAGAAAGAAGCCGAAAATGATTGAATGTTGTAAAATTAATTGAAAATAGAAAAGAGTAATTGAAAGTTAAATGAAATTTAATTACATAAATTAAATTATTAATTAGACCTACAAAAATACCGGCCCGCCTGGCGGCAGCCCACCGGGATTTTTCCCGGTATCCTGAATGGCCAATTCGGGCCTGATGTTGTGATTTGAGAAAATAAGGGGAATTGATGTTTTGGATATAGATTTTTGTGGTAATGAAGTGATACTGAGGTTATTGTTCGATAATGATGGAGGAATTTTGGAAAAATGATGGAATAATTTTGGAGAAATGTTGCAATAATGTACTCTCTAAATTTGTATAAGTAGGAGAGACCGGGGCTGTTTGGCGCAGGGTCTGGTTGACGCACTTGAGTTTATTCAAAGGTAAAAAGTCGAATTAATTTCGCTCATTTCTCAAGTTAATATAGTTGATGAACTGTAACTTTGTACGTAGTTTCATTGTTATTGATTAATTATTGTGGATTGTAGGTCAAAAAAACTGATTTTGGTGTTCAAAAGTAAATTTTAAACATTTTCATTTTTTTGTTATTTCTTTTTAAGAAATGTGATTAGAAAAAAATCACAAGTCATGTTTAGAGCTCTGAATATTTATTTTAAATTAGTTAATTTTTATTAAAAAATTACTTAACAAGGCTTAACTCACGATATAATATACTTTAAATTGAATTTTTTCACTTCTGCGCCAACCAACCCTGGGCCGGGGCTGTCTGGCGCACTTTGGATTACTCCAAATAAACCGTTCTTAAAAAGGAACGATGAAATATTTTGGAACTTTCTTTTTTTTAATATCAAAGCTGAGATATGAGCTAGGTTTCTGTGCAATATAGTTTTTATAGCTGCAAAATTATCAGAGTTAATTAAAAAAGAGTGAAAAATGCGCCAAGTAGCCTCGGTCTCCCCTAAATATTCACTTATTTTGATATCAAAAGTCTTCCACTGCTTCAATAAGTGCATATTAGAAGAAAAACATGGAAAAACACACTTTTTTGTGAATTCTCTACAAAATCCTAAAAAATCACTCAAAGCATCAATACAGCGAATCACATATTGAAAAGTCCTTAAACAACAATATTCCATAATTTACTTAATAATTTATTTATGGGGCAAATTTTCTCAAGTGTCCAGCGTCAAAATTAAAAGTTGTTGAATCGGACTAATATTTGCACAAACTTTAGTGCTATGGGTAAGTACTTTAACCACCAAATATTATGCAATTTAATTAAAAATTGTAGAGGGGGGAGGGGGTTGAAGATTTGGGTTTTGAAAATTGAAAATTTTTTTGACTTTTTTTTCAAAATGGACCCTTTTTTTTTTCTTTTTTTTTGTCTTAAAAGAAAGCTCAAGTTGTGTACTTTAAACATACCAGAAAAACAAAATGACGTTTTTTGTTGTTTTCGAATTATTAATTAATTAATTAAACTTTATAAAAATTAAAATAATTATTATTATTGTTAATTTATAACTTTTATCTTGAACTTTATAACTTTAACTCTTAGCGAGTTGTAGTTTTTTTACTTTGTGAATTTTTTACTTTAAAATCAAAAAGATATCTACTAAAATCTTTAGTTTATTTGTAAATAGTTAATAATTATTAACAATAATTTGTTTAAACAATTACAAATGAAAGTTGCAGTTAATTTTGCTGAATATCTTATGGTTTAAATATAAACAATAAAGAGGTTAAAAAAGTTACCACTCGATAGGTGTTTTAAGGTAAAAGTTATAACTTAACAATAATAAATTAATTAAACAAAATAAAAATAATAACTTATAGTCAATAATAATTTGTCTTATTCTAACCAGAGCTCATTAATTTGTAAAATTAGAAAAAAGTTGGGTCTCTCTAAGTGCATTTGTAAAGAATTAATAATTATTAACAAGAATTTGTTTAAACAATTGCAAATGATTATTGTAGTTAAATTTACTGAATACTTTTTTTAACATTAAATATAAAGAATCGTTAAGTCAGAAAAAACTACAACTAAATGGGTTTATTTGAATAAACCCACTCTCTAAATCTGAATTGATCAAAAATAACTAATAATTAGTCAAATATTGCCTGAGTTTTTATTTGAGCAATTAGTTAAAAATAACTAATTATTAGTAAAAAAATAAACAACTTTTAGTAAAAACATAACTAAAAAATAGTTAAAATTTGACTAATTGAATTAATAAACAGAAGTTGACTAAAATATTAGTTACTTTGACATAACCTAAAAATGAATTTGACTAATAATTAGTTATTTTTTACTAAATGATTAGTAGAAATCTAACTATTTCAATTAGTGACTGAGTTTTTGCTTTCAAATTAGTTATTTTTAACTAATTCAAAATTAGGGAGCAATAATAATGTAGTAATGTTGCAGTAGTGAAACCAGTATTGTTAAAATTATATTGCAATAACTATAAGTAAAAATGTTTAAGCAATTGTGTAGTAATGTTGCAGTAATCATGAAGAAATAATTCAAATAGTGTGCAATCATGTTACAGTAATAGAGTAATACTGATGAAGTAATATTGCAATAGTTTTGCAGTAATGTTGTAGCAATATTACAGTAATGAGGTAACAATAATGCAGTAATGTTACAGAAGTAAAGAAATAACATTGAAATTATATTGCAAAAACTAAACAAAAATTTTGCAGCAACTATGTACTTCAGTTGCAGTAATTTTGTTTTTGTTATAACAATAATACAGTAATATTATTAATAATGATGTAGTGATGTTGCAACAAGTCTGTGGCTGAAAGGTAAAACAGCACAAGCACCATTTTATCAAATTTGAGATAACATCAGATTCATATACATTTAGACATGATTTTTAAAGTTTAATACTTGTAAAATGAGTAAAACATTTATTTACAGAGAAAATAATGAATAATATAATAACACAAGTCCATTTTTGTCCTCGATAGAATAGTATAACGACACAACTCCATTCAGGCTGAGAAAAACAATTGATGATTTAAAAAATCACTGATTTTACAAAATGTTTTTTAAGTTATTGATTGAATTGACTTATCATTATGTATTTATATAATATACAATAATTATAATATATAATAAAAATATATATAAACTTAAAAATGGCTTATTTAAGCAAGAGTTTAAGAGAAAGAAAATCATAACCATTTTTTGAAAATGACATTTAAAAACAAATTGAAGTTAGTTAGATATAACAATTTAAAGTTAAAACGACACAACTCCACACAAAATATAATGTTGCGGTGAAAAAATATTAAATTTCTTTAAAATCGAAGCGTTTTATCAAATTTGATAAACGTATTTAAAAAATCCATTAAATAATAAGACTTAATGTAAAACACCAAAAACATTTGTTGATTTTTCGATTTCACAGACTAAGAAAAAATTAAAACTCGTTTATCTCGAAACCATAAAAATGGAGTTGTGCTCTTTTACCTTTCAGCCACAGAAGTGTGTAATAATGTTTCAGTAATTTTGCAGTAATAATGCAAATGTGATGCAATATTGTTACAGTAAAGGAGTAATAATGATAAAGTATTGCTGCAAAAATATTTTAGCAATGATACAGTAATATTACAGTAGTGAGGTAAAAATAATAATAAGGCAATGTTAATAATAATAATAATAAGGTAAAACAGAAATGTTAAAATTATATTGCAATATTTAGACAGAAATGTTGTAGCATTACTGGCATGAATTTTGCAGTAATGATAATAAAATATGTTGCAGAAATTTTGTAGTAATGTTGCAGCATATAGATTTATCAATGTTATAGAAATGTTGTACTAATTTTGCAAAGATGAAACATATATCAAAATGCAGTAATGTTATAATAATCTTGTAAAAATAATGCAATTATTTTGTGTAACAATGTTTAAAAAAAGTTGCGCTAATGTTACATTAATGATGTATTTAAGGTGCAGCAACATTTCAACGGTATTGTATCAGTAAAGCATAAATTTTGCAATAATGTTGCTATAATGTTGCAATAGTAATGCAATAATTTTGTAACATGAAGTAAATTATAAAATTCACCGAATTTTAATCTGCATTTCACACAAAAACAAATTTTTACTTTTATCTCGAATAAATTCATTTATTCTACTGCAAGAAAACTTAATGAATTGGTTTTTTATAATAATGTTAATCACTCTTAAATAAGTCGTTCTATATCTAATATAATATTTTATTATTTTCACAAAGTAAACATTATATTTATTTTATGAGAAACCGAGTTATGTTTTGAATCACTTTTTTCAGTGATAGAAACGTTTTTTAGTCAGACATATCCATCACTGAACATAATCCAATAGAAAATTCTAAGTTTGTTCGTCCAAAATGTAATCTGTTTTTGTAGAATATTGGGAATTATACACTCCAGTTTTTTATCCGTCTATTTATTCTTGTCACTTTGTATTTCCATGCATTTTGTATTTTAATCCCCGTTGATTAAATCAGGTAGATTCATTGAAATGTCGAATATATAACTCGAAATAAATATTCGTCATGCCACTCAGCAATTTATTTTTATCCTTAGCTTTTTTTAATAATTCCATATTATTGCATTATAGGTAATTAAAAACGAAATCGTCACGAAACAAATGTTAAATATACTTTATATTCGAATCATTAAATTTATTATTTCTAGAGAAATATATGGTTCATACATAAAGTACCTTTTTAAGTACTCAATTTATCATCGAAGATTTATTCTTCGATTTCTAATAATGTCCAGTTTCCATTATGTCAATAAAAATATTTTTTTAATATTGACATGAGACTTGAATTTCTGGAACGAAAGTTGGTTGATAGAATTTTATAGTAGCTTTTTAATAGCAAATAATCTAGTATATTAAAGAAAACCCTTTCAGGCAATATTTACTAAAAAATATTATTCCGAGAAATTCAGTAGAAAACCCAGTGTTTGGTCAGACGTTAGCCAGCTAATTTATTTAACTATCATTAAGTAGAAAATACTTATTAAATTTAGTTAACCAAGTTTACCTTTCTCTTATTAACTGTAATGTAATAAGCTCAAGTAGAAAATACAGAATTTAGTCAGACATTGTACGGTTTTATCTACTTGAAAACATAATTAGATACAGATAAATAGAAGAGACAAAGTCAGGTCAAGGAATAATTGAATTCGGACAGTTCTCTTCCCAGATTGCATTATTCATTAAAAATTAACACATTTACAATATATGTGCTCGAAATAAGTAACATCTGCTGGTAAATATGTTTAAGATGCATAGGAAAATGTCAATTTGAGTCGCATACTAATTTGATGAATATTACTTCATATATTTTATATATATACTTTCTCGCTATTTTCAACCGTAAATTAATTCATTATAAATTAAAACTTTAAAATTTTTATTCCTGCTTTATTATTAATACATCTTTTTATTATACATTCGTTTTCTCCTCACAAATCATTTAAGATCACATTTCCACTCGGAATCTGCTAAAATCTGACACGTTTCTTTTCAGATTTCTACTTGAAATATCATCCCAATCGAACTCGAGACCCGGTTAGATTTTAGTGTCGAATATCTGTTGAAATTTTTATCAGTCTACATACACTTTACTGTATTATTATATATAACACAATAAGCTAGTTCTTTACCAATTTTTAAATCTGCTTTAGAATAATTTCAAATTAAAAATTTGGAAGTGTACAAAAAAATGCTAAAATTTAAGTCTAGACACATTTTTTATCCTTCTGATTTAAAGCAATAAATGTTCAAAGAATGTCAAAAAATTTTTGATCCAATAATCCCCCCCTCGAAACATCCTCAAATCACCCCTTAAGTTTGCGAAAAATTTAGATTAAAGTTTTATTTAATAAGTTCGGATCATTAATTTTAAGTGATTAAAAATTTAGTCTTTGATAAGTAAATTTTTTTAAGAATTAGAAAAATTTAATTTTTGATTGACTTGAAATTTGATTGTAATTATATTGAATTTTAATTTTTATCTAAGTATTTAAATTTTACGAATTAAGTTTCCATCTGATTTACATTCAGATTAGTTAAAGTCTGATTTTTTTAAACTTGAATTCATTAGAGAAAATAGAGAAATCAAACTGAGAACAATTAAATATTTTTTAAGAAAGGTTGATAAAAAAATCTTTATTTTAATGTTTAAAGTTTTTAATTTTATTTTAAAACTTAAGAATTCTGTTGTTTTATCTAATGTAAAAATAGGTAGTTTGTTGTAACTTTCATGCTGGTTTGTAAAACTCCAAATTTTAAAAATAAAAGATTTCTAAAAAGAAAAACTAAAATCCAGACCAAATTTTTCTTATTGAACTTTTTAAAGTAATCGTTACGCGAAGAATCAGAAATTTTTTCTTTACAAATTATAAGAAAAAATTTAACAACTTCCAGGGGAGATAAAATATGTAAGAATTAGAAAAAAGTTTAGAAAATTAGAGAATGTGTTAAGAGGTCAAAAGTAGTCAAATTTTATTATTATTTTGTCAAACATTGAAATTCGAAACAAAAATTATTTCTCTTTGTAAATTTTAACTTTCTTACATAAAAAAAATGTATTACTTTTATTTATTTTAAAACTATTTACAAAATAAACAACAATGTTTTAAAATCACAACTGTGTATTTGTTTAAAATGATTAAATTTGTTATTTTTAAATAAAGTTGGTATCTCAAAATAAATAAAATATTTTTTCGAACTGCGGATATTAAATTTAGGTGGTGATTTGGGGGTGTTCCTTGATCGATATTCGTCCCAAAGTTTTTTGATATTTTTTGGGCATCTATTGTTAAAAGTCAGGGCGATAAAAAATTTGTTCTGGACTTAAGTTTGATTTTTGGCTTTTTTGTACTAAAAATTGGAACTTTTGCAAGTTTAGGGTATGATTGGGTGATAAATTTCTCTGATTCAGATTTAGAGAGTATTAGTTTTGAAATACGCAAAAAAAATTGTTTTTCGTTAGTTGCTGCAGCAACGTAGTTAGATTCAGTTACATGGATTTTAAATTTTGTATTTAAAATTTCGAAATGGATAAAAAATCACAAATAAAATTCAGATGATAATTTCTGTAATTTTCGCATTAATTTTTTCGAAAAAGCCTGCAACGCCAACTAGCTGAAAACACCAATTAAAAAGTATGTCATAAATATTGATTCATCGCTTGTGGGATTATACAGAACCCATTGATCCATGTTTCTCATGGCACTCATAAATTTAAATTCTATATCCAACGTCGAGTGGATAAACATCAGGATCGATATAAAAGTAAATATTATCATAATTTATCCACCCAGACTCTTGATTGGAGCGTATTTTCCAGCATTTTCAATTTTATTCAAGACAAATTTTATAAATTTCAAAAACATTCTTTAAAATGTCACATTTTCTGTTTCATGACTCAATTTTTCTTTTTTACTCGACTCTATATAAAAAAAGAAATAATAATCGAAAAAAATTCTTTGAATTTGTGATTAAAAAATTTTACCAAGATTTTTCAGTTTAATTATTCTTCTTTTCTTTTATCCTTTCTATGAGATCCACTCAGTATGTATATGTATATAGAAAGAGGGATTATCATAAGTCGTTTCGTTTAAAATGACTTCATTGCGGTGAATCCACAATTTTGTTCTTCCTTCTTTCTTAACACTTTTCCCTAACGCTCATAGAAGATAGTCTAATTCCATTACTGTGAATGTGGCGCGCTGCTTTGAAGAGAAGAGAAAAGAATGTATAATCTAAGTGATCCCGAGAATAGAATTTTTTTAGAGGCACATCAGTTGAGAGGGACTAGAAATTAAAACATTAGGGTCGAATTGTCCGGGCGTAACCAGAAGGTAGCTCAGTGATGTGAAAGTTGATGATGCCATGGAGAAGAGAGAAACACAATCCAAGCCAAGTATTTAAACAGGACCATTCGTATGCTATTCGAATCTGACGACAGTCCAGCTTCCTTTCTGTCGCGATTTCCCAAATGCATGAAATTGTTCGCAAGTTTGAAAATTAAAGAGAATCATATAGAGACACTGAATGGAGCTGAGATAATTTGAATGAATTCAGAGGATATGGAGTTTCATTTCGCGACTTGAATTTAATTCTAGACTTTGATATTATACATTAGGGTAATTATCCAGAAGGACTTCTTTTTGTGCATTGAAATTGAAAAAATAATTGAATACATTTTTTTACCTCTAAAACGCAAAAACATATGCTTTAAAAGATTTAACAACTTTATAACTTGATTATTCTGCTTCTAGATTAGTAAAAAGATATTTTATATTCAAATTTATGGAAAAAATAAGACATGAAAATGTGGAGCAGGTGTTTTTTTTAATTAACTTCAGGTGATGTTAAAATTTATATTTTCCAATATTTTTGGATTGATTAAGAACTATTTAATAATAATAATATATAATTATAATTATACAATTAAAATAATAGTTTAAAAAATTAAACAATAAATATTCAATTTAAACAAAATAGTTGAAAAATTATAGGAATAACTATTGGGAATAATTGCAAATTGAACAACTGGATTGAAAATCGAAGAATATAATTGAAATTAAAGTAAATTAATAATAAATAATTCAGGAAGCAAATTAAAAATTTAAGAATTAAATTAAAGTTTGAAAAAATAATTTATAATTGAAAAAAAATTACAAAATGACAAAAATAATTGACAATTGAAAACAAAATTCAAAAACGGCTAGATTAATACACAACCGAACAAAATAATTTAAAAAATAAAAGAATAATTATACAATTTTAGGATACTAATAGAAAATTGAAAAATCTGTAGGAAATAATTGAAGGAAATAGTTGCAAAATGACAGGAATAATTGAAAAATTGAAAGTAATATGTGAAAAATGACGAAAATAGTCAATTGAAAACAAAATTCGAAAAATGGCTAGATCAATAGGCCATTGAGGAAAATTAAATATTAGAAAATAATTCCAAATTGAAAAATTAAGAAAATTATAGGAATAATTATTGGAAATAATTGCACATTTAACAACTGCATTGAAAATCTAAAAAAATAATTTAATTTAAAGAAAATTAAAAAGAAAGAATTGAGGAAAACAGTTGCAAATTTAAGAATTACATTAAAAATTGAAAAAATAAATTATTTGAAAAAATTTTAATGTTTTAATAACATTAATGAAAAAATAATTGAAAAAAAAAATTACGAAATGACAAAAATAATTGACAATTGAAAACAAAATTCAAAAAACGGCTAGATTAATACACCACCGTACAAAATAATCTAAAAATGAAAGAATAATTATAAAATTTTAGGATATTAATTGAAAATTGAAAAAATGGAAGGAAATAATTTATTGTAGGAAATAGTTGAAAAATGACGAAAATAGTCAATTAAATACAAAATTCAAAAAATCACTGGATTAATAGGCAATTGAGAAAAATAGTTGTAAAAAATTTAAACAAGAGATATTAAATTTAAAGAAAATAATTGCAAATTAAAAAATTAAGAAAATTATGGGAATAATTATTGAAAATAATTGCACATTTATCAACATGGATTGAAAGTCTAAAAAAATAATTGAAAATGAAGAAAATTAATAATAAAGAATTGAGAAAAAACATTGAAAATTTAAGAACTAAATTAAAGTTTGAAAAAGTAATTTTTAATTAAAAAGAAACAAAATTACAAAATGATAAAAATAATTGTAGGAAATAATGGAAAATTGAAGAAAATAAATAATAATTGAAGGAAATACTTGAAAAATGACAGGATTAATTGAAAAATTGAAAATAATATGTGAAAAATGACGAAAATAGTCAATTAAATACAAAATTCAAAAAATGACTGGATTAATAGGCAATTGAGAAAAATAGTTGTAAAAAATTAAAACAAGAGATATTAAATTTACAGAAAACAATTGCAAATTAAAAAATTAAGAAAAATTATAGGAATAATTATTGGAAATAATTGCACCTTTAACAACTGGACTAAAAATTGAAAAAAATAATTGGAATTGAAAAAAAATAATTAAAATTGAAAAGAGCAATTAAAAATGAAAGAATGGAATTAATTTTTAAAGAATATACTTAAAAATTGAACACAAGTAATTGAAAAAAGACGAGTATTAATGAATATAGAAAAAGACAATTCAAAACTAAAAATTGGAAATAAAAATTGAAGAATGGAATAAAAAAATAAAGAAAGTAATTGAGCGATTGTATTTAAAATTAAAGAAACTTAATGATAATCGAAAATAATAATAGAAAAAAGGCAATAATTTTTTAATATTACAGAAAATAATTGAAAATTGAAAAGTAGAATTTAAATTTCAAGAAAATAACTGAGAATTGATGAGAATAGTTCTTGAATTGAATAATTGAATTGAAAATTGAAAAAAAAATTTATGAGGGAAAAAAATAATTGAAGAAAATCCGAGAATTATTGAATATTGAGGAATTAATTGAAAATGGATAAAAATAATTGAAAAATAAAGAAAATATTTGAGAGTTGAAGAAAATAATTAAAAATTGGAAAAATAAATTGGAAATTAAAGAATTAAATGAAAGTTTTAAAAAAATAATTGATAATTAAATGAACAATTACAATATGACAAAATATATAAATATTGATGAAAATAATGAATTATTAAGAGCATGTGATAAAAAATGACATCACTAATATAGGCAAAATTTGTCTGTAAACTTTCTTTTAAAATAAGAAATATTTAACACCAAATATTGTGGAATTACTTAAAATATCTTTAAGAAAGTTTCTCTGTCCCAAGTTTGTTTAAATTTTGCCATAAATCAGCTAATTTTTTAAAAAGTTAACTTCATGGCAAAATTTAAACAAACTTGGGACAGAGAAACTTTCTTAAAGATATTTTAAGTAATTCCACAAAGTTTGGTGTAAAAATTTTTATTATTTTAAGAGAAAGTTTACGGACAAATTTTTCCTATGCTAGTGACGTCATTCTCCATCACATGCCCTTTAAAAAATAATTAATAATTGAAAAAAAATCTAAAAATGATGAGAATAATCTGTATTGGAACAAAAAAATTTATTAAATTAATGAATAATCATAAAATTGAATCAGGATAATAAATTATCAATTGAAAACTGATGAAAATTATGGGAAAAAATGAAGAAAATAAATTAAAATTGAAGAAATTAATTCAATGTAATATCAATCTAAAAAAAATTAATTATCGAAAAAGAAAAAATAAATTTAATAAAACTTAGGACCAAAATTGATCGGTTTATTGGTGAAATGGGCATCGAGAGTTTGCTATAAAATTAGTTAATTTCGGCTAATTCGGATTAGGCGAGTTTAAATTAAATTAATAAATTACTTGAGGGAATAAGAAGGGTCGGATTTTGATAGAATTGGAAGCAATTTCCTTGAAATCTACGATTACTGCGATCACTTATGGTAAATGATTCACAGGGGTTGATAAACTGTCAGATAACCAACCAGCCAATCCAATAGACACCTTCCGGCTGATTAATCATTTAGGGAACAATTGGGACTGTTTCTTTAAGAAATTTAAACCAACTATCATTACTTTTATTTTGTCTAATGTATTTTTATACTTTAGACTTGTCTAAAAAGATGTATAGGCCATGGATTTTTATTACCAATTTTCACACAATTGTTGTCAGAGGGGTGTATTTTACTCTGAAGTCGAGTAATGTTTGATGATCAATGATAAAGTGATTTTTGTAGTTAAAAAAGTAATGAGAAAGGAATTTTTTTTTTGTTTTAATAAATTTTTTTTTTCTCTCTTCATTACACAATTGTTTAGTCCTCTCCATTGACATAACCTTAAACTTTTCGCATCAAATAAAACTATTATTATTAAAATTTATTTTCACCAAATTTTGAAAGGTCCGGTTGTACATTTTCCAAAAAAACTAATTTGAGCTAAAATTTATTGCCAAATAATAATTTTTAAACATTCTAGGTTTTTTCTTTAAATTTAATAAATAACTGCAATTTTCATCCGATTCTGACAGATAATAGCACATTTTCCTCATTGAAGCATTCTTTACAACTTTATTTGTTAGATTTTTCATAAATAATAATATTTTGTTTAAAAAATACGTAAAAACAAATTGTATTTGTTTCAGAACTTTTAAACAAAATTTTATTTAATATAACCCAACAAATAAAATTGTAGAGAATGTTTCATGGAAAAAAATAAGCTATTACTAGTCAAAATTGAATAAAAATTGAAGTTAAATAAAAGTTGTTTCCTTCCAAATTTGATTAATAAAAAGATTTAGTTGATCTTGAGAAGGTCAATAAATAAAAATTATACAATTTTTTTTGCAATAATAAAAATTATTGTTCACCCAGGTTTGCCAACCTCAAATTAAAAAATTTATCAATTTATAAGAAAAACTTATTTTAAATATTTATTTTTTTGTTCTGTATTGTGTTAAAAAAGTGTTAATAAACTGTTTTAATAAATATTTTTAGCCTGATGAAATTGGCAAATCTAGGCCAACAAAAGGTTGCAAAAATAAAAGTTATATAATTTTTATTTATTAACCTTTCCAAGATCAACTCGAGGTTCAACTAAATCTTTTTATTAAATATTGCAGTTGTGTATTAAATTTAAAAAAATACTTAAAATTTATTTGACAACAAATTTTAGCTAAACTTTATTTTTTCTAGAAAGTGTACAACTGGATCTTTCAAAATTTGATAAAATTAATTTTAATAATAGTTTTATTTGCTGGAAACAGTCATTTTTTCGTTTGAGGTTATGTCATTGGAGAGAATCTCCTTAAATAATTTCTTCGTTATGTAGATTTCTTTTTTACTTTTTTGTTACTTTTTTTCCACTATTTAATTTTTTAGGAATCTATTCCAAACTTAAATTTCACGTTTTTTCATCAACTTATAGTTCTTTTCTTCAGTTTTTTAGTTATTTTGTTATTTTCTAGTAATTTTCTTTTGTTTTTCTCTATAATTATGATGTTATAGTAATTTTTTGAATTTCTAGTTCTCTTTCCTTATTTTTCAGTTCTTTCTTATATTTCGTTTAATTTCTTAGAATTTTATAAATTTTTTCATTTCTTCCTGACTTCTCTGATTCTTTAATTATTCTTTAATTTATGCATGAGAACTTTTTTAATTTCTTGATATTCTTCTGAAATTATAGCAATTTATTATCTTTTCTAATTATTTTACTCAAATTTTACAATATTTTTTACTTTCTAGTGATTCTTCATTATTTTTTTTAGATCATTCACTGTAGGAGTTTTTTAAACATCTTCTAAACTTTAATTCCAAATTTTAGTAAGTTTTCTTTTCGAAATTTTATTTCTATCTTTCTAGTTATCCTTTTTTAACATCCATATATTTTAATCTATAATATATCTTATTTTCTTATTTTCTTTATGCTTATCTTTTAATTTAAGTTATTTATCTTCTCATTATAATTATTTAATTACTTATTAGTGCCTTTACTTTATTTTTTAAAAATTTGTTACAAATTCTCGGATTTTCCATTAATTTATAGTAACTTTTTTTACACTCTAGTTATTTTCCAAATTTCTAATAATTTATTTTTTTTAGGTGTTACTTTAATTTTAAATTTACTTTTTCACATCCTAGTATGTAATTTTTAGTTCTTTCTTACATTTTATTTTTCTAACTTTATAATAATGTTTATTCATTTTCTAGATAATTCTTTTATGGTTTTATTAGTTTTTTACTGTATAGTATTTTTTCAAATTCTTCATGTTTTTTTGAACTTTTAGTAATTATTTTCCTTTTCTATAGTTATTTTTCTTGAATTTCAGAATATCTTTCACTTTTTAGTAATCTAATAATTTCAATTTTTTTTTGCATTTATTTTTTTTATCTTCTAAATTTTAAATCCAAAATTTAATGATTTTTTTTACATTTTTATCATATTTCTTTCTTTTTTAGTTTCCTATTTCAGTATACAGAGATTTTTATATTGTAATATGATGTATAATTTTTTTTAGTGTCAAAAGTTTTTTAGTTTCCTATTTCAATATTTAGAGATTTTTATATTATAATATAATATATCATTTTTTTTAGTGTCAAAATTTTTTTCTTTTAATCTAACTTATTTTCTTTCCTACTTATTTATTTATTTACCAGTGACTTTTAAAACTTATAGTGATTATTATCCATTTCTACTTATCTTTCATAATTTTCAAAGTATTTTTTACTTTCTAGTAATTCTATATTATTTTTTAGTTTTTTTTGCTGTAGGAATTTTTACAAACATTTCTCAGAAGTTTTTCTTTTTTATCTACTTGTCTATCTATATTCCTAGTTATAAAATATAATTACTATTACTAGTGATTTTTCTTCTTTTTCAATAATTCTTTTAAGTTCCTACTTTTCTTTAATCACTTATTAGTTATTTTTTCCACTCGATAGTTGTTTTGTAATTTTCTAGTAACTTTCCTTTATTTTTAGCTACTTTTTCACTCGTTCTCGGGTTTTTTGACAGTTTTGAAATATGAAATTCCATTCTGTGCCTTTTCTAGAATATGATCTACTCTACACTTTCATATAGATTTCACAAATCCTTTAACTAAACTTTTGGTAATTCCAACAAAAATTCTAGTCATTCTAACCAAAAATCTAGTTACCACAACCATATTTTCTAGTTATTTCAACCACAATTTGTTTCTTTTTAATTCCCGTAACTCTTACTTTAAATTTCAAAATTACTGTTTCACTGCAATAAAATTACATTTATAATGTGATATATAATACTGAATGCCAAAATAGTGGAAAGGACGTGTAAAAGACGTGTGTCAATAGGATTTGTGTGTGGTTACAGGTGGAATGGTGAAATAGTAGTATAGTACTGTAATTGAAAACCTGAAAAGCAGACAAATGGGGACACGGTATGAGCACCAAAATAAATAAGTTAAATTCAGTACCGCTGGCATGAAATGGAGAGAAAGATAGTGTCGGTTAGTCAAATAGATATAGAGCGAATAGAAGCATACTGGAATGAGAATGGGGAAAAAGAAATGAGAGTGTCTAAGGCAGTGAGTAAAGCTTTAACTAGATGGACCATATAGAGTATATTTATCTCAATCTAAGCTTCAAGCTCTCAATCCCTTCACTCTTTTTTAGTCACTTTTTTGCATCTTTCAAGCAGTCACTGCACTTGCTTTCAATTCCACACATTTTTTACAGTCAAAAAACATCTTTTTTGAAAAATTAAACACGATTTTCCTTTTCATCACGATAAATACTTATTGGCGGTTAAAGCACGCTACAATTCACTGCGCTCGTATTTCTTCTTCTTTACTACACTTCATGTGTCCACATACCTAGAAACATACATATATCGACAATGATCTACTTTCTGCAATTTGTCAATATGTTTGCGGAAACTTTTTCAGATTGAAACATAAAAGTTATATCAATTGAATTCAATAAGTGTTTGCGCAACTTGTTCCAGAAAGATTCACATTTCATGATCTTATTGAAAAAGTGTTTTATAAATATTTACCAACTTTTTATATATATCTTAAAATTAAATAATCTTTGTGCTTTTTTTGTGTATTTATTTTTTTTTATATAACTGAATGAATTTTGTTTATAGATGAATTTAGAATTTATATTGAATAAAGCGACGTGTTTATCTGTTTAATGAAAGAATAAGTGATAATTTAATTAAAAATATATATGACTATAATATCACTTGGTCTTTCGTATATTAACGCGAACAGCGCGTTAACCCGGCACTCGTTTTACGACCAGTGGCCAGTTTACAATCTATCATTGTCCTCACATACACTAACATACTGAGGAGAAGGCAATGTAAAACCCGCGTCCAACTCGTACTAAATACCGACACTCGTAGGCCATTTATTCCACCTTCTGACCCACACATGCATACCGTTTCTCGCCATTCTCGCAGCTTTTGAAATATGTGCATTTTGTGACATATAAAATGTTTTCAATTCACAAATTTGTTCAAAAAATTGCTTATTCTTGGTATTTTTAATCATTAAATGAGTTCTTATCAGGGTTCATATTTATCTGTATTTATTTTATATACGGAGAAAAAGGAATTGTTGGATTTACAAGCGGACTGTTAATATAGAACTGACGAATCCGATTTGTTGTTACAGCAAATTTTGTGTTATCATAGCAATTTGGGATTGTTGTAGTAACAAAAGGGATTGTTGAAGTAACAATCAATTTAGTTAAATAACAAAATTATTGTTACTACAACAATCCCAAATTGCTAAGATAACACAAAATTTGCTGCAACAACAAACCGGATTTGTCAGTTCTATATTAACAATCCGGGTTGTAAATCCAACAATTCCTTTTTCTCCGTGTATGTAACTAGCAAAATATAACGCGCGCAAGCGCGCGATTAGTTTTCCCTATGTTTTAGAAATTAAACTATACTAATAAATAAAACAAATCGATGAATAATATTTATCTAATAAGAAGGGCTGCCAATGGACTTACAGATTGAAAATAGTGAAAAAAAAGAACTTTTTAATTAAACAAAGTGAGTAAATAATGAGTTTTAAAGTGAAAAAAGTGAGTCAATAGTTAGCTTTTAAATTAAAAAAAGTGAATAAGCAATATAGAGTTGGATGTTATTGATATTAAATTAGAGACGCCAGCAGGAAAAGCCATTCAAATTTGAAAGAACAATTCGAAAATAGCAAAAATAATTAAAATTTTTTAAATATGTAGAAAATAATTAAATAATGACAAAAATAATTCAATTTGAAAGAAAAGTTGTAAATGACAAAACTAATTGAATACTTGATTAAAATCAAGAAATTAGGACAAAAATTAAAAAGAAATAATTGGAATTTGAATTAAATAATTGAAAAGTTTCAAAAATAATTAAAGTTACAAAAAAATAACTAAATAATGACAAAAATAATTAAAATTTGAAACAAAAGTTTAAGACTGGTGTAAAAAATTTAATTTTTCGCACAGTAATTGAGATATTGAAGAAATAAGTAAAATGTAAAGAAACTAATGGAATAATGACATAAATACCTAATTATAAAAGATGGTGTCAAAATTTTTTAGTTAAAAAATTGAAAAAAATAATAGAATTTTCAAGAAAATAATTGAAATTTAAATTGAAATAATTAAAAAATATCAAAAAAAAATGTATATGTGTAGAAAATAGTTAAATAACGACAAAAATAACTGAAATTTAGAAAACAAGTTAATGAAAAATAAGAAATATATTCAAAAATAAAGTAAAAACTTCAATACATTATTTGAAAAATTGTATAAAATAATTAAAAATTTAACGAAACAGTTTAAATGTGAAGAAACTAATTGAATAATGACATAAATAATAGAAAACTGATCTTCAAAAGTTAATAAATTCATGGCAATAATAAAAAGATAGAAGAAAATGACATTTAAAGAAAATATTTCCAAAATGTTAATAATATTCGAATGTTGACAAAAATAGTTGTAACTTAAAAAAATAATTGAGAAATTATTAAAATAATTAATTATTTAAAAAAAAAAAAAATTTGAAGAAAATACTTGAAAACTTGACAAAATAATTGAAATATTGAAATAAATAATTCAAAACTAGTGTAAAAAAAAATTATAAACAATAATTGTAAAGTTAAAAAAAATGTATAAGTTTGAGGAAAATAATTGAAAGTTGAGGAAATTAATTGAAGGTTAAAGACAATAATTGCAATTTGAAAAAAATAATTCAAAAATGGCAAAAACATCCAAATATGAAAAAAATAATTAAAGTTTGCAAAAAATAATTGGAAAAGGTGTAAAAAAATTAATAAATTCGTAACAATAATAAAAATAATGATGAAAGTAATTAAAAACAGGTGTTAAAAATTTAAAAGTTCATGATAATAAAAAAAAACTGAATAAAAAATAATTGCAATTTTTTACCATCAATACTTTACCTAAAAAAAAATTCTAAAATGGCAAAAATAACAAAAATATGAAAAAGATAATTGGAAAATAACAAAAATAATTGATTAATGACAAAAGTAATTGAAATTTGAAGAAAATAATTGAAAAATAACGAAATTGAATTGAACTTGTGTAGAAAATTTGGATATAGTTATAGTTATAGTTGAGCAATAACAAGAATAATCGTAATTTGAAAAAGATAATTGATAACTGGTGCATAAAATTGAAAACTTGAAGACAATACTTGAAAAATTGACCTAACCATTGAAATCTTTAGAAACTGATTAAATAATGACTTAAATAATTGAAAGCTGGTGTATAAATAAAAAAAATATAGAAAATAATTGAAGTTTTAAGAAAAGAATTGGAATTTGTTGAGTTTAATTGAAAAATAATGTACAAATTTAATAAACTTATGACAATAATAAAAATAATAAAAGAAAATGATTGAAATTTGTAAAAAATAATTGAAAACTAATATAATAAATTTAAAAATTCATAGCAATAAAAAACATTAAATTTATTAATTTATTTATTTACGGGCAAAAGCCCATTACAATATAAAATTTAAAAATGTATTTCAAGTAACTACAAAATTAAAATTGATACATATAACAATAATAATTATGTTGAGAAAATAATTGAAAATTGACAGAAGTAAATGAAAACTTGTGTAATAAATTTAAATATACCTTAAATAAAATTTTTCAGTTAAAATATTCTACTTTTAAGAAAATATTTGACTCATGTCAAATAATAAAAATGTATCTAGATCCATATCCTGTGTATTTGGTTTTATGAAAAATATTCTATAGTTAAATAATTATATTTAAATATAGTTACTGACTGAAATTGTAGGAAATTCCAGTTTAAATTACCAGAATAATCAATATATTTGTGTATCAATAAAAAACAGAATTAGATGACCAGAAACTATTTCGTTATTTTAACTGAAAACTACTGTAAAATTTACAAAAATAATCTAAGAAAGGAACTAAGAAAAATTCATAAAGCACTGAGAAGATATTCGAAAAGTGTAAAGAAGTTTAAAAAGTAAAATTTTAAGGAAATAAGTCAAAAAATTAATTAAAAGAGTTGAGACGAATCCAAGACAAAAAAAAAATTAAAGATAAGGATAAGAGAATTTAAGAAGATTTTGAGAATATTCCGGTTAAAAATAATAAACCGTTTTAGTTCAATTCTCTTGTTAAATTCACTAGAAAATCCGGTTATAATTTCTGGTTAAAATTTTCAAGTTAAAATATTCTATTTCTAAAAAAATTTCTCATTCACGTCAAAAAATAAGAATGTATCCAGATAATATCCTCGGTATTTGGTTTTATAAAAAAATATTCTATAGTTAAATATATTTACTGGTTGAAATTACAGGAAATTCCAGTTTAAATTACCAGAATAATATATTTGTGAATCAATAAAAAATCCAGAATCAGATGCCCAGAAAATATTTCGTTATTTTAATTAAAAAATACGGTAAAATTTAACAAAATAATTTGTTAAAATAAGTGGAAAATTAAAATTTTAACCGGAATTTTCTAACAAATTAATTTTGTGTTAATCAGCGTTTAGTCAAAATTCCAATTATTTTAACCGAACATTTTTTTAAGTCTATTAATAGTCACTTTTTATTGAATCAATTTAAAAATCTCATTCAGATTGAAACAATTGAAAATATCTCTAAGCATGTTCGTTTTGAGAAAATTGTTAAATTTAACCATTTTCTATACCAATATCAAGAGTTTCGAGAGGAAATTCTAAATACTGTGTTATCCAAGTTTAATGTGACTTTGCTGAGAATCAAGAAGAGAAGACCTATTAAGCGCGAACCAAGTTGGAAATGACATTATATCGGAAACGAATAATTCATAAGTACTCTTTTGTGGCATCGACATGAAAATTGCGCACTTAGTCAAATTTTGTTATATTAAGAAATAAGAGTTTTGAGAAAGTTCTCGAAAGAAAATGCAAAATACTTATCATCCTGGTCTCCAGAGTTTTAGCGTGAAGAAATCTTTATGTAAATCACTTTTCGTTCTATAGAAAACTTTTACTTTTACGACGATATTGTGAGAAAGACCTGGACTATTTTCTTTTTTTGCGACCAAATAAAACTGCGATTCATCAAGTAATTTATACTAATTAAATTTTTTCAATTACTGAAGAAATTGATTTCACTTAGTATAATAATAATTTCGTACTCTTCGCAAGATGAGATTTTAATCAGGAAGTAAATTTTAAGTTATTTATTTGTCATGCAGATATTTTATTTATTTTCAAGATATGTTTTTAAATCTTTAGTTGTTTTTAATAAATTTCTATTATTTTTTCTTTACTTTATTGTTATTGGAAACCTTTCTAGGTCCTTTATTTCAGTTCTATCTAAATCTTTTTGTGTTTCAAACTTTTTGGTAAATTTTTTTATTTTTCAGTTATTTTAACGATTTTTGAATTATTTTTCCACTTCATAGAATTTAGAAAAAGTGTTATATGTTTTTTTTTAACTTTTAATTTTTTTTCTTTTTTTAGTTATAATAATAATATCCAAGAAATTTAATCATCATATCCAATTATGTATTTTGTTATTTCCTAGTTGTTTTTCCTTTAATTCTAGTTATATCTTTAAAGTTTAGAAGTCTCTTTTACTTTCCAATGTTTATCTCTTTTCTAGTTATCTTATTTAATTAAGATTAGATTTCTATGTTTTCTAGGGACTTTTACTAACTTTTATTTTTTATAAAGTTTTTCTTTCATTTCTAGTTGTTTATCTAAATTCCTAATACTTATCGAATTGACAAAGTTTTTTTCAAATTTAAAAAAATTCCTTTTAGTTTCTATTTTTCTTTAATTAGAGTTATTTTCATCAGTTTCTAGTCATTTTGTGATTTTCGAGTCATTTTTCCACTTTGTAGATAATACTTTTTTTTAACAGTTATTCCTTGATATAGTAGTAATTTTAAAACACTTTTAGTTGAATCTCTGAAATTTTAAAATATTCTTTAATTTTTAGTAATTATTCCTTACTTCATGCTTACTTCTTAGTTATCTAGAAAACTATTTTCTAGTTTTGTTTTTAAATGGTTTTCTCTGTTTAGGGATTTTAAGCATTATATTAAACAATTTTTAGTTACTTTCTTTATTTTCTAGTTATTTGTTAGTAAAATGAAAACTGTTTATTAATTTATTAGATTATTTCGATTTTTTTAAGAAATTTTATTTGTCCAAATTTCCAGGTTATTTTCCACAATTTTAAGTGATTTTTTTACTTTCTAGTTATTTTGAAGTTTTCTAGTAATTTTTTCACATTTTCTTTTTATTATTATGCTTTGATTTCCTAATAATTAAAAAAAATTATGATTAAAAATCAATGATTGAAAAAAATGCACTTTTTTCAATTTTTTTTAACAATTTTACACTTTCTGGTAATATTGATTAATTTTACAATTTTCAAAATTGTTTTAATTTTACTTTCACATTGTAATACATTGTTTTTCTTTTCTAGTCAGTTTTATTCAATTTCTAGTTATTATTTTACTCTCTAGTAATTATTTATCTCCTGATGCTCTTCTATATTAATGTGTGAATATTATTTTTTATACATTATATTTTTCAACTTGTTTCTAGTGGCTGTTTTTATTTAACTTTTAGTTATTTTACCACTTTTTAGAATTGTATCTTTTAATTTTTATTTACTTTTTCATTTATAGTTATACTTTTCATAAACCACTATTTATTATCTTCAGTTTCTACTTATTTGGTCTCGTTTAGTGTAGTTGTTTCATTTTAATTTCTTTGTTTTATATTCTAGTTATTAAAAAATACTTTTAAGTCAGTTCCTCAAATTAAAAATTTCTGAACTTCTAGTAACTTTTTTATTAAAGTTTATATTTTATAGTAATTTTTCTTATTTTTAGATATTCAGTTTTAAGATATTTCTGATATTCTGAATTACTAGTAACTTTTTTATAGTTTTTTTTTTAAATTACAAAACAGTTTATCTGCAAAGCAATTTTTCTTTACATTCTAGTAACTATTCCTAATTTTTTTGTTCTTTTATTTTATTTGCTTATTACTCTTCAACTTTTTATCAATTTTTTTTACATTTTTACAAGTTTTATTTGCACTTTGACTGATTTCACTCTTTTTCTAGTATTTTCTCATAAAATAAAAAAAAATAATAAAAATAAAAATCTTTACTTGCTCGTAAGTTTTCTTTGTCTTTTAACTGTTTTTTTCTGTTCGACGGTTTTTTAAACAATTTTATAGTACAGACTTTGATACTCTGTTATTTTTATATTACGGAGTACTGCATTTTCTCCATATATAGATTCCGCCGTCCCTGAACTTGATGCAAAAGTCTTCTACACGTATTTATCATAAGTGACACAAATGATGCTGATGTACGTTTATCAGTTTCAACCCACGTTTCGTTTGACGTCATTTAACCTACGAGAATGATTGATTGAAAAACGCGGCTCTTTGGATAAAGAAGTTAAAAATATGCAAGCGTTCCGAGGCACAAGTTGAGGCACTGTTCTGATTTTTATTTTCAGTTTTCACGACGGCGTGTGAAAAGGAAGAAGTTTGAATTATTTAAGAAGCGCGATAAAAATTTTATTACAAAAGTTACAGCGAGACGAAATCGTTCCCCTATCAATGAAATTCAAGGCTGAAATAGAATTATCATATTTATAGAGTTATAACGTATTTGAGAATCTATATCAAGATCTCAACACAGTGTCTACATAATTTTTAACTCGATTATTTTTATATAGAATCTGTCACAGGTGTTATTTTAGTATCAATTCACAGCTGATTGTTTCGAAAATCGACTTTGATAAATATAAGTTATAATAAAACGTTTCTTAAAGTAAATTTTCACGAGTTGACTGAGAGAATTTTCGTGAAATTTTGAAAAATTTCTGAGGAATATTTATAAAAACTATTTCTGAAGCTTTACTTTATTACCACTTTTTATTTCCTCAAGAGACTGTTATGTACTATAAGCTATAGTCGTGGAAAATCTAATTCGATGGAATTAACGATAAGGATTCAATTAATTGGCAATCACGTTAGGAAAGTGGATTTGGTGTAATGTGTCGACCAATGTTATCAAAATGTTATCTCGAAACAAGACTCCAGAAGCTCTTATGTCCTTTTGGCCATTAGCTTAATAAAAGCCTCATTTAGTGACAGAATAACTTCAAAAATGTTTTATGCTGGATTAATTGTAATTGAGCACTTTTTCAAAAGTTGATAAATCAACATTTTGTTATTTGGAGAAAATTAAGCAAATGCAGTTTTGCAACTAACTCTCAGAATCTATAATAATAATCCACAAGATTCATTCATTATTTTATTCTACCCGTATCTGAAGTTTGGCACTTAAATTTCTTTTTTTTAAATCAGTTACGTTTGAAAAAAAAGTTATCTTTAAATTAATTATAAATCGTATTAGTTTTTATTTTATAGGTATATCTAATTATTATTAATTCCTTTTTATTATAAAAGTAGAATAATAAGTAATATAATAATAAAAAAGGAAATATCGTCAATTACTTTATTAAAAAGAAAACAATCACCGTGTTTGAACATTTTATAAGTGTCTTAAACATCTATCAAAAATAGTTTTTTCATTTAAATAATGTTTAAAATATTTTTTCAAACTTTCTACGTTATTTGCATTAAAAAAACCTAATATATTAAATTTCTTTAAATGAATGTTGTATATTATTTTCTTCAAATTTCAATACAATTCTTCAATTTCCAATTGATTTCTTCAATTTTCATTTATTTTCTACAATTTTCATTTATTTTCTACAATTTTTCCATAATTTTCATCAGTTTTCAATTGACAATTTATTAATCTTCTTCAATTTTATGATTATTTATTAATTTAAAAAAAAAATTTTTTGGTCAAATGACAATTATTCTTATCATTTTTCCAATTTTTTTTCAGTTTCAATTATTTTTTTTAATAGTTAATTATTTTTGTCAATATTTAATTATTTTCGCCGTATTGTAATTTTTCTTTCAATTATCAATTATTTTCTTAAAAATTTCATTAAATTCTTTAATTTTCAATTTATTTTTTCAATTTTTAATTAATTTCGTTAATTCTAAAATATTCTCTTAAAGTTTAAATTATTTTTATCGATTTTCAATTAATTCCTCAGTATTTAATAATTCTCGGATTTTATCAATTATTTTTTTCCCATTAAGGGCATGTGATGGATTATGACGTCACTGGTATAGGCAAAATTTGTCCGCAACTTTTCTCTTAAAATATTGAATAGTTTTTCATGAAACTTGATAGAATTACTTAAAATGTCATTATGGAGGTCTCTCAGACCCAAATTTGTTTAAATTTTGGCCCAAACTTAATTTTTGGAAATTTTCGAAAATTTGGAAACTTTTTTAAAAACCAATTTTGAGACAAAATTCAAACAAACTCGGGTCTGAGAGACCTTCCTAATGACATTTTAAGTAATTCTACCAAATTTCATAAAAAAATATTCAATATTTTAAGAGAAAAGTTACGGACAAATTTTGCCTATACCAGTGACGTCATAATCCATCACATGCCCTTAAAATCGGTTTTAAATTTCAATGTAATTATTCAATTCTAGGACTATTCTATTCAATTCTCAGTTATTTTCTTAAATTTAAAACCCACTTTTTAATTTTCAATTATTTTCTATAAATGTAATATTTCTTGTTTAATTTTTTCAATTATTTTTTTCAGTTGTCTATTTGTCTAGTCATTTTTTCGAATTTTGTTTTCAATTGACAATTATTTTCGTCATTTTTCACATATGTGACCGCGTCTGAGAAAAGGATGATTATGATCAAAATCAACTTTTAGAATAAAACTAATCGCATTACATTCTGAGGAACTTACAGTGTAAAAAACCGTCAAAACCAAAAAACGATTTTTTTGGTCATAAGCAACCTTTTCTCAGACACAGTCTCATATGTTCTTCAATTTTTCAATTATTCTCGTCATTTTTTAACTATTTCCTTGAATTCTTATTTTCCGCAATTTTCAATTATTTCCCACAATTTTTTTAACTTTTAATTATTGCCTTAAAATTTTATAATTATTCTTTGATTTTTAACTATTCTTTTCAATTCTTAGTTATTTTATTCAAATTGAAATTCCACTTTTCAATATTCAATTATTTTCTTTAATATTAAAAATTAATCGTCTTTTTTGCTATTATTTTTTCCGATTATTATAAAGTTTCTTTAATTTTAAATGCAATTATTCAATTATTTTCTTTAATTTTTAATTGTTTTCTTCAGTTTTCGATTATTTTCTTCTATAATTAATAATTCTTGGCTTTTCTAATTACTTTTTTTTATTTTTTAATTATATTTTTTAACTTCCAATTCCATTCTTCAATTTTTAATTGCTTTCTTCAATTTTCAATTATTTTCTTTAATTTCAGTTATTTTTTTCGATTTCCAATCCATTTGTTAAATGTACATTTATTTCAAAGAATTATGTTTATAATTTTCTTAATTTTTCAATTTGCAATTATGTTCTTTAAATGTAATATTTCTTGTATAATTCTTTCAATTATTTTTTTCAGTTGTATATAGGTAAATTATTTATAATAAAGAAATAAAAAAAAAAGAGAGGAAAAAAAGAAAGTAAAAATTCATTGGTTTAATTGGATTTTAAATATTTAAAATCATTGTAATTATTAACAATAATATACCTTTTTTTGGTTTCAATCAATTTATTTTTTTAGTTATTAATTTGAGCATATAAAAATATTAAAATTAAATTAATAATTTTAATATGACACATTAACATTATAAAATTTAACTAATTTTCATTTTATAAAAAAAAGATTTTCATTTTAATATCTTTAATATTATGTTTTTAATAAACTATTTTATATTAAGAAATAAAAATGATTTTATTCATTTTAAATTAAAGTAGAAGTTTAATTTATATAATTATTTCTTATTTTAAAAATTTGAATAGATTTAATGAATTCTTAAATTTAAGTCAAAATTAAATTCTAATATATTATATTTATTCAAAAATAAATTTTATTAAATAATTTTTAAATGCAATTTGAACATTATAAAAATTTTAACTATTATTCAATAAATTTATTTTAATCGATTTATTGAATCTTCTAATCATTCATAATATAATCCAAAAATTAGAATTAGTAAAATTAAGATAAAAGATAAATAAACATATACTTTTTATAAAATTTAATGTAATATAATAACGAATTGGTAAAAATAAAGAATATTTCAATATCGAAAATTAAAAAACTGATTTTAATTAAAAAGAATTAAATTGAGAAAGGTAGAAGTATGTAATATAAAGGGTCAAATCCACATTCAAATGGAATTAATTTATTACGATTGAATTTCGTTTTTTTTTAAATAATTAAATTAATAAAAATAATAATTAAAGAAATAATAAGAATTAAAATTTTAGATATTAATGAATAAAATATTTATTATATTAGTCTAGTCATTTTTCGAATTTTGTTTTCAATTGACTATTTTCGTTATTTTTCACATATTTTCTTCAATTTTTCAATTATTTTCGTCATTTTTCAACTATTTCCTTCAACTATTATTTATTTTCTGCAATTTACAAGTATTTCCTACAATTTTTTCAATTTTCAATTAATATCCTCAAATTTTATAATTAATTTTTCATTTTTTAAATTATTTTGTTCGGTTGTGTATTAATTCAGCCGTGTTTTGAATTTTGTTTTCAATTGTCAATTATTTTTTTCATTTTGTAATTTTTTTTCAATTATAAATTATTTTTTCAAACTTTAATTTAATTCTTAAATTTTCAATTTATTTCCTAAATTATTTATTATTTATTCTCTTAAATTTCAATTATTTTTTAGATTTTCAATCCAGTTGTTTAATTTACAATTACTTCCAACAGATTTCCTATAATTTTTCAATTATTTCGTTTCAATGTAATATTTATTGTTTTATTTTTGAAACTATTCGTTTCAATTGTGTATTAATGTAGCCGTAGCCATTTATGGAATTTTGTTTTCAACTGTCAATTATTTATTCTTTTTTAGATATATATTCTTCAGTTTCCTTATTTTCATTATTTGAATTTGCAAAAAGTTATATTTTTAACTGACCAACAACAATGCAAAGTTTTTTTTGTTAATGTTGCTAGTTAATTATAAAGTAGAAATACTATACAAAATTATTGATATGAAAACGATTTTTAGACTCAAGGCGAATTGTTGTTAATTAACGTTTATCACAATTAGAAAATATAAAGAATTTTGCAATTTTCACTACTCTCTAAATTTAAATAAGTGAAAATTCACTTATTAGATGTCAAAAGTCTTCCACTCTTTCAAAAAGTGTATATGTATGTACACTTATTGTAAGTGCATATGCACTTTTTGAAAGAGTGGAAGACTTTTGACATCTAATAAGTGAATTTTCACTTATGCAATTTTATAGAGAGTAGGAAACAAAATTAAAATTTTAAATCATTTTGGTCAAGTCCAGATTTTTTAAAATTGAAAAATCTTTGATAATAAAATCTCTTTCTTTAATTTAACAGTGAAAGATCGATATGTAAGATTCTTAATATGTTCAACTTTTATTTATCTCTATACTCTTTTTGAAATTAGATTTATAAACTTTTAAAAAAGTGCTGAATTCGATGTTTCAGTTGGATTAAAAAAGAAACTCTTTATTCCAATTAGAGGAAATTGTTCTTATTACATTTCTTACAACTAGTTCTGCTCTTATCAACATTTAGATTGTGAAGTCAACAATAAAAATGTTGCTTTTTGCGAACGCCACTTGTAGTATTTCTCTATTTGAGTTCTTTTCTTCTTTAAGGGTCGGTAAATTATGTTCTAGAACATATGGTGAAATAGAGACCTGCGTTGTGCATTTGGAGCAAGTTAAATGTCCGGCACACAACGATTCAATGTAGGAAACAGCTTATACGCTGAAATACTCTGAAATGTGCAATAGTGGTCCCAAATTGCATTATGCATGAGAATTTTATATTCGTGTTGTACGTATAAACGCTGCACTAAAGGTACGTGTGAATCATCCATTCTATTCCAGCAACAAAATTTAGTTAAGCTGACACTATATACTAAATTAACCCATGAAACTTTATCTAAGAATTATGTAAAACAGGACAAAAATCTTCTCATAAATTTGATTAATCAAGCACCGTGTTTTTTCTGCAAAAAACTTTTTGAACGTAGAGTGCAAATTTTTTAATTGTTGTTGATTTAAATAAATTAGATTATAGAAATTAAGAGAAACGTGTAGGAAATGATGAAAATTAGTGGAAAATTACATAAAAGAATCTAAAAAAAATAGGGAAATAATTTACAAAATTGAAATTGTGATAACTTTAAATTCTGAACTTTTGATTTAAAACAAAAGTGATTTTGGTATTATTTAACAGTGAATTGCTGTTTCAACTCTTCAATTCGAATTTAAACAACTTACATTTAAAGTTAAAAGAAAAGTGGAAAAAGTAAGTGACACTTGAGAGATTAGTTTGGTAAATGAAAGAAGTTTTTCTAGACGTCAATCGACAGATTCTCATTGAGAAAAAGTCAACTTTTTGCATCAAAGTAAATACAAATGACTTTTATTTATTAGTTAATGTTTCAGTGGTTTTTAGTATTAAAAAATAACGAACATTTAAAGAGAAAGTCAAAAGCAGAAACGTAGGAAAGAATTTTTTTCTTGGGTGGGGGGATAAGGGGGAGGAAAAATCTAAATATATTTAAATATATGAATAATAGGGTTGTCGGAAATGTTTTGCTCCTATACCTGTCAAAAAGTTTCTAAATCAAAAATCTAATTCTGTATTAAATACCTACAAAAAATTAACAAGATCAGAAAAAACTATGGTTCTACATATTTTTCTATACATTCTGGTATATTTTAATAAAGAAAACAGTAACTTTAACATTTCATAGTCATTTTTAGTTATTTTCCACATTGTAGTTCATTTTATAGTTTTGTTTTTATAATTTGTCATTATTTTTCCTTCCTCATAGAGGAAGCTTTGTGATCGTTAAAATTTTCGATTTCTAAATAATATTCTAAATCGATTAATTTTCATCTAAAAAGCGTAAATTTTCATTTTTAAGCAAATGTCCAGACATGTGTGTGTGTATAGCTTTTTTTGTCGCCAAAATATCTCGAAAACGCACTTTAACGTATTTAAATCAAAATTTGGATGGCATATTAAGCTCATAAATATCTAAATTTTGAAACAAGGATTTTTGAAAATACCCAATCAAATTTTTTTCAGAACATTCTTTCAACGAAAAAAATTTATTTTTGACAAATGTTTTTTTCTTGTAAAAAATACAATTGAAAGAATACGAAAATCATATTCCTTATCTCAAAAAAAATCAATTGACCTATATAAGGTTTATAATTGATCAAAAATTCGTAAAATAATTAATGTTTTTTCATTTTTTTTTGCATTTAAAATTATTTTTTATCTAAAAACTTCTCCAATTTACATTTATATTATTAATTTATTGCTTCCTCTATGAAAAAGAAAATTATTAGGCTTACGTAGAAGCGATATGTACACGAAATTGACATAATTTTCACCTAGTTTCGATTTATAGTAAATTTTCTTCTGTTTATAGTTATTTATCTGCGACTTCTAGTTATTTTTCAAACAATTCTTTTTTTGTTTACAGTCTTGTTACTCTTGTTTCTTTAATTTATCATTTTCTTTCTAGTTATAGTTTTCTTATTTTCTGATTCTTTACTTAATTTCTAATAGTCATTCACTTTTACAAAAATATTTTTTTTCTCAGTGATTTACTCTCTAAAACTGAATCAGTGAAATTTTCACTGATTTGGAATCAGTGAACAACTTCTCTTTGCTGAATCAGTGAAAATGACTGATCTTCAGTGAATTTCACTGAGTCAGCAACGAGAAGTTGTTCACTGATTTCAAATCAGTGAAAATTTCACTGATTCAGTTTTAGAGAGTATGTACCTTCATTTTCTATATTCTATTATTTTATTTACTGTTTAAATATTTCTTGCGTTTATTTATGTTTAGATATCATTTGCAGTTGATTTTATTTTACTCTGTTAGTTTTATATTAACTTTCTAGTGTTCTTTTTGAATTTCTTATTATTTTTTAATAAATTCTAGTCATGTTTAATCAATTTATATACTTTTCTTTTCTTCAGTTTCTATTTCTAATTATTTGTTTTTGTTGTTTTTGTTCTTTTTTCTCATTTTTGTTTCACTTCATGATAAATTTTTACATATTTTCTAGTTATTTTTCCACATATTCTAGTAATTTTTATTAATATATAGTTATTTTTTAACGCTATAGTACAATCTATTTTTTCATATTTCTGTTCCTTTTTTGGTTATTTTTAATGAAGTTCTAATTATTATTTTACTTTCTAGAAATTTCTCCTTTCTAATTATCTGTTTTAATGACTAAATATTTTTTTGTTTCTATTTTTTCTACTTATTAAAAGTAGCTTTTTAACAAATCTGAGATTTTTGCCCTTTGTAGTGACTTTTATCAGTTTTTTGTTAATTCTCAATAAATTCAGGACATTTTTATCAATTTAAAGTTGTTCGTCACATTGTAAGTGTTTTTTTTGAAAAATTTTTTAATTGATATTCTTGAACTTTATAGTAATTTTTTATTCATTTTCTAGTTATTTTTCAACACATTCTAGTAATTTTTGTCAATAATATACTCTCTAAAACTGAATCAGTGAAATTTTCACTGATTTGAAATCAGTGAACAACATCTCTTTCCTGAATCAGTGAAAATGACTGATCTTCAGTGAATTTCACTGATTCAGCAACGAGAAGTTGTTCACTGATTTCAAATCAGTGAAAATTTCACTGATTCAGTTTTAGAGAGTATAGATACTTTTTTACACTATTGTATTTATCTTTATTTTCTCAATTCTTTTCCTTTTCTGGTTAATTTCAATTAAGTTCTAGTTATTATTTTACTTTCTAAAAACTTCCCTTTAATTTCTAATTATCTTTTTTAATGGCTATAGGCCATTCTTGCCTTCTTTAGTGGCTTTTTTTCCTTTCTAGTTATTTTTCAATAAATTATCGTAACTTTTACTAATTTGCAGATATTTTTGACATTTTCGTCAATATATAGTTATTTTCTAACACTATTGTACTTTATTTTCATTTTCTCATTTCTTTTCCTTTTCTAGTTTTTTTTTTAAATTAAGTTCTAGTTATTATTTTATATTTTAGAATTTTCTCCTTTCTAAGTATCTGTTCTAATGACTAAACATTTTTTCGTTTTTGTTTTTTTTTTCTTATTAAAAGTATATTTTTAACAAATCTGAGTATTTTGCCATTTGTAGTGTTCTTTTCCAGTTTCTTGTTATTTTTTAATAAATTCTGGACATTTTCATCAATTTAAAGTTTTTCGTCACTTTCTAGGTGTTTTTTCTAGTATTTTTAATTCATCTTCTTGTACTTTATAGTAATTTTTTTTTCAACTTTCTAGTTATTTTTGAAAATATGTAGTAATTTTCCCTAATTTACAGATAGTTTTAACATTTTCTAGTTATTTTCTAACCTTCTGAGTGCTCTCTAAATCTGGATTAGTAAAAAACTACTATTTAGAGATTAAAATCGTGAACGAGTTTTATCTTTTTCAATTAGTACAAAATAACTAATTAATAGTAGAAAACTACAAATTCAGTAGTTAAATTTAAATAATTAAATAGTAAAAAATAACTTATGTAATCAGTAAATAGAAATCTACTTTTTTTTAGGTGATGTTAAACTGCTAAAAGAATTTTTTTAGTGGTTTAACATAAACTAAAAATTACTTTGTCTAATTAAATTAGTCGTTGTTTACTAAATTATTAGTAAAAATTACTATTTGACATAGTAAACGAGTTTTTACCCTTAAAATGGTAGTTTTTAACTAATTCAGATTTAGAGAGTAATATTTTGCTCTTCTCGGTAAGTCTTTTTCACTTTTGGGTACGTTTTTCTTTAGTTGCTCATTCTTATTTAATCTTTATTGTATTCTTATTTATTTTTTATATTCTTATTTATTGCGATTTTTCTACAATTTCTATATAATTGAAACCAATTTCTAGTGAATATTTATAAAAAGTATGTAAAATTATTTTTAAAAAAATTTCCACCATATTGAATTTGACATTTTTACATCAAAAAATTCGATTTCTGGTTTAAATTGGTTAACTCCAAAAACTTTCAAGTTAAACTCAGGAATTTCCAAAAACTTGCCGCCATATTGAACATTGTAATTTTTAATTTTCGTCACACAAAAGCTATGATTTCACAACATTCAAACACATTTTCGTACTTTTCTTCTTCTAGTCAAAAACGTGACTCAGTTGACGTGGAATTTTCAATTACTTTCAATATTTTGTAGTATACTTTCAAATTTATTTTTCCCCCCAAAATATTCATTACGACTATTTAGTCCGCAATATCGACATTCAATTATCATGATACTCTCTAAATCTGAATTAGTTAAGGGTGATTCTCCAGAAATATTTCTTTTTGTGCATCGGAAATGAAAATTTATTAAATATATTTTAGGACCTCTAAAATTTATAAACATGTTAAGCAATAAAAGATTTAAAACCTTCATAACTTGATCATGCTAATTTGTGGCATTTAAAACAGATTTTTAATATTAAAATTTATAGATAAATTTAAAGGTTAAAATGTAGAGCAGGTGTATTTTTTAAAGTAATCAACAACTTCATGTCATTTGAATTTATTTGAAACAATAATTTTTATAGTCTGAAAGCTATTTAATATTATTAATTTATTATTAATTATAATTTAAAAAAATTGTAGATTTTAAAACACTTAGCAAAATATGAAATTTTTTGACCACCAATAATTATTTGTCAAGATTTAAAGGTTTATTTTTCGTTGACAGTTAAAAAACAATTGATATTCATATTAATTTTTAATATGAGCCAGAGGAATGACGAGCCAGAGGAATGACGATTTCAACATATTTTACATTTTATTTCAAATTAAACCATTTTTCTTAAACTTAAAATAGTTTAACATGTTTGTATAAGTTAACTTTATTGTAGAAAAATTGCAAAAATATTTTATCTACTGTCATTCTATTTTTAATTTGAGCCAGAGGAATGACGCTTCAGGTTGTGAATCGCTGTAAAAGCTTTAATTTATATATTTTTAACTTTAAATAATGATTTTTTTACAAAACCCACTTGAGAAATTATTGTTAGGGATGTCAATGTATTTAATAAGTATGAAAACAGATAAATAACTCAACTAATATAAAAAATATTGAATAATATACAACAAGCCAGAGGAATAATGATGCAAAACCAGAGGACAAAATTCATTTTCCATTTATGGAAAGTCTATAAGATCTATTTTATTTATACTTTGTATTAATATTCTACAATCCCTTAGCTTCTAGAAAATATCTGTAAAGTATTGTTTTTCAAATATTAAATAGTTGTTTTACGTTTTGAAAGAATGAAAAATTGACATAGGACAGGTTAAAAGGCTCACTTTTAGTAGTTGAAATTACAAAAAAAGTACTTTAAAGTTATAAAATAAATACATTCTTTTGCAGGATTTTTAGAAAAAGTGGTAAACTATTGACGTAAAGAGAGAAATTGTCATAAATTATTATTATTATTGAGAAAATCTTGAGGACATACAAAAGTAATATTTCGGGAGAATCACCCTTAAAAATAACTAATAATTAGTCAAATCGTGCCTGAGTTTTTATTTCAGCAATTAGTTAAAAATAACTAAATATTAGTAAAAAAATTACTAATTGTTAGTAAAAACATAACTAAAAAATAGTTAAAATACTAGTTAGTTATTGAAATATTAGTTATTTTGACATAACCTAAAAATGAATTTGACTAATGGTTGAATCCACTTCAAATCATGTAGACCGACTAACTTCAAGTTGTAGATTTAACTGCCACTGAAATATGTTATTCTTTATGAAAAATAAAGACACTCGTATTTTTTTATTTTTCAAAAAAATTATTTTTAACGAAGTTATGCGCATTTGAATTTTGAACCAGAAAACTCAAAAGAACAGTAAAAAAAATTTGTTTCGCTTGTAATTTTTTGGCTAATATGTATAATCAAATTATTTTTCTTGGGTCTTTTGAGTGGTCTTGTATTCTTCAAAATTCTATTTGAAATTTGTAAAAAGTTTCAAAATTAACGAAATGGGGGGTGATTTTCTGAAAATAAATAAGGTCCATTTTCTCAAAAACCCCAGCTTTTTTTTGTCTCATAATTTTACCATAAATTCTTACTAATATGCCAACTAATTCCCATAAGTTTCAAGCTTGCTAAACCATACTGGCAGCCAGGAGAATTTTTTTTTGAAAAATATTTTTTTACTTGGTTTTGGATTGTTGGAGGGCAAGTTCAAAAACAAATAAAATGTTATGAATCAAACTGAAGTAAGTTTGTTTATAACTAACAATTATAGATTTAAGTAAAAGCATTTTCACAAAATTTCAGACTAATATTACTATAGGCTCGAACTGCAAAACATGATTTTGAAAAAATTAAATAAACGTATTTTAAATCATATATCAAATATTTATCCAAAGTTCACTTAAAATAAATGTTTAATGTGCAATAAAAAAAATTATTTTATATTTTGAAATGTTATTTATAATAAATGCAAAAAATATATTTACAAATTTTACTGTATAAAAACGCTTCTTATTTTTAAATACTGAAAATTTCAAAACATTTATAAATTTGAATTAAAATACTTTTTAATAGCTTAAAACGTACTTAAAAATAAAATTTTAAATCTTTATTTCTTCAAATTGGAATTTATAAAATATTAAGTCTATTGAAATATATAAATTATCTAATATTATAAATTCACAAGAATTAATATCATAATATTATCTGTTAGCAACAACTTTTAAGTAATCTTTTAAATTAAAGTACCTTTAAAATATATTTTGTATGATAACAAATTGATTTTATAGAAAATTTCGAAAGTACGCTCCCGTTAGAATCGTAACATTTAAAAAACAATTTCTCTTCGAAGTTTTCTAAGAATTAAATATTAATTAGTTCTAATGATATTAAAATTAAGAAATTTTACAGGGTTTAATGTTTTAAACCTATGGTAATATTAGTTTGAAATTTTGTGAAAATGCTTTTACTTAAATCTATAATTGTTGGTTATAAACAAACTTACTTCAGTTTGATTCATAACATTTCATTTGTTTTTTAACTTGCCCTCCACAATCCAAAACCAAGTAAAAAAATATTTTTCAAAAAAAAAATTCTCCTGGCTGCCAGTATGGTTTAGCAAGCATGAAACTTATGGGAATTAGTTGTCATAGTAGTAAGAATTTATGGTAAAATTTTGAGACAAACAAAAGCTGGGGTTTTTGAGAAAATGGACCTTATTTATTTTCAGAATATCACCCCCCATTTCGTTAATTTTGAAACTATTTACAAATTTCAAATAGGATTGTGAAAAATACAAGACCACTCAAAAAACCCAAGAAAAATAATTTGATTATACATATTAGCCAAAAAATTACAAGCGAAACAATTTTTTTTTACTGTTCTTTTGAGTTTTCTGGTTCAAAATTCAAATGCGCATAACTTCGTTAAAAATAATTTTTTTGAAAATTAAAAAAATACGAGTGTCTTTATTTTTCGTGAAGAATAACATATTTCAGTGGCAGTTAAATCTACAACTTGAAGTTACCCGAGTCGAAATTTTGAGGCTACTTTAACGCTACATAGTCCAAAATTTTTAGGAAATAGAGGTTTAAAGTAGAAGCAAATTCAATACAATTTAGCTTCTACTTTGGTGCTATTATTGGAAGAAATTTCCTGTTTCCGTGATGAGAGCGTTAAAGTAGAAGCTAATATTCAACTATATTAAGGCCTCTTTTAACGCTCAAGACCCCTTTTTATTGATCTTCTAAAGTCTAAACAAAGAAAGAATCTGTTTTTGCGAATAAAACTGAAATTAATATGAATGAAATTATAAAAAAAAATATAAAATAAATATTCAAAATATTTAGAATTCGCGCTTTTAGAATTCGTCACACTTAATACACACAAGCTGGAAATAGTCTAAACTTACTAAATAAATTATTATAACGCAAGTGGGGATTCGAACCCACGACATAACGACCTACGCACTTATAATCTAACGCACTAACCACTACGCTACCGACGCTTATGAACTTAATATTTAATTTTCACAGTGTCCTTATGATACAAATTATGAATAGTTTTTTTAGGACTTTTCAACAAAATTGTTACATATCGCCAATTTCTGAATGTTTACGGAGATTTTTTTATGTATTTTTCATTTGTTTAAACAATTTATTATTGTCAAGTTACAGGCTGATATTGATTTAAATCATTGAAGCATTTGCATTAAAATCATGATTTAAATAAAAAAAAAACTTTACAATTCTCCGGATGTCTAATACTGCATGTAAAAAATCACAAACCATAAAAAAAACCACAAATTTGTGGATAAATCTTAAAAATTTCAATTTTAATATTTTAATCTTTATAAAATTTAAATAATTGGGCTAATATAGATAATCAAAATACCTACGATTTACAAATTTTTGGTATGAAGATAACAAAAAATAATATCAAATTTTTATATCCTTATAGGTCATTATAATTTAAATAAATTCCAAACGTCAATAAACTCATATTCCAATTTTTTCAAACTTTTAAATGTCAATTAATTCAAATTTAAAGACACATTAGTTAATGCAAAATAATTAAATAATATTAATTATTTTTCATATTCACAATAATCCTTTTTTTAAGTCTTACAATATTTGTAATTCTTCTTTAGTTTCTAATTCAGTTTCTTTTTCGAAACTGTTTAAATTTTATCTTATAATTTCTTATTTTTACAAAATTTAAAGATTTTTTCTCCTTTTACTAATGGTATTTTTTGTTGTTGTATTTGTCATTTTATTTTATTAATAAATAAATTATAAATAATAAATAATAATTATTATTTATTATTATTTCGTTGAGTTTCATAAGTTTTTTCATATTTTTAAAAATAAATACGCTTATTTTTTTATTAATGCACCTATTCAATTTGTTTTTAATTCTTGGATAGTTTTTGCGAGGTTTTTTGCAAACTTAGTACTTATTCTTTTATAGAATTTTTAAATTTTCCTTATTTTTCTAAATTTATTGTTGGACTTGCTTTCAGTGTAATATTATAAAAATGTTTTTGGTTTAATTTGCCCAAACTTTTTTTTTCTGAAGGATTTTTACTTTTATTTTCTGGACTTTTTATATACATTTTTTTAATTTTATTTTCATCAATTTTAATTTTTTAAACAAATTATTGCTAGTAATTACTAATTCTTTACAAATACACCTAGGAAGATACAAATTTTTCCTAATTTTACAAATAAATTACTGGGCTCTGGTTAGAAAAATAAAAATGATTGACCATAAATTATTATTTTTATATTTTAAAACAATTTATTATTGTTAATTTATAACATTTAAAAACACCTAGCAAGTAGTAGTTTTTTAATTTGTTTACTTTTTATATTGAAAAAATAAGATATTTATCAAAATTAACGACAATCACCACTCAAAATTGTTTAAACAAATTATTGTTATTAATTGTTATTTTTTTACAAGTGCATCTAGAAAGATACACATTTTCCCTAATTTTACAAATTATTGGGTTTTGGTTATAGATTAAAATTGTTTCCTCTTAAGGGCTAATCAGAGGAACAATAATTGAAGAAAAAGTTAGTTTAACTCCCGTTTTTCTTATATGTTAAATAAAAAAGTATATTTCAATGGAAAAAATGACTGAGTTTCACTTGCAGGTTTAAAGTAGAATAAAAATTTTCATTTCTTTATAACTGGGAATGTGGAGCTTTAAAAGAGCTGCTAATTTTAATGATTGGAAAAATGAAACATGTGTATAGACGTAAAGTAGAAGGAAATATTATTATTAGAAGTAAAGAAGAGGCTAAAAATTAAGAAGTCGTTAAGTAGAAGCTAAAGTTCCTCATGAGCTTCAAAGTAGCTTCAAAATTTCGACTCGGGTAGTCGGTCTGCATGATTTGAAATGGATTCAACCTAATAATTAGTTATTTTTTACTAAATGGTTAGTAGAAATATAACTATTTCAATTAGTGACTGAGTTTTTGCTTTTAAATTAATTATTTTTAACTAATTCAGATTTAGAGAGTACCGTGATTAATGCAAGATTGTAAATAATTTGGAATATTGAGGATATTGTGAAAATTATATCAATATTGACATAATCAAGCTGCGTATAATGTGAAAATTATTAAGTGTCAAGTTGTTGCCTACACTTTGAATGGCTCTTCGCTTTCAGAATGTGCGTAATCAGTTCATGAATAAACATTCAGACTTACAGGATCTTTTGTTACCAAAGGGATTTATGGAAATTAGTCAGATGCACGTGCACTTGAGGCTCATAATTCGGTTGTGATGAGTGTGCTCGCGTTTGCCTTGTTGTGAGCACATGTTTATTTACTGAATGTGTTCATATATGTGTTGTGTATACACAAGAACGAAACAAAATTATCGTCGTTTAAATTATAAAAACTCGCTCTCGAGTTTACAAAAGCAAATGTATGTTTGCAGTCATTTTTACGGTTGCATGTTTCCACTTTCCTATTTCCACTTCATAATTAATTATTACTTTGCGATTTTTAACCATTGCACAGAGTATCTCGTTTCTCTTTCATTTCTAGAGCAGTAATTATAATTAAATACAGTCGAACCCGGCAAAAATTAGATTTTGCATACTTTTAAATTAACTTTAAAAGGTATTTTCTAAAATTAGTTTTTCTGCCTCGTGAATCTAAAGCAATAATTAAATACTACTGTTTGACTAGACTGAATTAATTAATTGAAAAATTTGTCATCTCGCAGATTTTTCACGAGAAAAAGTAATTTAAAGAAAATTTTATTAAAACAACCGGGAAAAAATTGTAAAAAGTAAAGAAAATCGTACTTGGAAAAAAAGAAAAAATTTTCTAACTGTTCTTACGCTCTAATACTCTCGAGAATTCTTGACGTTGAGGTTAAGCTTCCCTAGTTTCCCAGAGGGATTAAACAAGATGTTCAACTGATCAAGAGTAGGAACGACAAACAGCTTAACTTGTCCTATTAGAAAAGGGACTTAATTTCCTCGCGTCGATAAAAGCTATTTAGATAATATATATGTAGACAACTTTGTCGTACAAAGTAGTTTAATATTTTCTTTGAAATTCACAATTTCACTTAATGCATTGCGTAAATTTGCTTCATTCTTTAAAATTTTAAACCTTCGTATTAGCGAATTTACTCTGCACTTTTATATCTTCATTTTCACTTTTACAGGTGATTTTAGGTTGATTAAACTTAGACTCTTAGATTTCGAAATTTTTATAAGTAGGAACGAATTTTTTTCTGGAACTTCAAATATTTCCTTTTCAAAATTTTTATTCTATGCACTTCAATCTTCAAATCAAATGCGATCGTTTTTCGTTTTTTCGTTACCTTTATTTAAATTCTAGTTATTATTTTACTGTGTAGTACTCTCTAAATCTGAATTAGTTAAAAATAATTAATAATTTGTTAATATAATTATACAATTATAATTAAGGCAGTTGGTGCAGAAACCGCACAAGTCCATTTTTTGTCGAAAATCACTTTTTTATGGAAAATTTATCTTTAAATGAAGCTCTACGATCTAGTAAAATATTACATATGTTACTAAACTCTAAACCCTTTAAAATAATTAAACAAATTTTCGTTTCGTGCAAAAACAGCACAAGTCCATGATTCCAAGCTGCGCACAAAGATGCGCAATGAATGAAATAAAATTTATTTGTGATATTTTTAAAGTGTTTTAGACGTTGTTAAATAATTTATATTAAAAAGTTTATATTATAAATAAAATGCACTGAAACCGAGGCAGAAAACAATAATAGTGAATTATGTGATAATTGTTAAGAAAATGTTGAAAAGTGATTTTTAAAAAATGTTTATTATTTATAAAATGCTAATAAAAATTATCCAAATTAACAATTTTTTATAAATGTTACTAAAAATTTACTAAAACTGTGATACTTCACTTGATTCAATACATTTTCTGTGTTTTCCATTTCATTTTGTGCAGAAACCACACAAGTCCAAAAGTTAATTTATTTTTTTTATACCCTATATTAATTAAAATATAAATCAATCATATTAAATTTTTCAACTTATAGGTTAGTAGAAAATAATACAAAAAGCATAATTAAAAAAAATTCTCACATTTACAGGAAAAACAGTTTTTATTGATTCCTAAACAATTACGATTTATGGACTTGTGCGGTTTCTGCACTAACTGCCTCAATTATTTAATTAATTATATAATTAATTATATAATTAGTTAAAAATCATGCCTGAGTTTTTATTTCCGCAATTAGTTAAAAATAACTAATTGTTAGTAAAAACATAACTAAAAAATAGTTTAAATTCGACTAATAGAATTAGTAAACAGAATTTTACTAAAATATTAGTTATTTTGACATAACCTAAAAATGAATTTGACTAATAATTAGTTATTTTTTACTAAATGATTAGTAGAAATATAAGTATTTGAATTAGTGACTGAGTTTTTGCTTTTAAATTTTTTTTTTAACTACTTTAGATTTAGAGAGTAACTTTCCTTGACTTTTTAAATACTTTTGAATACATTTTACTAATTTTTATCAATTTATTAATAAATCATAATTTTTTTCTATTTATTAATTATTTAAAAAAAAATCTGCGTTCCTTTTTCTTAATGATATTTCATTCAGTTCTACTCTCTAAATCTCAATTAATAATTTTCTAGTTTCTACTAATGAATTAGCGAAAAGAGAGCTAGTATTAAATAAGTAAGAATGTTACTATTTTTTAGTAGAAAACTACCAATTAAATTAGTAAAAAATCTACTTTTTTTAAAAGTAAATTTTCACTATTTCAATTAGTAGTTTTCTACTAAAAATTATTAGCTTTCTACTAAAAAATTAGTAAATTTTTTGGCTCACTTTTCGCTAATTCATAGTAGAAAACTACTAATTTAGATTTAGAGAGTAGTTACTTTTCACGTTTTAGTAATTTTTTTTCGGTTTCTAGTTCCTTTCTTTAATTTATTATTTTTTATTCAAATCGTAGTATTTTTTCTCTCTTTTAGTTGGCTCAATCAACATTTAGTTTTTATATTACTTTCTAGGAATTTTTTTCACTTTTTAATAATCTATTAACATATTCTAGTGATTTTCATCAAAGTATAGTTATTTTCTACCCTTCCAGTCATTTTTTTAAAACTCTGTTACTATTTTACTATTATTGTCGTCAAATTTTAATTAGTTATTAATTTTTAGTCATTCTGCTTTAGTTTATAGTTTTCTTTTGGTCAATCTGGCAATATATTTCCACTTTGTAGTGATTTTCTTTTTTTTTTCTTGTCCCGTTTAACCCACTTATAGTTATTTATTATATCTATAACCATCTGCAATTATTTTTAATTTATGTAATTTTTTTTAGCTTATAACTTTTTCTTTAATCTATCATTATTTTCTCACTTTGTACACTGAAAAAAATGTTTAGTCATATCAACAAAAATTTGGTTGAGCCAATCAAATTTTTGTTGCTTTGACTAAAAATTTGGTTAAGCCAACAAAATTTTTGTTGATATGACTAAACATTTTTTTCAGTGTAGTGATTTTTTCCCTTTTCTAGTTACCTTTATTTAACTTCTAGTTGCGATTTTACTTTCTGGTAATCTTTGTACTTTTTATTGTTATTTTTCAATGATTTATTTAAAGAAATGTTTATGAAATATGAATATATAATTATTTTCTAAAGCTGTAGTACTTTTTTAATTTCTCAATACTTTTTTTACACTTCTAGTTTTTTTTCACTTTATAGTAATTTTATTCCTTTTCTAGTTATCCTTAATCAACCTTTAGTTATTATTTAACTTTAAAGTTTATTTTGCTTGCTCTTTGTAATTCTTATCCAGATATACAAATTTTTTACACTTTTTACAATCATTATTCTTTAATATTTAGTTAATCTTTCATTCTCTGATAATTCTTCATTTTCTAGTGTTATTTTTAATTTCTTTTTTTTTATATATTTTGTCCTTTTCTTTTTCATTTGACAGTAATAGTCTTACTTTTCTAGTTAATTTTAAACATTTAGTCAACTTCTAATTAGTATTTTACTTTCTAGTTATTTTTTTTTTATTTCATAGTTAATTTTCTATACATTCTTGTAATTTCCAATTCTGTATTTATCTTGTACCTTATTTTTTGGTATTTTTTCTTTACTTGCATTATCTTTCTTCTTCTACACGGAAAATAATTAATTAATTGAAATTATCAATCAGAAATTTTCTATTTTTATTTTTTTCCTCTACATTACAAAACACTTTTATAAAATTTATAAATAATTTTTTTCCGTGCACATATTTTTTACAACAAAGTAATATTTTTTCATTTTATATTTATTTTGTAAAGTTTCGTCTTATTTTTGTCACTTTTTGCTTAAATTCTTCTATAATTCATTTCATTTATTCATTTATTTATTTTTATTTATTTTTTTCAAAAAATTATTTCTTTTCAGTAATTTTTCCCTATTTTGTAGTTATTTCCTTATTTTCTAAATATTATTGAGTTTATTAATGATTTTCGATCCAAATTGTTTCTCTTTAATATAGCTTTCCTAATATTTTCTAGTACTTTGTGCATTTTTTATAGTATTTTTTCAATCAATATTAATCATTTTAACCAATTTATAGCTATTTAATAATCTATTTTAATATCTACACGGAAAGAGAATTCATTATTAATTTTATAAAAGTGCTTTACAATTTAGGGAAAAAGGATTAAAAAGAAAAAATTCTAGATTGATAATTAAAAACTTTAAAAAAATTATATTAAACTTGCTACAGATTATATTAAAGTTTAAAATTACTTAGCAATGATTCGAATTATTTTTCTAAAGCTTGAAAATAATTGTAGGAAAATTTCGCTTTCAGGCACATTTCCCCTACATTAGAAAGCATTTTAATAAAATTTATAATTAATTTTCTCTGCGTGTAATTATTGGTTCGTTTCTCTTTAATATTTCTTGTTGTTTTTCTCTAATTAAATTATTAAAAAAAAAATTAGGAATTTTTTATTCTCTAGTTATTTTTCAACAATTTCTGGTAATTTTAATCAATTTATAGTTATTCTCGTCACTTTCTAGTGAAAATAAAATTCAAATCATCTTATAACTTTTCAGTAATTTTTTCCCTTTTAAGTAATTCGTCTTCCTTTCTTAGTTTTTTTCCCAATTTCTCAGTTTTCTCAACTTTTTATACTGTAAAAATAAACTTAAATATAAAAAATTTGTTAAATTATAAATATTATTTAAAATTCTAAATTCAAAATAAAAAAAACTGATTATCATATAAACAATTTACAATATTTTAAAAACGAAAGTGTTTTTCTCATTAACTATAAAATGCAATTGGAATTCTAAATAAGTAAATTGTGACATAAAAAACACGTTATACACGGAGAAAATGTTTCAGATAAAGTTTACCATGTTAGCATGATACACCTCGGATCAAGGTGATTTTTAGAAAACTTAACCATTCAATTTATAATAGAAATTATTCAAGAATTAGAAATGTTTTATACAAAAATATGGATACACATCACTCTCCAGCATGGTAATTTGATGGTCGGAGGGCGATTCCTCGATTGCCAGAAAGTTGAGTAGTATTATACACAGCACGTGGGAAAACTTTACCATGCTGGATGACAAGAGCTCAGCGCGCCTCGACAATGTTCTTGTCAAGGCTCCTGCTCACCAGCATGGTAAAGTTTTGCCAACTAGATGATCTTTTCTATTCAACCAAAAAATAAAAAGATTTCCTTCATATTAATAACAGATTTATTTCCTATAGAGATTACTTATTTCGCTAATTATAATTACATTTAACGATACAATTACGATCATAGTTTTAACCTTAAGATTAATTTAATATTCTTTTGAACTATATACAAGACGCGATTTACCTAAACTAAACTTACGCCGCAATATACAAATATCTAAATACACATTCACGCACACCGAACACGCTCGAATACATTTGGAATTAGAGATTCAAACTTTCCTTATATACTAACTGAGTAGAATTGTATCCCTTTATGAGAAACGGTTTTAATTCTTATATCTTTAGACTGAATAATTTTAATTTAAAACAATTATGTGTTAATTATTGCTTCCTTCCTTGATCAATTTTTTATATAAATCAAGTTTCAAAATTTTGGTAATTTCTATTAAATCTTTCTTTTTTGTCTTGCAATAATCTGTGAATCAAATTCAAAATGTTAATTTAGAACTTATTTTGTATTTTAAATTCTAAAAAGTACGACCAAAATATTATATTAATGTCAAATAGTTTTTTAATTTAAAAAAAAGTTTTATTTAATGTATAAAATTATAATTATGCAGTTCATTAATTAAATAAAACTTAAAGGTCTTGTTATAAAAATAACTTGTAGATATTTTAAAAAATATTTTTTATAATGTGTACAAATTTAACAATTATCTAAATATTAAAAATAGGTGCAATTAACAAAATCTTTGACTTTATCTTTTATTCACTTTAGATCAATTTCACTTGTGTTAATTTCGATTTCCGAGACTCCTGTATTATATAATTTTTAAATAAAGTAATTTAATAATTAGACAGAAAATTCTTATTTATTAAAATTTTAATTCTTACAATGTTTAAAAAACCAAATATTCATTTATTAAAAATATATTATATGTATTATATATAAAAATATTAATATAAATGTTATTTAATATAATAATTTTTATAGAAACAAATTTGTATTTTCTGCATTAAAAGTTTAATAACCTAGAAAATCCTATCTGTTCTTTTAATCTGAATTAGTTAAAAATAATTAATTATTAATAATAATCAGAATTTTACTAAAATATTATCTATTTTGATATAACTTAAAAATAAACTAAACTAATAATTATTTATTTTTTACTAAATGATTAGTAGAAATATAGCTATTTGAATTAATAGCTAACTTTTTGATTTCAAGCTAGTTATTTTTAACTAACTCAGATTTAGAGAATTTGTTAAACGTTATTTACGAAAATAAATATTATTTTGAATAAGAATTTGAATAAATAAAAGTTATTACAACTAAAAATTGAAAGTAATGAATTAAGTAGATCTTATAAAGGTATAATAAATGAAAAGTAAGAAAAATAATAATTTTAAAAAATGACATTTAGCTATTTAAAAATAGTAAAGAGTAAAAATTACCAGAATTGAAAATTTTCAAAGCAAGAAAGAAACTTTAAAATATAAAAAATCTGCCTTTAAATTACAAGAAATTTTCATTTAAAAAAATTTACAAACATAGAAGTTTAGAAGTTGTAAAATATATGTTTAATAGTTTAATTTTACAATGATAAAAAAACCAAGAAAAGCATCATATCTGAAATATTTTAGGTAATTTTCTTTTTAGTTAATGTAAAATACAAATATTGTTTAATTTATTATAAAATTTATTATTTTAGTATTAAATGTAAATAAATATTAAGAATTAAACTATTTACAGAAATACACAATTAAAGAATCAAAATATTATAAGAATTTAAAAAATAAACTAATTGAAAGAGTAGTCAGTAAAATATGAAATATCTAACAAGTTTTCGTTTAAAATTTGTTTGTCATAGTTGCATGTTATATAATTCAACGTAAGCTAGGCTAGCCTCTAATATAAGTATTAAAATTAATAATTTAAAGATCATTCTTTTTCCTTTTAATAGAAAGAGTTCTTGTGGAATTAACAGACAAATAATATGTGATCGCATCTGCAAATTAAAAATGGAAAAAGAGGGAGAAAGTTTGATTTATCATGCGATAGGAATAAATTGCGAGTTTTGAGGAGAGTTTACCATGCTGGAGAGTCATTGGACTTGACGCTGAGCCCGAACTCCGATTACCCGTAGCATGGTAAACTTCTGCACATTTCTCGGCAAACTCTTTTCAACTTTAATGCACATTTTACAGCTTTAAGCGAGTAGTCTTTTTCAGTCTACTTTTGACTCTCAAGTACCACGTATATGGGAAAATTTTTCTTATTTTTTGAAAATAACTATCAGAATTTTGAACACAATATCTCAATTGTAACTTTGATCCGAGGTCCTGCATATAATATGGGAAAGATTACCTCAAACGTTTTCCCCGTGTAGGTTTAAATGCACGGCAATGGCACAATTGCAATGAAAAGTGCTCAGTATTATAATTTTTTATATCCTCTTGATGAGTCCATTAGGACATCATCAAGTACTTTCAGCAGCAATAACTCTCCGTCTAGATGGAAGTAATTCTTTTAAAACAAGACCTTCACGAGACTGCGGAGAATTTTGAAATTTTCGTTTTGTCTGTGAAACTAGAGAAAAAAAAGCATGATCCTATTTTGCTTTCGGATATGAAGCTAAACTCTCCGTTTTTGCTTTCGGATACGAAGTTAAACTCTACATCTAATTTGGTTCCTTGTTGAATACGAAATTAAACTCCCTCTCTCTATCTCTCTCCCTGTTTGACTTTCGTGCCAGATACAAATCTCTTCAACATTTTAGAAAATGAAAGGAAATTTATTCTGAATAGGGCAAAAGGAGGAGTTGGTCACTTAAAAGCTACGATCTTACGTATATACATATGTATACATATATATATATAGTTACTGTCCTTTCCAATCGATATAGGAACTCTGTGGACTTTTTAATCCTGGTCGTTATAAAGTCGAGAATATCTTGTGGATGAATTTTTTAAGAATATACTTTAAGCATATAATTCTTGGCGGTAACTTTAAAAAATTCATAAAGTAACCGGAGAATATTTCAAAATATGTCAGAAATGTAATTTAAAATTCTCTTGGTTGTTTGCAGTTCACTTTTAAACAATTTTACGCTTAAAACTTCATCGACTTTGTGAAAAGCTTCAAAGCAAGCTGAATAAAGTTTCAACTCAATTTCTGTAAATATGCTCAACGATCGTTGTCAATAAGATTGATGATCCAGGCAAATTTCAAAGATGTACCTTAACATAAATAATGCTTTACGTGGGATCGATGTTTCCTCACTGAAACTCGTAGTTTATTATAATAAAGATGATAATAATATAGTAACTAATAATAATAATAAAAATAATAATACTAAAATAATTATATAATTAGAGAAACAAACTTTTGGGGAATTTTCTTTTGAAGTCGATATTGCGTTAATTTTATGATCATAATTATATTATTAAATATCGTTGATAAGATGTATTGAATGTATAAAAAAATTATGAAAGCAGTTTAAGATTATAAATTCAGTTAATTAATATTTATTATAATTTCAATGATAAATGAATGTTTAATATTTGTACTAGATGTGGGATGTCAAAACGATTTTCCAATATCGAGAAATGCTTCTTTAAAGCTCATATCGGTTGGAATGTGCTCAGTCGTCTAACTTCTTATGTTCATGAGACTAAAGAGGAAAGAAAAAAGAACGTGAACGAAGTTTATTGAAAGCCTTTTGGACAGTAAGATATTAATCCTAAGAAACCTGAAATTGCTATGGATATTCAGTATTTTAAAAATATTCACAAATCATTCCAGTTAAGAATGTTCAACCCATTGACATAACCTCAAATTAAAAAAAGGTTTTTCACATAAAAGAAAAATATTTTTAAAATTGATTTCACCCAATTTTGAAAGGCACAGTTGAAAAATTTTCAAAAAAATTAGATTGATCCAAAATTTGCTACTAAATAATAATTATTTAATATTTTGGGATTTTTCTTCAAAGTCTGTGAACAATTGTAATTTTCATCCAATTTTGACAAATAGCTCATTTTAATCTTTGAAGCATACTCTACAAGTTTGTTTATTGAATTTTGTTAATAATATATTCTTTTAAAAACTCACTTATTAAATACAAATATATTATTATAAATTTTTTTCACAAAAATGTTTTAACAAAGAGCAAATGTATAACTGGGTCTCTTAAAATTCGGTAAAATAAAATTTAATAATCTTCTTAATTTATGTGGACAACAATTTTCTAGTTTTTTTTCACTTTTTAGTAGTTTTTTTTTATTTTGTAGTTTATATATAGTTATATATATATAGTTTATATTAACTCCTTTTTAATAACCAAATTTGTTCATTTCACATTTTTTTTCAAATTAATTGCGTATTTTTCATCAGTGTTTAATTTAACTTTTTGTGTTATTTTCTAGTTATAAATTATTTTTCATTTCTTTGTATTTTTATTTTTTATTCCAATTATTTATTAGCTTTTCAGATTTTTTTTATGCAGGATATTTTTAAAAAATTCTTATCTACTTTTCATAATATTTTCGTTTTATTTTCTACATTTTCGAATTATTTTCCCATTCTCTAGAAAAGTTTCCTTATTTTTCAGTTCTTCCTTTCATTTTTTTGTCACATTTTAACTTTCTGGTAATTTTTTCTCTATTGGGGTAGAGTTGTTCTAAAAAATGTTTACTAACGTTTTTTATTTTTCTTTTTGTTTCTAATGAAATTAAATGTCAAATTAGTGTTTTTTCTAATACAAGTAATTTTATAATTTGTTTCTATTCATTTTGAAATCAATAATTTCTACTTAAGGTAGTTGTTTTAATAAACCGAAAAAACTCAAAAATGAACCGAAACATTGTTTCTATTTCTTTCTTAATTCTAACCTCTTTTTTTTGTTTTTTGGTTGTTTGTTTTATTTTGTAATTTTTAGTTTACTATCTTTTTTCTATTGATCGTTTCTTTGTTCATTTTGTGGTTCTTAAAGCACAAAATGTTTGTTTTGATGTTTTATTTATTTAATTTTATTTATTGGTTTTTATGTGTTACTATTTTCCTGTTTAGGTTTTTAAAATATTTTTTATTTGTCTCTCATATTTTTGATTGTTTATTTTCATTTTTATGGTTTGTTTATTGTATTTTTTTCAGTTTTTTGTTCTCTATCAATTCGTTTCTTCATTTTGTTGTTTATATTCTCTTTTTTTTATGTTTTAGCCTTGCCTCTTATGTTTCTTTTATTCATCTTGTAATTTATTTTCATCTGTTCTTTCTTTTGTTTCTTTACCTTCCCTTGTAGTTATTTTTTTGTAAGTTTTGTTTTAATTTTTTCAATTTTGGTTTCATCTTTTTCCATTACTTTTTTTAATTTTCTTTGCTTTATTCTTTCGACTAACTATTCAACTTCAACTTCTTTTATTTTTTGTTTGTTTCATTTCTTCACTTCTTTTTTTCTAGTGTTTTTTCGGCTGCTTTTTCATATTATTTTTTTGTTTTATTAATTTTCCTATTGCCTTGTTTCTATTATTTATTTCTTTTTCTCCTTTTTTGGATGTTTTATTTCTTTGGTTTGTTTTTTCTCATTTATTTGTTTCTATATTCGCTTTTTTTCTTTCTCTTGTATTAATTTTTTTCTTTTGTTTGTTTTATTTCTTTTGTTTAATCTTTTAATCTAACTTTTCTTTCTTTTCTGTCGTTCATACCTTTGTTTCTTATTTTCTGTAGATTCTTACTTTTTTTGGTTTTTTATTTTTTGTTTTATTTATTTATTTTTATTTAATTCTTTTGTTTACTTTTTATAGCAAATCGTTTCTTTCAATTGTAGTTTTTTTCTTTTGTTTGTTTTATTTTTCTCTTGTATATATTTTTGTCTCTTTTTTGTTTGTTTTATTTCTTTCGTTTGTTTGCTTCTTTGTTTATCTTTGTTTATCTTATCTCATTTTCTTCTTTCACTTTTCTCTTTTCATCTTTTTCTTTTCCATTTTATTTATTCTATTTTATTTTATTTTATTCTATTTCTATTTTTTACTTTTTAGAAAGAAGAAGTAATGTTTCTTCTTTCAATTCTTAATAAAATACTAATTGTTAAAGTGAAGAAAAAGAAAAAAGAATATGTTAGATTAAGACCAAGTGCAAGAGAATGTTAAAACTAGATGCATTAGGATCTAATATTGACCGAAGTGATGAATTAAGGACGAATTATATAAGTTGAGGATCGATAAAATGTACATCAGGATATAAGGCCATTACAAGAAGTGGACATAGAATGCATGCATATGAAAGCGAGAGAATGACTGTGCAGATTTGAAGAAAATGCTTTAGCAAGTGGAGGTGTTTTAGTAAAGAAATATGTATAAGAGAAAGAGGTAAAAGAACTGAGAAATAAAGAAGCGATCAGAATATATTTCAAATAAAATGAAAAATTGATGGCATAAAGAAGAAGAAACCGATAAAACCAGAATTTTTAAATTTCAACCGCTTTTCTTTTTATTGACAATGCAGTTTTGTTTATTGTTAAATATGCACTTTCAACATAACAAATTTTACACATTTTAGAAGCCAAATCAAAACTAAATAGAGAAGCTAGAATTTGTAATTCAGTGAATTAAACGAAAAACATTAAGAGGGAAAGATTAAAAGGAAAAATGAGTGGAAAGTATCATTTTTAAACTTCATTAAATTAATTGTCCGGAAGTAACTTTTACCTTTTATTGGGGATGATTTTGTTAAAAGCAATTTTTAGAAGTCAATTACGATAATGAAAGAATATCTTCATTGAAAAAATTAGTTTTCTAAAATTAACATCTTTAAAATCTGTTTTATCAAGTTGTTTATATTTGTAAATTTGTAAATTGTAACGTACTTTTTACTTGCATCAGAAATTAAACTACGACAAATGAGCACAGTTTTGATTTTTTGCTAATAAGAAGAGTTAATTTACTTAATAGATTAAGTTTGATTTAATTTTATAAATTTATACTCATATTAAGAAAAAGCGTACTGAAGAAAAGTTATCAAATTAATAAATTAAATTGATTTAAAATTACAACTTGGAAAAAATATTCTTAATTTATACCATGCTGAGTCTGACCAAATTCGGATACCTACCACTTAAATCCCCGAAGTTACATTTCTGGCAATAAACTGTAGCTTTGTCTGACTAACCACCGAAGTTTCTCCTTGTCTCAACTAATTTACATTTTTCAGTAAATAAAACGTTACTAAGTTTGTTTAAAATTTAAAGCTTCCACATAACATTACAAATTTTCCAGTCGATAAACTTAACGTCTGACCAAACTCGACAGTTTATATTCAGATTTTCTTTTTTTAACTTTGTTAATAAATATCGCCAAGAAGTTTTGGCGAAATTCAAAGTTATTATTTATTTTTCAAAAAAATACTTTTTAAACACTACATTTTTTAGTACATAAAGTATTCAGCCGTCTGAGTAAACTTTGGTATTTCTACTAAGAAATCTATCTAAAATTGGGTGAAAATTTCTCAAGTGGGACACCTAAAACGGACTTTTCGAATTTTAAATCATCTTTTGCATAATTTTTTGCAAGAATGCGAAATAAAAAGACTCTCGAAACACGTTTATAAAAAAATAATTTTTCAATTAATTCATTAAAAAAAAAATTCTTTAAATAAATAAATAAATAAAATTTAAAAATTTAATTAAAAAAATAATTAAAATTCAAGCAGTGATTTTTTAGCACTCATTTACTAAATTCTCAATTATGCAAAATTAATTGTTTTTTTAAAAAACAAATGAAAATTTAGGCAACTTCTCGTATGAGTAGAAAAAAAATCAAAAACGACAAAAATCACTCCACAAGTCTAAATTCTAAACCAAAATAAACGTTTTTTTTTTAGAATTCTTCATAATTAAATTCTCTGTCTATCTGCTAGACTCGGTGTTTGAATTTACATTTATTTAGATATAGTTTTTTAATAAGAAACGATGAAAAAATCACAATACCGTGAAAATTATTTTTTTTCTCTGTTTATGTTGTTATGAGAAAAAACAAGAAAATATTATATTTAAAATTTATTTATTGTTTAGATAACTTTTTATTTAACTTTTTTTTTGTTAATTTACCGATTATGAAATAAGTAAAACAATCTTTAAACGTATTATTGGAATTTTAAAAACTGGATGTTGTTTTAAAAATTGTAAATATATTAATGTCTAGTTCTATCTTATAATCTAAGGTTTTAAATAAATAGAAATTCAAAAATCAATCCTAGCAGATCGATAGAAAATTTAATTATGGATATTTCTAAAAAAAAGATGTTTATTTTGATTCAGAATTGAGACTTGTGGAGTGATTTGAAACGAGAATTTTTTTTTAAATTAAAGAAGATAGATTCTAGATTTTTGTCGATTTTGAATTTTTGGACTTTTTTTCCTACTGTTATGAAAAGTTGCTGAAATTTTAATTTGTTTGTTAAATAAACAATTAATTTTGCATAAACAATAACGATTAATAAAATTTTCTATAAAAATCCAAAGTAACATTATTTTTTTATAAATTAAAATGCTTTTAGCCTATACGGCTTTTTATTTCTTTATTTGTTATTCAAATAATAGCATCAATTTGATGCGTTTCGGCATATGATCTTATACCCTTATCAGAACTGTAAACATGTATAACATTAATTTAAAAAAAAAAAAATTTAACTTGAATTTAACGACGAATACAAAAAGGTTTATACAATAAGTAACAATATAAATTCTATTACAATAAATTAGAAAAATTAAAAAAATTTTACCTTAATTCACTTTTTTCAAACATAACCTAACCTTTTTTTTAAAATTTTTTTTTTGCGCAACTCTAATCCAATTAGATTAATTGCGCATACTCGTTTTATATTTAAATTCTGATTCAATAATAAAATCTATACTATAATATTAATGAATTTAGTAATTACGTTAAAGTAAATCGGACTCAAATTGTCAACATCTGTTCTTAAATTTATGGATCTTTCACTTTTTACAATGTAAAACATTTTTAATATTTTTCTGTTTTGCAAATTACTTTCTGTATTTAAAGTTGTTACTTTATTAGATGAAAAATTAAATGTTTAATTATAATTTAAATATTTAATGCATGTTTACATAGAGCTGTTTTATTTTATTTTTTTGTTGTTGTTGACCTCTATGTTCTGATACTGTTTTTTTTTAAATTTCGCTTTGTTTGACCAATATATTCTGCATCACAATCTTTGCAAAATATTTTTTATACAGTATTGATTTTTTCAAACTTTGGAATTTCATCTTTAGGTAATTTAAATAGTCTCTCATTAAACTTGTTTTTTCCAAAAACTACTGGCTGTTTCCATTTCAAATCATACAGGCCGAATATGTTCAAAAGTCAAAATCATGTTTAACATGATTTTTATTGTTTTTAAGGGCAAATAACCAGACACGTATTGTTTTGTTTTTTGAAAAAAAAATTTTCGCAGAGTTACAAGAATTTGAAAGTTTTAGGACAAAGAGTGATTTTTGAACGAAAACGCTAACAAATGTTTTTAAAACCTCTCTAGTTTTTTCAAAAACTGATATTTTTCAATTTTTTTTTCTGATTTTACTAATGTTTTAGGTGCTCTTTCTTAACAATTTTAAAAATTTGTAAAATTTTCAAAATTAACAAAATGGCGGCCATTTTTTTAAAAACCAAAAAACTCAAATTTCTCAAAAACATAATTTTTTTAAAAATTTTTTTGTAGTTACTAGATAACAAAAATAATTTTTTCCAATGAGTTTAATGTGTGCTAAAACACTGTGGAAGGCGCAAGAATTTTTTTTGTGAAAAATATAAAAGTCATTATTATGACTAATACAGCATAAATAATTCACATATTTATTCTGTTTCTCGATTCTGTTCTCTTATGCAAATTTAGAATTTTACAAAATTTTTTAAATTTTCAAGATGTAGGTCGTTTTTTGTAAAATCAAAAAAGTCAAATTTCTCAAAAATGTAATTTTTTATTTTTTTGAAAATTTTTTTGTAGTTATTAGATAACAGGGTCAAACCATTATATTTCCCACGGTCATTTTTGACTGATTTTTAAAATTAATGAAACTTAGCAAAAGTGATTTTGGAAGTATCTAGAACACGAAATGAATATTATTTTGACAAACTTTTTATTATTTTTCGTAAAATATGAATTTGAAATGAAGAAAGTATGGAAAACTGTCACTTTTTAAGACATTTGAAAATATTTTTAAAAAACATTTAATTAGAGTTAAAATAGTAAATAAATGATTGGTATTTATTCAAAATAAGTCAATTTATTGTTTTTAACTGATTAAAGTACATAAAAATGTAAAATAATGAACAAAATATGTTTTTAAAGTTTATCTGTCAAACGTCGAAATTTCGTGATTTTTAGCAATTAATTATAGACACGTTAAATTATTAGAATGAATTCAAACTTACCCGAAAGATAGAATTTGATGTAAACTTTTAGATTTTCTTAGCACTTTTCTTCTTTTTAATTCGTAAACATTGAAATATTTAAATCAAAAGTTTGCACTTTGTGAATTATCACGATTTTCAAGCGCGAATAATTCTTTTCAAAGGTCATAAAAAAATTCCAAACTTTGGGACTATTTAAATGAACACTAATTAAACGTGCACCAAAAGTTTCGCGTTGGTCCCGAGGCTAAATCAATGCGATTAAGTCCTTTGAAAATTTTAACCTTTTTTGTGGTTAAAAGATCTACTTGTTTATAACTTGAAGTTGGCTTATACATTTGATTGAATATCGATTGTCTGAATTTTGATATTATTTCAAAATTTAATCTTACTTTTAAATTACTTTTTGTAATTTAAATATTTGTAATTCAATTTATTATTTAAAATTTACTTTTAAATTAGAAATAGTAATTTAAAAATAAGATTAAATTTTGAAATAATATCAAAATGCAGACAATCGATATTCAATCAAATGTACAAGCCAACTTCAAGTTATAAACAAGTAGATCTTTTAACCACAAAAAAGGTTAAAATTTTCAAAGGACTTAATCGCATTGATTTAGCCTCGGGACCAACGCGAAACTTTTGGTGCACGTTTAATTAGTGTTCATTTAAATAGTCCCAAAGTTTGGAATTTTTTTATGACCTTTGAAAAGAATTATTCGCGCTTGAAAATCGGGATAATTCACAAAGTGCAAACTTTTGATTTAAATATTTCAATGTTTACGAATTAAAAAGAAGAAAAGTGCTAAGAAAATCTAAAAGTTTACATCAAATTCTATCTTTCGGGTAAGTTTGAATTCATTCTAATAATTTAACGTGTCTATAATTAATTGCTAAAAATCACGAAATTTCGACGTTTGACAGATAAACTTTAAAAACATATTTTGTTCATTATTTTACATCTTTATGTACTTTAATCAGTTAAAAACAATAAATTGACTTATTTTGAATAAATACCAATCATTTATTTACTATTTTAACGCTAATTAAATGTTTTTTAAAAATATTTTCAAATGTCTTAAAAAGTGACAGTTTTCCATACTTTCTTCATTTCAAATTCATATTTTACGAAAAATAATAAAAAGTTTGTCAAAATAATATTCATTTCGTGTTCTAGATACTTCCAAAATCACTTTTGCTAAGTTTCATTAATTTTAAAAATTAGTCAAAAATGACCGTGCGAAATATAAAGGTTTGACCCAACAAAAAGAATTTTTTCCAATAGGTATAAAACCTTTTTTTTAGTAACTACAAAAAAAAAAATTTTAAAATCAGAAAACAAAATTTAAAAAAATTAATTTTTAAAAAAACTAAAGTGATTTTAAAAAAAATTGTTAGCGTTTTTGTTCAAAAATCACTCTTTGTTCTAAAACTTTCAAATGCTCGTGACTCTGCGAATTTTTTTTTTCTCAAAACAAAAAAATACGGGTTTCATTATTTGCCCTAAAAAACAATAAAAATCATGTTAAACATTATTTTGAATTTTGAACATATTAGGCCAGTATGATTTGAAATGGAAACAGCCTACTAAAATATTGCATTTTCTGTAAATTCGATAAATTATTGGTGTGAATTCTTAAATATAAGGTACACTAATTACTCTTGTAAAATCTAAATCATTTAAACTAGCATCATTACTATTGTTATTTTCATAAGATTCTATACTTTTATTGATATATTTGTTTAAAAATTAATTTAATATTATTTACATGATATTTTGGATTTGATAGTTTGATGGCTTTATCAATTAATGTATAGACAACACCTATTTTTATATTTGTATGATGATGAGAACGAAAATTTAAAAAATTTTCTAACCAAGTTTCTTTTTGATGCCAATTAGTTTTGATAGTAGTATTGTTAAAATCTAAACTCAAATCTAAAAAATTGATTTTTCTATTAATAGCATGTTCAATTGTAAATTTTAAACTATTTCCTTTGTTGTTAAATCTTTTTAAAAAATCTACAACTTTGTTAATATATTTAATCCAGAATTGAGACTTGTGGTATGGTTTTTGTTACTTTTTAATGTTTTTAATTCTTATACAAGAAGTTGCTTAAATTGTCATTAGCTTATTAAATAAATAACTAATTTCGCATAATTGCAAACTTAGTGAAAAAGTGCCAAAAAATTCAATTAATAATAAATTTAAAAATTAATTGTTTTATAAACGTGTTTTAGGACTCTTTTTATTTCACTTTATTGTAAAGAATTATACAAGATTAAAATTCAAAAAGTCAGGTTTAAGTGGCTCAATTGACCCTATGGGAAATTTGCCGATGCTCAAGATCGGCCCAAGCTTGGGCTAATATTGGTCTAATATTGGCCAAGCTTGGGCCAAGCACTAGCCGATTGTCATTTCCCATAGGGGAGTACTTTTCACCCAATTATCCATTTCTTTGACACAAAAGAATGCTATTTTTTTCAAATTGTTTGCAGTTGTGAACTTTGAGGTAGAAATGAATAGTCAACGGGCAGAACTTTTTCGTAGAAATTGCGTGACAGATTGTCAGTTTGACAGCGTGACAAAGACGACAGGGTGCCTCGAATTCCACGTGTTTCTATCACGCTTCGCGTATATTTACCCGAGTAAATGCAAAATCGATAGGTGGTTGTGTGGTTTGCAGGGCTTTGGCTGTACAACAGGCATATCGGGCATATCTTGGAGGTCGGAACCAGCCAGAAGCCTCGATAACGTGCACGTGTATTAATAACAGATTGATCGTTAGTCGTTACGTAGACGAGAAAGAGAGATCGGCGAGTCCTACTTCTTATGGCGGGACGTGTAAAACGTTGAAAGAAAAATGGCCTATTCGGTCTTGTGCTGTCATTGTTTGGAAAAGTGAACCAAACAAAACGAAAAGGTCTCTGTAGTCATAAATTGAAATTACTATCGAGTTCATCGCTCGGTTATAACGTCAGCAATGCCGGCGTTTATTGCTAAGTGACGTGCTTCGATAACCTTCTAATCGTGTGTTAATCGTCTGTGCGAATATTATCACTGCTAATCTACGGGAAAATCACTGCAACTTTTAACCTTTTAGGTGTCTTGAGCTTTGTAAACTAATTATGCAATATATGTGAAAAATTTAATAAAAACAATTATTGACATATGTAATGCGTGTTTTTAAGTAATGAGTTAGGTTAGTTTTAAAATTTTTCAACATTTAACTACACTTTTGGAATTCAATTTTGTTGTTAAACATTCAAAAACAAAACCAATGTGACTTTAGGTACTTTTACCAATACAAACTGATTTTTTAAGTTAATACATAATAAATGCAATTTTTGACAGTTCTATAATGGTCTATCTACAGGGGCGGCAACTTGTAAAGTTTTGCCATCTGTACACTTAATATTGACCGAGGGGGGGGGGGGGAGGAAAAGTGGATACAATAACTTACACGGGAAAAAATTATTATCTAAATTTGGCATTTAATATGAGATTCAAGCTTAAACTATCTCTAAAACCAAAAGTAATATGTAACTAATTCTTTAAAATTAAAATAAAGATTTATATCTTATTAGAATATTAATAATATAAAGAATCCATATTTTTATGCCTAAAAATGATATTAGAAATCTCTAATTCTGTGATATAGGGGAAAGTCGGGCAGCCCCGGACCCTTTAAGGAATTTCAGTTATTATTTCTAAAATATGCAAAAAATGTATGTTTTGATTTGTTAATATAGTTTTGAGTCCTTAATCTACACTTAGAATTTAATTATTCATAAAAGAAACGCTTAATATTTGAAATATAAGGAAATTAAAATATAGTGTAATGTTGGTTATTTCAAAAGAGTGTCGGGTACCTCCGGCCACAACTAAAAATCAATTAAAACCTTAATATAAAGTATACAGAACTATATTACACTTTAAAAATAATATAAATGTTTTCATATTTGCAATAAAATAAAAGAAACTTACCTATATTGTGAGAATCCGAAAATTAGACAATATGTCAAAATTGGTTAGTTGAATTATTTACATTTCAAAATAAATGAAAAACAAATGAAGATTGCATAGAAATATTGGCCGGAGATACCCGTATTTAAAGTGGCCGGCGCTGGACGACAAGTTATCCTTTAGAAAAAGTTAATTTATACCCAAATTATTAGAAAATTAAATAAGTAAATTGTAATTATATATAAAGTGATAGTTCAGCTTTATGAAACAGTAAAATATTTAATTCAAATGCTTAGAAAACATAAAAGTATTTGAAAATTAAGTTCGTCTATATTTTATAAGATGACACTCATCTTACTGCCGAAATTTTCATTCTTGCATATTTCTGATATAAATTGATCAATTAAACATATATTTTGGAATTTATATCATGAATCTATTCACAAACAAAAACTTTAATGTAAATATTTTTAAGTAATGTAGTTTTATAAATAATAAGTGTGGCCGTGGCTACCCCTTGGCCGTGGCTACCCGACTCTCCCCTATAGAAAAAACATCAAATGACTGATCCAGACAATGTATCGCAGCAATATTCACAACTATTAATATTATGATGTTCCTGCTGTATTAAATTCACCAAAACTTTTTTCCTGGGAAATATTTTTATAAATAACTTATGCTACACAAGATATAAAAAAAAATAATCCTTGAAATATTCCAATTAATTAATTGGTATTTAAAACATTATTTTTCATCAAGTTTGAGTTTAAAAAATGTCAAAATAATAATTTCGTTCATTTGTACGTTTATTTTAAGTTTATACAATTATCTATTTTTTCAATTCTTAGATGAAAATTTTTAATATTATTTGAATGAGAAATAATATTTTAATGTAATACATTGTATAATTCGACATTCTATTATAGCTCATTATAAATAAAATTTTATTTTTTATTGAAATTTATAGAGCAAATGAATTAATTAGAATGTATGTGTTTTGAAATTTAAAAGAAATGCTGACACGTTTTGTTTAAAAGTAATCGACAAAAATAATTATTTTTTGATAGAAAATTTATTAATAAAAAAAAGAAATCGATTTAAATTTAGTCAAATCTTTTTTATATCCCACAAAATGAACAAACATTTTTAAATATTATATTTACGAATAATAAAATACTTTTTCGTATAATTTTTTTATAGGTTTATAGCTTGTCAAATGAACATATCTTTAAATTAGAGATTTCATAAAAATGTCTTTTTCTGACATAAAGTTTTGCAAAATGAAGCATAACATATTATAAAAAGTTTGATTATAATGCTTAATTTAGATATATTTTGAACTCTCTGCAATTAAGAATTCAACTTATTTGAAGTTTTATGATTAATTTTTTTCCGTGTAGATTTGAGAAATTAAATGAAAATTTAGGAAATTATTGAAAAATAATTAATATATGGGGCATTCTTTGGATTATTTATATTCAAAAATTATATGTGCCTGGAATTATTTTTTCTGGAATCTACACTGAAAAATAATACATACTTATTTTCTGTATTTCGTGATTTGATAGAAATTACAGACGATATGAATCTAATTCTAAAATAAAATTTTTTCTTTGTAATTGATTCAAAACTAACTAAATTATAAATAAAATGAGCCCTGGATGAATTCATTTTGTCTACTCTAAAAAAATCGATTGTAAAGAAAGTGTAAATTACAGCGTCTTTTCCAATTTTTATTAACTTTTAAAATAATAAAGATCTCCTTACACTGAGAAAATAAGCCTCTAGCCAAGCAGCTTTATTTCTAGGTTAGGGTTCCTCGGGACAAAACAAACAAAACACCGGCGATGACAATCAAACTTCTAGGATACCGGAGCATATGCTCTGCTAAAATCAATCAATTGCTTTGCAGGTGCTATATCAACAACCTCTCTCTGCTAAATTTAATCAAAAATTGGTTGTATTTAGTCAACTTATTTTCTCAGTGTATGCTCTTGGTGTGATTTTATAGACAATTTTCCATAGAATTTAAAATTTACATGACTATTGTTGCACAATTTTTTTCTTAGATTTTTCCTGGGGCTAAAGTGAGTACAAAAAAATGCAAAAAATTTAAATAATATAATTAGTTAGAAAAATATGTTTTAAAATTATAATGAATTAATTTTTTCAAAGTTTTTGCAAAAATCTTTTTCATTATAATTTTAAAAAATATTTTTCTCACTAATTATATTATTTAAAGTTTTTGCATTTTTTTGTACTCACTTTAGCCTCAGGAAAAATCTAAGAAAAAAATTGTGCAACAATAGTCATGTATATTTTAAATTCTATAAAAAATTATCTATAAAATCACACCAAGAGCATATGGAGATTTTTATTATTTTAAATGTTATTAGAAATTGGAAACAAAAAAAAAAAATTGAAAATTTAGGAATTTAATTGAGGAATAGTGAAAATAATTAAAAATTGAAGAAATTCATTGCAAAATGATAACAATAATAATTGAAAATTGAAGAAAATTATATAAATTTAAGAAAGATAATTTAGAATCTAGGAAATTAAATGAAGAATATTGAAAAAATAATTAGAGAAAATATTTGTAAAGTAATAAAAAAAAATTTTAAATTGAAGAAAATAATTTTTGTTTCTGAAAAATATTAAAAAAATTACAACATATATTTGTAATAAAAGAAAATAATTGCAGAAAGATGAAAATAATTGTAAATTGAAAAAATAATTGGAAGTTGTTATAAATTATATAAAACTTGAAATTTAATTTAAAAATAATTGAAAGTGACAAAAAGTATTTGAAAAAGGATAAAAATAATCGTAAATTGAAGAAAATAATAACAATTCGTTAAAAATAATAGAAAAAATTACAGAAAAAATTTGTGATAAACAAGACTACAATTACAATTATATATTTTACTTTTTCGAACTTCAATTAATTTAAACTTTCATTGGTTAAAAATTTTAATTAATCCGCGCTTTGAGAATAGTAAATTTAATATTATTTAAAAATTTCTTTAATTTTTAACAATTCTTTTCTATTATGATTTTAATTGTTTTTTATAATTTTCAACTACTTTTTTCATTTTTTAGAATTTTTCTTCAATTTTAATTATTTTTATTATTTTTCAATTTTACCCTTAAATTTTGAACTTAATTTCTGCAAGTTTTAATTATTTTCTTTAATTTTTTCAAATAAAACTTTCTCAGTTCTAAGTATTGCCTTCAATATCAAATTAGTTTCATTATTTATTAATTAATTTTCAATTTCTTTCGTCATTTGTCAATTATTTTTGCAAAATACGATTTTTGTTTTTTACATTCGCAGATGTAAAATACACAAGTCGCCGACCCTGATTATCTACTGTTGATTATCTACTTTTGGAATTCACGCTGTTTTATAAAAAATGCTTAAATAATTACGAATAAAGAAAACTAACATTTCGTGATGGTATATATTATTTTTTAAGCTTTGAATTTTAATAATAGCACATTTACGTTCCCTAAAAAATTTGTATTTTTCACAAAAACTATAAATATATTTTAAGTTAATTTTTTTAACGTTCAAAAACAGGTTTTTTCATTTCTACACTGTAAAGTTTTTTAATAATTCAATACGGCCAACTTCAGAGAATATTTTTCTTAATAAAATAAGCAATTTTTAAATTTAGATTTCAATAAAATTAAACTCAACTATTAATTAAATTAGTTAATATTCAACTAATTCAGATTTAGAGAAAGTGACTTTTTAACTAAATGCGACGAATAGTTATTACACAGTGACTAATTGATTTAGTAACACAAAAACTATAAATATATGCTTTCTGGAAAACAATAACGATATTTTAACCATAGATTTCTTAATAAATCGTATAACTTTAAAACAGTTTCAGATATAGAACAGTTTAAAAGTGAGATCATACAAAATTATCAAGAGAAATACTACAATATGTACATAATCAAACATTAACTTTCAATATGTGTTGAAATTGAAAGTTTGAGCGTAATTTCGAAAAAAACTGTTGCATAAAATAGACGAAAACTTGAATAAGTTTGAAATTAAAAAATAAATTGCTTTACTTTTCTTGAAATAAAAGGTAAATATCCGCTAGTAATAGAATTTATTTGACTTTGTTGATGTACTTTCAAAATAATAAAAAAGAAAAAATGAGTCACCAACAAAAAAAAAAAGTTAAAAGTTTTTTCTCTGTTAATTTATATTTCGGTCCTTTTTTTTATAGCTTTTGTTTCCACTGTTTAAATTTGATTCAGACTCAGCATTATTTAGCTTAGGTTCGACATTGGAAGATTTTGCCCATGTCAAAGTTTCCTCATTAAATTTCAGGTGTATGTATGGCTCTACATAGTGTTAGGAGTGTTAATTATAACCAGAATAAGCTCGCCATAGTTGCCTGTGTAATTTTAATGAAACTGCCTCGTTTATCTTCTTCGAAGTAAAATTTTTATTATTTTCTTTATCGTTAATTGGACCAATTTTTAAAACACTTTTAATTACTTAATCCTCCACAATCGAGTACTTATTAAATATTCCCAGAATCTTAGAAACTTTTACAATCTTCATTTATATGACTCGGAGTTTTTTTTTCTCAAAATTTTCATCTCAATTCGATTGCAATTTTTCGCGAATTTTGTTCCTCGATTCGATTTTAATTTGATATTAGAAACTCTTTTTCTCGAAAGAAATTCTGCAAGCAACAGTAACACCTTTTTATCATTCTGAGCTTCTACTCTGGACGGGATTTCGTTTATAGATCCCTGAATCGCGTTTAAACAGAAGTATCGATTTCCGGTTTGGTATTTCCCGCACACGAATCTATTTCCGCTCGAAATGAATTCCCGTTGAGTTGAATCGTCATTAAAAGGTAAATATAGAAGGATAGCTGCTCATTAACAATCGTCAGTTCAATCAGGACAAAATTCGTCGCCAGTTAAGTCACTGCGAATTAAATTATTTTTAGTTTAAAATCAAACCTACATTTTCCAAGATACAAATATTTAATAAAACCACGTAGGGGAGAACCGGGTAAAATGCCTACTTGGGTAAATTGGCATTTGTTAATGACTTGGCCAAAAATAAATATTACACATAATTGATTTTATTAATGAAGTATATTAAGGTAAAGATCGTTTCTTTAAAGTTTCAAGTTCATCAGTTTATCTTTAGAAAATTTATTATCCAAATTTGTTTGTTTTACGTCTGGAAAATAATATTATGAAAGCAAAGATACTTAGTCTCCAACAATTATATATATTTTAAAGATAAAACAAGATTTATTTGTATAGGCCAAAATTATTTAAATTTTAGAATTGAAAAAAAAAACAAAAAATAAATAAAATTTGAGAGAAAAATGATTAAAGTTTTTAGAAATTGATTGGATAAAAATAAGAATAATTAAAATTGGGTGAAATAATTGAAAAATGATAAAAATAATAGAAAAGTACCTAATTACAAAATTATTTCAAGCATTTTAAATTCAGAAAAATAAATGATACCCTACAGAAATAACCGAAAATTGAAGAAAATAATGGAAATTTGAGATAAAAAATTTAAGTTTTCGGAATTAATCAACAAAATTAATCAAAATAATATAAAATTTGGAAAAATTATTGCAAATGAAATAAAATAATTCAAAATTGACAAACGTAATTGAAATTTGAGAAAACTAATTGAAGGATGATTAATATATTCCAAAGTGGATAGGTACAATAACTTAGATTTGAGTTAATAGATGAAAATTTAGGAAATGAATTGAAAAATAATTAATATATATAATTAAAAGGTAGAAAAAATAATTACAAAAAGATAAAACAAAATAATAATTGAAAAAAATAATTGAAAAAAATAATTGAAAAAAATAATTGAAAAATGAGACTAATAATGGAAAATTTAGGATTTTAATTTAGGTACAGTAAAAATAATTTAAAATTGAAGAAATTGATTGCAAAATATTAACATTAATATTTAAAAATTTAAATAAATTATTAAAATTTTGAGAAAACTACTTTAAAATCTAGGAAATTAATTAAAGAATAATGAAAATAATTAAAAATTAAAGAAAATAATTTTAACTTTTGAAAAATAATTGAAAAAATTACAATAACGCTCTAATTTTTTTCAATTATATGAGTCAGAGATTATTTGAATAATAATTTAAATAATGATAAATTAAAATAATTTTTTTTATTTTTAAAGAAACTTAAGTATAAACTTAATGATTTTTATAAGATTAAAAATTTCCAATTAAATAGACTAAACTTTTTTATATAATTTTAAATTTTAAAGCCAAAAGAATTTTTTTTTTAATTTTTTTTAATTTTTTAACTATTAAAGTAATTTAAACATAAAAATAAACATTTTGTACAAAAAAAATAATCTGAAACTATAAAATATTGTAGCTGTTTAGAAGAAAAAAATTTTTTTTGGTAAAATTTCAGTTTTTTGGAAAAAATGTTATGATAATAAATTTAAACCACAATTTTTATGGTTTTATAAAAAATTCTGCATAAAATTACACATTTTTAACCAATTCCCAACCTTTCAGGATAAATACGCTGAGCGCTAGCATAGGGGTTTTTTGTCATTTTTCAACTTTTCATTAATAACTTTTGAAAATTAAGTCCAGCAACGTTCGCTATATTTTTCCTGTAAACTACACGTAAAAATACCTAGGTATACCAAATTTCAAACCTCTAGGTCAAATGGTTTGGAAGATAAGGAGGGAAGACACGTTTTTTTAAAAAAAAAAACTTTTTCCTTGACAACGCTATGACCATCACCTCCAATCATGTTCTCTATATTTTTCCTGAACTCTACTCGCGAAAATACATATGTGTACCAAATTTCAATACTCTAGGTCAAATAGTTTAGGAGATAAGGGGGGGGGGGGGGGTAAATAGGCATTTTAATGCATTTTTTGAAAAAAATCTTGTTATTTCCTTGACAACGCTATGAACATCACGTTCAGTCATGTTCGCTATATTTTTCCTGTAATCTACACGTGAAAATACATAAGTGTACCAAATTTCAACTCTCTATCTCAAATAGTTTGGCCGCTAGGGGGGGGGGGGGGTAATGGTTTTGGGCGACGGACAAACGAGTGAAAACATAAGGGTTCCGTTTGGACACTTTGTGTACGGAACCCTAAAAACAATTGGATTTTAAGATAAATAATAGAAAATTTTGAAAATTAATTAAAAAATAAATGAAAATGATAAAAAGTAATTGAAAAATGATAGAAATAATTAAAAATTGAAGAAAATATTAAAATTTGTAAAAAATTATTGACAAAATTACAGAATATAGTTAAAATGAACAAGGATACTTGAAAAATGATAAAAATAATTGGAAAATTAAGAAAAAAAATTGAGAAAAATACAGAATTTGTTTGATATAAAAGAAAGTGATTTAAAAACGAAGAACATCATTTAAATACTTGTAAAATACAACGAAAAATTTAAAAACAATAAATAAAAATTTAATAATTTGGTTTTTTTTGATAAAAATTGATGAAGCATGAAACAGGTTTTTTAATATTGAAAAATATTTGGATAATGATTTTACAAAACGATGAAAATAGTGAAACTGATAATTAAATTAACAAATTTGATGAGTTATGCCCTTTCATTATATAATTGACATTACAAATTGTTATTAATAATTTTATATTGAAGAAACTAATTGTGATTTCAAGAAAAAAATTACAATTTTAATCAAAATTACAAAAATTATTTTCGTAATAATAATTGAAAAATGTCGAAAGAAACAAAAAATTATTTAATAAATAATAAAACTAATCTTTTATTAAAGTAAATAATTAAAACTGGAAAAGTTTTATTTGAAAAAAATTAAAGAAAATAATTGAAATTTTCGGAAAATTAATTTAAAATTTAGGGGAACAATTGAAATTAGAAATTGAAGAAAGCTTTTGAAAAAGGATAAAAATAGATGAAAATTGTAGCAAATAATTAAATTTATAATAGAAAAGAGTTCTTAAAAACTAAAGAAAACTTTAAATATTTTTAAATTTATTATTCTTAATGCGTGGATTAATTAAGTTTTTAATCAAAAAACAAACAAACTTTACAAAATAGACAACACATACCTTCCACCGCCTTGAAAAAAACAAATAAACGAAACTTTTGTACTTTGATCCGCATTTTATACATTATTTTTGTCTTGACAACTTATCGAAAATGGCGAATCTCAATCAAGATATTTTAAAAATAATTTATTCTGAGTCAAAATTTCTGAACTGGGACACCTAAAATTGACTTTTTAAATTTACAATTCTTCTATAGATAATTTATTATAGCCAGACGGTACAAAAACATTCCCGGATTGTTTTTTCAGACATTTTAATTTTTTAACAAATTTTTTATTTAATTTTAAACAATTAAAGTTGGAAGCACCTTTTTGCGAAATTCACGATTTTTTTGCTGATTTTTGATAAAATTGAATAATATTTAATACAGACATAAATAATAATAATTAATGACTCTTTAAACAATGCTAATGTTGAAAATAAATTAAATTGTGTTTTATTTAATCAACTCCAGCAATAATGCTGTACATTAGGGTGTCCCAAAAAATAAAAATATTTTTTTTTATTTGGTCTCACCCCCACAAAACCTTTCATTTTACGTCAAAATAAGTGTACTGTATGTAAAAACAATTAATTTTTATTTTGATCCTTCGTCCAGGGCCCCTGTATCATTAAAACGTTTAAAATTCAGTTTTCTCAGATGTAAACAAAATGTAAGTGACAAAGACTTAAAAATTTATTTTCATTTTCTTTAAGTATCAACTGTTATTTAATAAATTTTTGTTTGAAAAGTCATCACATCTTTTTTAAACAATAATTTATCAATATAGATGATACTTTTAAAAAAAGGCAAGTTTATGTGTTTTAGCAGTTAATTTATATTATTTTATACTAATTTATATAATTTTAAAAGTAATTCTTACTTACATTTGGTTTACACATAAAAACAAATTTTTAACGTTTTGATGTTTTAGAGGCCCTGGACAACGGGTCAAAATTAAAATTAATTTTTTTACATACAGTACACTTATTTTGACGTAAAATGAAAGGTTTTGTGGGGGTAAGACCAAATAAAAAAAAATATTTTTATTTTTTGGGACACCCTACTGTACATTCTGTACAAAATTTTAGTAATTTCATGATAAGGAACTGGACAAGTAAAATTGTTTATAAATTAACAAAATAATTAATTTATAATAATTTTTCGTGATTTTAATCACTAATTTGTTTCAAACTAATATACATAATTTTTTTTATACAATTATCTTATTATCAGAATTCGTTCTTAAATCACTACTTTAAAAATTGTTTTTGTAAATATAAGTTAGGCGTTTTTTGAAAAATTAAACTGGTTTTAATAAGAAATTTTTTTTTTTATGTTTAACATTTAATAAACAAATGAAAACAACTTTTTTTCAAAAAACAAAATCAGGAAATTCGAGTGCTTGGACGCTGCTCTTTAAAGTTACGTAATTTGCTCAATTTGGTATTAAATTTTTTTTTTTAATTAGAGTGCAGAAAATACAGATTGTTGCTGCTTTTCGAGTTTTTTCATACCTACCCCAGAAGTAGTTTAAAATTTAAATTGTTTATTTAATTAACAATTTATTTTTCATAAATAATCACAAATTATTAAAATTCTGATCGGAATTAATGGAGGCACTATTTTTGTATGTCTGCACCAAATATTATTCAATTTTATTAAAAAACACAGCAATCATGAATTTCGCAAAAAGGTGCTTTCAACTTTAATTGATTATAACTAATTAAAAAATGAAAATTTTTAAAACAGCATTCCGGGAATGTTTTTGTACCACCTGGTAGTATTGCAAATTTCAGAAGTCTGTTTTGGTGGCCCAGTTAAGAAATTTCAACTCTCCATAGTTATCTTAAATAAATTCTCCAAATAATTCTCTTATTTAATTCTCAAAGATTTTTATTTTCATGTGTAATGGTTTCCATTTCCCAAAAATATCATTAAATAATATTTTTACTCCAATCTTTTACACAGGTATTTTGTCCACTTCTCTCCTACAAGTTTTAAAAAAATTTTAATATTCCACAAGTCGGTAAAAATACGATACTTTTTCCTTCATTTCAGTACAACTTTAACATGGATGCAATTTTTCATCAAAAAGACATTCAATAGTAAAAATAATCTCCATCCATCTTTTCATTCCCAATAAAAATAATGTTTGTATACTCAAATCGACTTTTGCTACTCGCAAAGTTCATTCCCGCGTCAGTGTCAATAAAAAATGGAATATCTCAGAAATAAAAATAAAGCGATTAAAGGTTGAAATATTAAAAAACTGGCGTACTCGCAAGTTTGTTTTGAAGTCTAGAATTTTGTCTGCTTCTCTATTTTCATTGGTCAAGGACGGTCTATTCTGACGTAGCAGTTGTGACGTAGATATTGGAGCGCGCATTCTGATATTCTCGTCGGGGTTCGCCAGGCGTGACGTCCTTTGACCGATTCAAGTCTAGGGAAGCGAGAGGAAGGGTGTCGCACCAGAGAAGAGAAAGGGAGGGTCAAGCGCGAGTTGTTCGATTCCGGTGGGCGCCAAAGTATCATGACCATAATGTAACCCAGTTGGGGGAATTTATGCCAAGAAAAGAAGGACACGAGCATTGAAAAACAAAAAGTCCGAGAGAGAGTTGCAGAAAGAATGGAAAAATAACAGAATTTATGATGTGGCTTATGACTGTTATCTATGAGATATTTCATTCCATCCGAAAGTCTTTTCACTTTCATCAATCTGAGTTATACTATTGTTCCCTGCATTATATTTCAATCAAAAAATACAAAAAACGCCACTGTCATTCCCAGGCAAATTTGAATAATGAAATTTCTTTCTTGGGCTAATTCTAAGTGTGCATAGAAATTAGTAGGGCAGGGTAAGAGGGGGTAAAATGTATTTTTTGATCCCGGAATATCGTTTAGTAATATATACGTATAAATATACATATGTGAGTAAAGAATATATAAAGGATTTTGCCATCCCTCAGAAAGAAAATGCAATTCTTTAGGCTTGAAAATAATGAATGGTTTTTTATTAGAAAATGAAGAAAATTTATTTGGAAAATGAAAAGAGAAGGACCCTATGGGAAATTTGCCGATGCTCAAGATCGGCCCAAGCTTGGGCTAATATTGGTCTAACATTGGCCAAGCTTGGGCCAAGCTCTAGGACGAGAATTTACAAAAAAAGAAAAATAATGTGAATGAGTTTAAATTAAGAAGTGAAAAATTGTTATAGTTACAAAATATTCGGAAAGTGACTAAAAAGTAAAATAATAACTAGCTGTAAAAAAAATAATTAAAATATGCATAGATAATGTTGATTTAAATTAACTAGAAAATGCAAGAAAAATTATAATAAAGTAAAAGAAGAATGAGCTATTAAACAATAAATAAGAACAAAAAATAAAATATGCAAGCAAAAGTATTTGCTTTTTTATAGAGGAAGCGATAGATTAAAATTATATAAAAATGAAGAAAATATAAATTTTGTTATAAATGAAAAATAGCTGTAATTCTATCAATTTTCTGGTAAATATATCCATTTTACAGAACAGTTAATTCGTTTTTCAAACTAGAATATTTTTTTCCCAAGAAACTTTGGTTAAAAACAAATTCAAGAAGTTATAATAAAAAAAATTTTTAACGTAAAAAAATGAAGAATCGGGAATTATTATGTGACTTTTTGGTGAATTAGTATATATTTTATCAGGTTAAACAATTCGATTTATGATAAGGAATATGATTTTTTATTTATGAAGTTACATATTCAGCGTAAACAAATTTTGAGAAAAAACAGTTTTTTTGTACAAAAAATGGTTCTTAAAGAATTTGGTTGGGTATTTTAAAAAATCCCTGTTTTCAAATTTAGATGTTTAGGAGCTTAATTAGCCATCCAAATTTGACTAGAAAATGTCAAAAATATCGATAAATTAATGAAAGTTACTAGAATGTATTCAAAAGGTACCAGAAAATAAAAAAATATCCCTAGAAAACATAAAAATCAGTATAATTTTTGTAAAAAACCACATAAACAAAAATCTATAGAAATTGTAAAAATAACTACACTGAAAATTTTTATGTATTAAAATAATCTGCAGCGCAATTCTTTTAAGCCAATTTCAGATTATTTAAATTCAATTTGGTATAAAAAAGGGAGCGTTGCAAATAAATTTAATCCAAAACAATTTCTGTGTAGAAAAAAAATATAAAGTGAAAAAAATACAGTTTGAAGAAAAATATTTAAAAAATGAACGTAAAGTATTAAACTGCTAAAAATAACTACAAGTTGAAGAAGAAATAATATAAAAAAAAATAAAAACAAAGTACTATTAGTATGTAAAAAATAACTATGTAATCATGAAGATAATTGCAAATTGAAAATTAACTAGAAAAATCGAAATCTAGAAAATGATTAATAAGTCAAAAATAGCTTTGCTGTCTAAAAATAACAAGAAAAGGAATCAAAAATTATTCTAAAGTTGGAGACTATAGGAAATAACCAAAAAAATAAGAAAAAGTTACTAGAAAGGGACGGAGAGAAAAAAATGTAACAAATAATTATATATTCTTGAAAATTACCATAGGTTATTAAAAATTACTAGAAAGAAAAAAAAAATTACTACTCTCTAAATCTGAATTAGTTAAAAATAACTAATAATCAGTAAAATCATGACTGAGTTTTTATTTCAGCAATTAGTTAAAAATAACTAATGATTAGTAAAAAAAATTACTAATTGTTAATAAAAACATAACTAAAAAACAGTTAAAATTCCACTAATTGAATTAGTAAACGAAATTTTACTAAAATCATAGTTATTTTAATATAACCTAAAAATGAATTTGACTAATAATTAGTTATTTTTTAGTAAATGATTAGTAGAAATATAACTATTTGAATTAGTGACTGAGTTTTTGCTTTCAAACTAGTTATTTTTAACTAATTTAGATTTAGAGAGTAGGAAGCAAAATAATAATAAGAAATTGATTAAAGGTAACTATAAAAAGTGAAAGAAGAATAACAAATCGAAGAAGAAAAATAGAGACTTAAGAAGAATTACCAAAATATAAAAAGAAACTAAAGTTAAAGAATAATTGTTAGAAAATATAAATAAATTATTAGAAAGTTTAAAAGTTTTATATGTAGAGGAAAATGACTTGGAAGTTTTTTAAAATAACTAGAAAATTATTGAAAATTACTAAATGGAAAATAGTAACTAGAAGTTAAATAAAAGAACTGAAAGAATTGAAGAATAAAAAGTATTACTGTTTTACAAAAAAAACCAGAAAGTGTAAAAATTACTACTAATTAATGAAACTGACTGGAATGTTACAATAACTACAAAATATTAAAAAATTACTAGTTAACAAAATATTAGTAACTAAAAGTTGAATAAATGTACAGGTTTAAAAAGTAACTAGAAATTGAAGAAATAACTATATATTGATAAAAATGACTAAAATGTATTAAAAATTAAATACAAAATGAATAGAAATTACGAAAAATCTGAAAAAAGAATAATATTTAGACGTTGTTTAAAAATAACTAAAATTTCTATTTTATTCCGTATTTTATTTTTTAAACATTTTTCCCCAGATGATAAAATATTTTACTAAAACAAATTTTGCTAAAATGTTTTAAAATACGACCATAGAAAGCCAGCGAGCAAAAAGTGAATCTTTTGATCAATTAATGCACCTAAAATCAATTGAATTTAGTCTAACAAATTTTTTTTTTATTAACGAAACATAAACAATGGAAGATAATTTTTATTCTTTTTAACGGAAATTGTGTTACTCGATTGAGAGGTAAAACATTTTCAGATTTATATATTTTATTCCTATCAAACAAATAAACTTTATATCTCTTCAACAATTTAATGCGATTTTAACGTTAATTGAACTTTTCATACATGTATTGATAAAAACAATTAAAAAATCAATAAAACTTGATATTCCTCGTTAAATACAATAAATATTATCTTTTAGTGGAAATAAATAAAATAGTTGTTATTTTAAAATTTAATATATTTTGAATGCATTGTATATAAAAAAAGTTTTGCCCAAATGTCCATTTTCAATGACACTATAAAACTTTTGCAGCAAAATAATTGAATTGATAACTTTGTTGGTATATATGTAAAATAAGTGGAGCACATGCGAGAGAACACTTTATAAATAATATAAATCTTTGGAAATACTTGAAGGGTGCACTACGGGTATTCAGAGGAAAACATATAGTATTTCCAGATCCTGCACAACTTCTAGTAGCTTCGATCTCTAGACTTGTTGGCGCCGAGCGGGCCAACTTCGTAAAATTGAGACCTTGGTGACTATTGACTATTTCACGTTCTCCTGGGGACGCAATTTTAGTTTTCACCAATTGTGATATTCTTTTTTTTTTTGACTACAGCTCCCCTTTTACCCGCTTTGACTGTTCTTTTAAAAAAGAATGAAGAAAAACCGAAAGAAAAGTTTCTCTGTTATTAAGCTCCCCTCAGGGGTTTCCATAACATTTGCTTCTTTTTATAAGTTTTTATATTACGTTTTACTTGTTTCTTATCAAACTACATCGTTTCCATTTTTATTACCTTACATTCGCTTCTTCTTTTCTTGAATTATTAAGATAATATATTTAAAATTAATAACTCTATAATATTCTTCTTGGATACAATTTCCAAATATGGGCAATGTGACATTTTCTTTGAACATTTTTTTTGCTCGAATTTTTTTCTGATTGTGAAAAATAACAGGTATTTTGTATTTTAAAGAAGAAAGACTATATCCCAGTCTTTTTTTTTTCTTAAAAATTAGAGAAGTTATGAATTTTTTAAAATTAACGTTTTCAGAAACAGAGCATTTTTGACATGTGTTTTTCATTAGAAAATTGGAAATAATGCTCTACAAAAAATTTGTTCAGTTTATCCTAAGTTACATAAACGTGTAGTAAAAAATAAACTTTTTTTAACAAAGATATAAATAAAAATTGAATTTAAGCCTGAAGAGTGACATTTCTCAAAACCGAAGTCATGGATTTTCAATTTTTTTCCTTGAACTGATTAATGAAGAAATTTTTCTCACAAGTCTAAAAATGGTGGTTTTTAATGTTTAAATTATATTTAGTTTACTTTTACATTTTTTCAAAAATGCAGTCACAAAACAAAAGAAATGCAATACCAAAAAAATTGCAAGTTGAAATTGTTTCTTTTCAAAAATTCGTATTTTGAGCTTTGTGCAACGAAGAATAATTATAAAAATCATTTTAAGGTTAAAGAACACCACTTTTAGTTTAGACTCATAAGAAAAATTTCTTTATTAAGCAGTAACTGGGTTAAAAAAAAAAAATCAAAAATCAATGACTTCGGTTTTGAGAAACATCTTTAGGCTTAAATTTGGTTTTTTATGTATTTTTGTTGTAAATACATTATTTTTAATAATAATATATTATTTCCAATTATCTAATAATAACAAAGAAAAACGAGTGTCAATTAGGAAACAATTTTTAAATGAAAATGTCACGTAGAATCACCCATGTAAAACCAAATTTTCAGAAATTCTTTAAAATATTTTACAACCCCTTTATCTTAAATTCTCTTATTTTTATCTCTTTCAATTTAATATTTTTTTACCTTTTTCTTAATTCTTACCTCAATTTTCCTCTCATTCTCGTATGGTTTAGGTACTCATGTTTTTTTAAAGTTCCTATTTGATCACATCCTTTCGCAGTGCCTCTACATGCATTCTCTATTCTTTCCGTCGATACAATTTGCATAAACTTTTTCACCTTTTATCCAGCATATCCGTGCTCCTGCTTTATTTCTCAATTTAAATTTTTCTTCGTCAGTTTTTAAATGTCTCGACAATATCTCCACTATCTCGTCCCATTTATTGCATTTCATTCCATTGTGTGATTTTATTTTTATTATTTTTCATATTTTGTATTTTATTATAAAATTTACATTTTGTTAGAAATTTTATTTTATTCTTTTTCCATTTCATTTTATTATATTAAACATTGTATTTTGTTTTATTATACTATATTTCATTACAATTCACATATTTTATTTTATTTTAATTTTCAATTTTTACATTTTTATCGTTTAGCCCATTACAATTTATTTTTTATTTTACCATATTTTACTTCTACCCTTTTCACTTTCCGTTTTATTCCAGCGCCACCTTTTCATATATTATTTAAAATTTATATTGACACACTTTACATATAATTTCAACTATTGTATTCTATTGACACCACTCTCACATTATTTCATTCAAAAAAATTCATTTTTGTCTGACTATTCTCGGACTCTTCCACTTGAAAAACAACAACAGTATTTTATTGACACAATTCGTTTAGAAGTAACAATTTTAGCACCCGATATTTGTTGTTTGGTAAAAAGAAAAGAAAATCCACTTTAATTTTCAGCATTTACCACTTTAGCCCTTTATGGACTTTTTGAATTCTTTTATATCTCGTGAATCATGTATGCATGTCTCTTATTCCATGCATTTTACCGTGTATTTCTCGTTCTCATTAATTCTAACTCTATTCTCTGGAAATGTCTTTCTTTAGCCCACATTGTAACTTTTCCACATCTTTTTCTCTTTTATTTATCTCTTGCCAAAATTTTTCGTGCCAACTTCCATTATCTTTCTTTTCTACCATTCTATTTTAAAATGCTGCACTTCTTTGGTCTTTTTTTTTAACTTGGAACCACAAGTGGGCGCTTATTGAATATGATTATTGTAAAATTATAGTAACATGTGATTTTAATACCTATATTGTTTTATTAATATATGTATTTTATTGGATTTGGCCAAATAATATTTGATCTAAAATATATTTAAAAATCAAATTTTATTTTTTTAATAACTTTTAAATAAAATAAAAATAATTACTTTATCACTCGGTCGTTTCTTATATTAAAATAAGATGATAATTGAATAAAATATTATTTAATCGTTGAGCAATCATAATGGAATTGAGAAAAAAACAAAAGAAATGTTTTTTCAATAAGGTGAGATATTTTAGGAAAAAGCTTAAGTAGTTGCGAGAAAAGGAAAAAAGATATAAAAATATTGAGAATGTGAAGCTACTCAAATGTCAAATAATAGTAAAAAAAAAATTATAATCAACGAAAAATTCACCGACATATTATTAAAACAACGTTTAAAAAATTTAGATATTCAGAAAAAAACCTGCAAAAAATCTAAAAATTATTTTTTCAATAAGAAAATTATTTAAAGAATGAGGAAATGTATTAAAATTGAAAGACCCCACAATCTTTCTGAGCCAAATTTGTTTGAATTTTACTTTAAAATGAACTTTTTTAAAAACTCGCTTATTTTCGAAAATTCAAAAAAATTAATTTTAAGTCAAAAATCAAACAAATTTGAGTCAGAGAGACTATTATAATAGTATTTTAAGGAGGTTCTCTTTATTTACATAACCTCAAACTAGAAAGTGGTTTTTCGCCCCAAATAAAAATTTTATTCAAATTAATTTCACCAAATTTTGAAATATCCAATTGTAAAATTTTACAAAAAAAATTAGGTTGAGCTAAAATTTGTTGTTAAATAATCATTATTAAACATTTTATGGTTTTTCTTTAAATTTAACGAGAATGAAATTTCAACGAAAAAATGAGCTATTATTTGTCTAGCCAACGGAATTTCTTTATATCTCGTATTTCTACGTTTTTGAAGTCGCTAAAAACGAATTTTCACTCAGAATTTTAAAATTCAAAATGTCGGATCCAATATGTCTGATGAATCTTTAAAAATTTATCCGATTCACTTAAAAATTTATACTTATGGGTTTTTGGGATCGCTTGAAATAAATTTCGACTCAGATTTTTAAAATTAAAAATGTAAAAATGTTAAAAAATTAAAAAAGTAAATTTTTACATCTTTTTTATTATTACATCACACATATTTTTCTTTCATAAATGCATAAATGACTCTTTTACCTATAGCACCTGTTTTCGCAAAAAACATTCCCCGATCGAAATCAATTCTGATATTTCCTTGTTCTGATTTAACAAAAATAATATATCATCTGCATACACAAACTGGTGTATTTTCTTTTCGGATATAGTTAAATTTCTATCTCAAACATTTAATTTTTACCTCTCGTTTCAGTTGTTAGAACCATTATAAAAATAAATTTCCTAATTATTTTCTTGTTTTCAGGTATATATTTTAATTTTCATCACACAATAATAATAATAATAATAATATTTAGGGTTTTTATTTGGTTTCGCATTGAGGATTATTCCCATTTTTTGGTCTAAATGAAATCGTTGAGACGTGAGATTTCTTCCTCTATGCCACGTTTGCTTTTTCCTTCTCTTTCTCACTATTTTGCTCTTGCGTCTTTTCCTGAAATCGCATTAGAATGCTTGGCTACACGTTGTGAAGTGACTATAAATGGTCGCACTGTGCCCCTTTTCACTATCTTCAACTTTCTCTTCTCTTTGTTCTCTTCCATTGAACTGGGTATCTCAGTAAATGAAAAATCACGAGTTTCATCCACTGCTTTTAAATATTCTATATCTGGCCAAAAAGGCAAATTATTTTCTAAATTGAATACTTAAAAAGTTCCGAAAAATTAAATCCCAAACCAACAAACCTGAATGAGATCGAATGGAATAATTAAATCGGATTATTTACACCACATTAATAAGGCAACAGTTCAGCAATTGATTATTGACCCTTTAAGAAGAGAATTTGGTTCTATTTTCAATATATCGGAATTATTATATTACTAGCTACATTAACTTTGCACTGTTGTTGGTCATTTAAAACTATAAATTTTTGCTAATTTAAATAATAAAAATTACGAAATTGAAGAAAATATCTGAAAAATGAAGAAAATAGTTAAAAATAAATTTCGAAAAATGGTTACATAATTATTTAATTGAAAAGAATGGTTTAAGAAAACAAATATTGAATTTAAACAAAGTAGTTGAAATTTTATAGGAATAACTGTTGCAAATAATTTGAAATTAAACAACTGGATTGAAAATCGACAAAAAAAATTGAAATTAAAGAAAATAATAAAAAATTAAGGAAATAAATTGAAAATCTGAAAAAATAATTGAAAATTGAAAAACAAAATGAAAAAACAATGAATAATTATAAAATTTTGAGATAATAATTAAAAATTGTAAAAATTGTAGGAAATAATTGAAAATTGCGGAAAATAATTAATGATTGAAGGAAGTAGTTAAAAAATTGAAGAAAATATGTGAAAATTTAAAAATAATGAAAATTATAGAAATAATTATTGAAAATAATTGCATATTTAACAACTAGATTGAAAATTAAAAAAAAATAATTAAAATAGAAAATTGAAGAAAGCAATAAAAATTTGAAGAATTGGAATTGAAATTTATGGAATATACTTAAAAACTGAAAAAAAGTAGTTAAAAAAAGCAGATAATTAATTAATATAAAAGAAAACAATTGCAAACTACAATAAAAGCAATAAAAAATTAAAGAATTAAATTGAAATTTATGGAGTATGCTTAAAAATTGGAAAAAAGTAATTTAAAAAAGTCGAGAATTAATAAATATATAGAAAAAAACAATTGAAAACTGAAAAATGGAAATAAAAATTGAAGAATAGAATTAAAAACTTGAGAAAATAATTGAACAATCGTATTTAAAATTAAAGAAACTTAATTATAATCGAAAAAAATAATAGAAAAAGGTGATAACTTTTTAATATTGAAGAAAATAATGAAAATTTGAAAAGTGGAATTTAAATATGAAGAAACTAACTTAGAAATGAAGAGAATAGTTTCTTATGACGAAAGTAATTAACTATTAAAAGAAATAATTAACAAGTGAAAAAGAAATTCGAGAAATGGTGAGAATAATCGGCATTTGTCGAAAAAAAAATTTATAATTAATGAATATTTATAAAATTGAAGGAGAATAATAAATTGCAAATTAAAAACTGATAAAAAAAATGGAAAACATTTTAAAAAATAAATGAAAATTTAAGAAATCAATTGGAAATTGAATGAAAATAATTAATATTTAAGAAAATGAGAGAATTAATTAATATGAAGAAACTAATTAGATTTAAAGAAAATTTTTGACAATTGTAGAAAATAAGTAAAAATTGAAGAAATAAATGGGAAATTAATGAATTGAATGAAAATTTCAAGAAAATAATTGATAATTAAAAGAAAATTTACAATATGACGAAAATAGTTCAATATTGACGAAAACAATTAACTATTGAAAAAAATCATTAACAATTGAAAAAAATAGAATATTGAGTATAAGAATATTTGGCATTCAAACAAAAAAATTTTTAAAATTGATGAATAATCATAAAATTGAAGAAGAATAATAAAATTGTAAATTGAAAACTGATGAAAATAATGCAAAAGATGGTAAAAAATAAATGAAAACTAAATAAATCAATTGGAAATTAAAGAATTGTATTGAAATTTCAAGAAAATATTTGATAATTGAGAAAGTGCGAGAATTATTGAATTTTGAATAAAATAATTGAAAAACGAAGAATTCATTTGAAAATTGCAGGAAATAATTAAAAATTAAAGAAATAAATTGAAGATTAAAGATTTAAATTGAAATTTTAAAAAAACAGTTGACAATTGAAAGAAAAATTACAAAATGACTAAAATAATTAAATATTAAAGAAACTAATTAATAATTGAAAGAAAAATCTGAAAAGTGGCGAGAATAATCGACAACAGAACAAAATAATTGAAAAAAGTTAAAGAATAGTTTCAAAATTTATGGAGAATAATTGTATATTGAAAACTGTTGAAAATTGTAGAAAAAATTATAGAAAAATGTATTAATAAAATTAAAATTATTTGAACTAATATTTATTAATTTAAATTTTAATTAATGCATTTTTTAAAAAGTATCTGATTTGAAACAAAAAATATCTGTGTGCCAAACTTCAGGTGTGGACAAATATGAAAGAATAAAATAAAAAAATGAATGAAACTTGCGGATTATTATTATAGAAGACAATTTTTTCGGGTATATTTAAAGACCTATTATAGCATAATCTCAAAAACTAAAAAATTTAAATTCTGCCATATTTAGAATTTTTATGTTTGACAAATTAGAATTTTGAAAACTGAAACTTTTTCCACGATTTTTATTAATTTTTATCTAAAATTTGTATTACTTTTTACATAATTTCCACAATGTGAACTATGGATTATAAAACATTTTAAATAAAAAACTTCACATTCAACTACTCTTTCACAAAACTATGACAGTGGTTTCTCATTTTAACTTAAAATGACAAATTTTATTATATCTCGGCTTTTTATAATTTTATTTTATTTATATTTACCGTATTTCTATGTGATTAATCGACAAAAAATATACCGGAAAATAAAGCCACTTGAGTTTTTAAACAATTCTACAATTTTTAATATTTTTTTACAATTTGTTTCCTGGATTAAAATCAGTTTCTATACAGAAATACGGATGGATTTTAAAATGTTCAATTTTTCACCGAAAATAAAAATTCATGAGTAGTCAAAACATTTTTGGATCTTTAGATTTTATGAGCATTAAATTTAAAAACTATTAATAAAATAATTTTGTTAGCAAATTTGAAAAATTATTTAATGTAGCGTAAGTATTCGTACTTTAATTTTTGACGTTTCTCGTAGATTATCAAAAAATACTCATTTTTTGTTCAATTTTCTACTTAGAAATTAGTAAAATTTATCAAAAAATCAATATAAATAATGTTTTTATTAAAACTAATAAAAACATCTCAAAGAATTGCTTTTTTTAAATAATTAAGCAAAATTTCTTGGAAATATGAAAAGATTTAAAATTTTGCCAATAAATATGATTAAAAAAAACTTTGATTAAAAAAATGTAATTAAAAAAATGTTATCTAAAATATAAAACGTTTTACAAAATTAAAAAACGAACTAAAAAAACTTTGTAATATAAAACGTAATTTAAAATTAAGAAACTAGTTGGAGATTTAAAAAATTTTGTAATCTGACTAAAAAGTTTATATTGTTAAAAAAAAACAGTTCCTTCGGGTTGAAAACATATTTTTAGATCATTATAGATTTTTTTAATCAATATTTCAATACATTAATAAATATTCTGTTATATCGGAAAAATATTCGTTTGATTTTAAAAAACCATTTTTCTCAGTGTATTAAAATGCAGTCCGTTTCAGAAGCAAAAGCTATTAATTCTTAAAACTAAGTAAATAATACTCACGACCGAAATCAAACCTAGTAACCTCGTTACCTCGTTTTACTTTCCGGTTTATTTAGGAAAAATGTAGAAAGCTATGCGGCACTACAATGCACCCAAAAGAGGAAAAGAAAAATACGATTTTCAATAATATTTTTCCAGAAAATTGAAAATTGTATAATAGCTTGTGCTATAACTTTATCATTTCATTTGTGATAAAATTCTAAAAAAAATTCTAAACAAAATTTTGTAAATATGAAATTATTACCATCTATTATTTTCTTTATTATCCTCACTCTCGACACCAGCACGGAACATTTGTCGACATGTTTATTTTTACGATTTTTAATTCCTCGAAAATTCCTCTATAAAAAGATCCGTACATATTCTGTTTTTACGGTGATTCTGACAAATTATGATTGTAAGTAATAAGCATTAAGAGAAAATGAAAAAAAACAAACAAACACGATATACTTATAGAAATAATGGTGAAATTTGACCTCAATTTAAAAGCATCATCGCCAGAGTAATAGAAATTTGCTGAATTTTTCATACCCTCTCATTTTTAAGCTCGGGCGTTTTTACACCAGAGCTTTCTGGCGCAAGCTCGACAAAAAATAATAATTAACGGAGCAGAGATGCCACTGGGAATGCCTCTTCTGTATAACTAATTAACGCACATCAAAGGACACTGTATAACTAAGTACACAAAGTGGCATGTTTTATTAAATTCGTAAAAAAAATTGCCCAAATAGAATAGAAAAATAAGCCTCATCAATTTCTTACCCATTAAATACTCATTTTTAAAATCCTCGACAAACATTATCCAACAGACGCGTTCTTTGAATAATAATCTGGTATAATTTCATAAAAAATTATTCAAACATTTTCAATTTGCAACTTTCTATACTCAATTTATAATTTCAAAACTCAAAAACTTTCAAATTATTAATTTTTGAAAATAATTGAATCGAGACACGTGACAGAGGATGCTTTTTCTCATTAAACTTGAATCAATTGTTTCGTGAGATGTTTGTTCATTTTTTGAAGAATGTAGGAAAAGGCAAACAAACTTCATTAAACTTTGTCTCTAGAAGTTTCGACTTGCTTACTCAATTTGAGTTTTGTGTTATATGACAAAAAACAAAGAGAGTGAGAGAGAGAAAAAAAAGAAAAACTGAAAAATTGTTCTTCACGTTTTGCTAAGAAAACCAATCTGGACAGATATTGTAAAGAACAAATCTGATAGGGAGCTACAGCTGATTGATATGCGACTTCTGCTTCTGAAATATTGAGGGTTGCTAGACATAAATAAATATCCGGGTTTTCTTGGCATCGAATTTATTGACTTCTTTTTATTCTACCTTCACAAAGGAGACCTTTTCCAAGATTGGTATTTTCTAATCCGGAAGAAATTTTTTCTATTTTCTTCTGCAAGCTTTGACAGTGAAAATAGATGTTTACAATTCTGACAAACATGTCTACCGTAAACGGTAAATGTTGAAGATAAAAAAAATTTCAGGGAGTTGATATTACTTTTGTTTTATTATTTCAGGTTTTTTTGTTTGTATTTTTAACCCGATTACAAATTTTGAGCGAGAATGTAAAATTTTTACAATAAAAACGATATTTAAATTTTGAAAAAATAACCTCAAATTATACAAAAACTTATTATAGATCAGACTACCCAACAGTTGATAATTTGAATTTTCTGAAAAATTGCTTTAAAATTTTAATTCCGCTTATTATAATATGAGTTTAGGAATGAAATAAGGTAACACATTAAAAAGAATTTGAAATGCATTTATACATATAAGTAAGGTTGATACACAATAAATAAAAATAATTTATTTGATTTTTTATTTTCTTCGTTTCAAAATTCCCGCTGTCTTAGTTCCTAGGTTTGCTTAGGCGTGTATCAAAAGTGACTATTTCTATTATTTCTTTTAATTATTAAACAATAAACAACTTTTGTTTAAAAATTTTATTTTATTTTAAAGAACACTTTTTAAGGAATTTTTTACGGAAATGAAACAAAAATTGTAAATTCTGGTCGTCATATTCAATCCGACATTTTGATTTTTTTAATACCGGAAAATATCCTTAAAATCAATGTGAAATTTCTATTTAGGTGCTAATGGATTAAAATGTTTATATAAAAAGAAATGAGAAAGTTTAAATGGAAAAAACAAAAAATAAATAAAGTTTAAGTGAATAAAAAGTAAAACAATAAAGCTTCGAGTTAAGATTAAAAACCATTTGTGTCGAGCGAGTCGAAATTGTTATTTCATCGACTTTAGTTTAGACTATTTTATAAAATTTCTGAGTTTGGTAAGATAAATGTTTTTCCAATTAATCGCATTTCGAACATTATTATCAAAACTATTGTTTGGTCTTTAAAGTTTATCTTGAGCGTTTGAACATAAATAGCGCGGTTTTATCCAAACACGGGAAGTTCACTTTTGCTCGAAGCTGGTTAAATTTCTCTCACTCCAACTCTTAATCCTTTGCAAGTTATTCGGAACACGAACAAGACTATATTTTATGAAGCGTTCTATTTCCTTCTTCTAAGTTATGCAAAATCAATTTTGCTTTGTATTTTGGCACTTTTTTTATTTTCTATTACCTGTTGTTTACAGCGTTATCTAAACTCTAAATAGGTTTATTTAAAATTCAAATTTACATCTAAAATCGAAATTTAACATTTGATAATATTTTTATAATTTAATTTGCCTTTTTTTTTATTCTTTACTTCAAGTTATTTTTCATAATATTTTGTTCTTTCACTTTATAATTATAGGACTACTTTCTAAAAATATCTTCTTTATTTTAGTTTTCTCTTACAGTTATTTTCTTCACTTTCTAGTTATTTTGTAATTTTCTAAAGTCATTTTTTCACATTTTAGGGCTCATTTTTATTTTTAATTTTATTTTTTGATTTAGTAATAGTTTTCAATTATAATATCTTGTTAATTTTTAAGCTCTTTTTACTTTCCGGTAAATTTTCTCCATTTTATAATTTTTTTTTTTTAATCTGTAATTCTACAATTTTTAATACATTTCCTCCCTTTTACAGGCAATTTTATTTAACTTCTAGATATGGTTTTACTTTTTAGTCAGTTTCATTTATTTTCTAATAACCTTTTATTAAGGTAAAATTATTATATTTTTCTAATTATATTTTAACTTTTTTACAGTTGTTTCTCTTTAATCTTTAGTTAGTTTTTTACATTTTTGAATTCTTCTTGATTTCCAAGTTACTTTTTTTTCTAATTTCTAGTTATTTTTCATAAATTACTATTTATTTTCTTTACTTTATACTTATTTGTTGACTACACATTTTAGTAAATTTTTTAACACTCTCTTCTATTCGCTTTTTTATTTCTTTAATTTTGTAGATACTTTTTTTACTTTAAGGATCTTTAAACCATCGACATAACCTCAAGATAAAAAATGATTTTTACATAAAATGTTAAATAATAATTATTTAACATTTTTTGGTTTTTTCTAATGTTTATGAACAATTGTAATTTTTATTAAATGTTGATCAATAATAGCTCATTTTACTCTTTGAAACATTCTTTACAAGTCTATTTGTTGAACTTTTGTTAATAATATTTTGTTAAAAAATTATTAAATAAACAAAATTTTATTATTATATATTTTTAAACACAAATGTTTTAACAAAATTCAACAAACAGACTTGTAGAGAATGTTTCAGAGATTAAAATAAGTTATTCAGATGAAAATGAGAAATATTCATAGACTGTATAGAAAAACCACAAAATGTTGAATAATTATAATTTGGAAAGAAATTTAGTTTCAACATAATTTTTTTGAAAAATGTATAACTGGGTCATTTAAAATTGGGTGAAATAAACTCTAATAATATTTTTGTTTTATGTAGAAAACTATTTTCTAGTTTGAGGTTATGTCAATGAGTTGAACATCTTTAAGATCTTTTTTTTCAATTTGCTGCATTTTTTAATATTTTTTAGTTGTATTCTTATTATTTAGTTATTATTTACATTTTTAGTTACATTTGTCTTAGTAGAAATTAAAAAAGAAGTTTTTTCGATTATATTTCTTAAATTTCAAACTATTTTTCACTTTTTAGTATTTTTTTTATTTTATAGTTTTTTTCTTCAATTTCCATAAATTATATTTCCTTTGTTTTGAGGAAACATCTTGTTATTTTTTTACTTTCTCGTATTTTTTCCTTCACTTTTGATGAACCCTCTTTTAATAACCAAATTTGTTCATTTCACAATTATTTTTTCAAATTAATTTCCTATTTTTCATCAACGTTTAGTTTTTATTTTTTTTCATTTTCTAGTTATAAATTAATTCTCATTTCTTTGGCATTTTTATTTTAATCCAATTATTTATAAGCTTTTCAGAATTTTTCTTTACATAGGGTATTTTTAAAAAATTCTTTTATTTTTCATAATATTTTCGTTTTATTTTCTACATTTTCTCATTATTTTCCCATTCTCCAAAAAAGTTTTCTTATTTTTCAGTTCTCTCTCTCATTTTTTTTCACATTTTAACTTTCTGGTAATTTTTTCCCGATTTGGGTAGAGTTGTTCAAAATAATGTTTTCTAATTTTTTTTATATTGATTTGTGTTTCTAATGAAATTCGATTTCTAATTATTGTTTTTTTTTAATGCAAGTAATTTTATAATTTTTTTCTACTCATTTTTAAATTCGTTTTAAAAACCGAAATCATAGAGAAAGTAATAAAAGTTCCAGCAAAATATGATTATTTTAAAGTCACTATTTTTACACAGGTATGGGTTAAAAGAAATCTTTTTTAAAATAATTTTTTTATTATCCAATATGTAAATCATACGGATCAAGCTGGAAAATTAGATTTCAATAATTAAAAGTTTGTGTTTCAGTTGCTTTCAAAATTTCAAATAGTTTTTTACAACATTAAAAGGAAAAAATTATAAAAATGTTCGTATAAAACTAAACAAGAGTTTAATAAAAATTTTTAATGAATTATTGTATTAAAATTGGATTCTATTTGATTTATTTTTAATAATTCATTTTAAATATTATTTATTAAATTAACAATTTTATAATAATTTTTATTCTGACAAATTCAGAAGATTATGTATGTTTTAGAAATTAAAAGTTTATAGAAATCACTCATATTCAGAAAATCTTATTTCAGAAAAGAATAACTTTCAGAAAATTTTATTTTAGAAAATGCACTTCATTAGAAATTTCTTTTTTTTTGTAGAAAAAAAAAGGATAAGAAAACATTTTTTAGAAAAAGTGACCCTCTGCCTTTTTCCCCAATTGTAGAAGTTCTTTTTGAGCTTCTGGTAATTTTTTTTTCTTTTCTAGTTATATTTCGTAAATACAAAAATATTTGTCCCTTTCTATAGTAGTTTTTCTTTATATTAGTGTTATTTTGAAAATTTTTAGTCATATATTTCTTTTCTTAGGGTTCTCCAATTGTTTCAACGTATAAAAATTCTTACTCTTTCATTTCTAGAGTACAGATATTACTTTTTAAATTTATACTCTCCATACAGATTCCACTGGCTCTGTAAATTACAATGTTTAAAATTTTTTTTATTTCCATTTATCATAAATTGCTTAGGTTATTTGATCAGGTCCTATAGAGCATTATCAAAAACCTTCTGCAATTATTATACCAGAGAAATTGGAGGAAATCCTCCTGACTTGTGCAGCGAGTGTAAGTCACGTGTTACTAAGTTAAGCAAATTGTGAACTATGGGTAAACGGTTCGTTAACTATGCGGCTGTGATCTCTCTACAATTCGGTCTGATTGTGCTCCTCTTCCCGGTTAATAAAGTAATATTCTACATTCACATTTCTCAAACCGCAAGATAGAAATTTTTATTCCAAAGGTAAATTTAAATTTTAAACTTTATTCAGATTCTGAAAAACAACTTTTTAGAAAAGTATCTTGGAAATTATATATTGAAAAATATACAAGAAGATAGATCAGGTAATATTTTACAAGATACATCAATCAATAAGATAAAAATATTATTTTAATTATTAATTTTTACTGAAAACTTTCTAACTTTCTTTTAAAAGTGTTAGAGTTCGTCACATATTTATTGTCCTGTTTGTAAAAAAAGCTTCTTTTTTTTTTAGTTAAATATAGTGTCACCGAGCGCTGGCAATTACGAAACTGAATCCCCAACTTTCTCTAACCTATGAGCGGATTTCCTCCAAAACAACATGAACATTCGTGAGCAGAACATTTTGTTTAAGGATAAGGATTCCAAATCCCTGAACTCTCTTTGTCCCTCAAAAGGTTTCCATTCAGCGAACAAAGACTATACCACCAGACATGTAATCAAATTCTAGCGACAAATGTAATTTCTAATAAGTAAAATGTAAAACAAATATTTGCACTTTTTTTTCAAATAAATAAAAATAAAATATTAAAAACTGGGAATTTCGTCTAAGAGATGTGACCTTTCTATTTTAATAATCGAAGAAAGTAAAAATTAGTTAAATTTAAGATCACGCTTAGATTTTAATAGATTAACGGCGCCAAATCGTTTCAGGATTCAAAATCGAATTCAAAATTAAAATTAAATTCGGTTAACTCAGTCCCAATTTTATAAAATTAAAAGTCAAATATTAAATAAATATATTAAAAGTCAAATATATTTCGAGGTTTGTATTTATAAACAAATTATTGAAATTCCTAACAATTATTTACAAGAATTAATTGAAAAAGGAATACAAAAGTAAAATGACGAAATAAGGGAAATAACGTTTGCTCTTTCGACCGAAATTTCCAAGATTGCGAGAACTAAAAAATTTAGAAAATTGGACTAAATAAAAATTTAAATTAACTAATTATTTCGGAAAAATTTGTTGGAATTAACAAAATTTTCAATCTAAGAAATCAAGAAAGAAATTAAATTTAAATAAGAAAAACTTCCTTTAAAATTTTAAATCAAGTCTCACCTGAAATTCAGAAGTAACGTGTTTTTAAAAAATAATAATCCAAAATAGAAATTCTAAATCTTTATGTTTTAGACACTAACTCAAAACACTAGTTTTAAATAAACTTTATAAACTGGAGAATTAAGTAAACAAATCGAATTAACTTATTTACAATAAGAGAAAAAGGAAACAGGACAAATGAAATTGTTGATTTCCGATTTTCTTTTGTTTGAAAATCTTGACTATTAATAAAATAAATGAATATCGTCTTGGTAGGAATTGTTGATTTTTCGTTAAAAGCCGTCACGAATTTTTTCCAAAGTTGCTTCAAATTCATGAGAAATAAACAAAATTTGGAAAATTAATTCTAACTTAATTTAAAGAAACAATTATTCAATTTTGGAAAATTTTTGCAACTTCTCGAGTTAATTTCTAAAATTCAAAACAAACAATTTGTGACTTGCAATATTTTGCAAAGTCCAGTTTAAAACCAGACACTTTAATTATTAAAAATAATAAAATTGTATTAAGTCTTAAACTGATAATCTTGTGGAAGATAAATATATAATAGAAACTAAAAAGATTTACAACTTAAAAGTTTTATATTAATTAAACGCTTGTCCCGAAGTTTCTTTTAATGGAATGCTTTTCTTATAGCTTTTCGTTTAATTAAATAGAGAACTGTGCTTGTAACGAAATAGCGACGTTAATAAATAAAATCTACTCCTTTAGGACAAATTTTATTGCGCAAAAGTATATATCTGAGAAAAATTTAACGGATTGTTCTTGGGGATTTGAAATATTTTTAAGGTTGATTTTTTCAAAATTTAAATGGCAGTGTTAATTCTAGTTAAATGATGGTACTTTTTGCTCTATTTTGAATTTTTCCAAATCTTTATACTTATAAAAACCAAAATAATAATTATAAAAATACTTGTAAATATTTAGACCTTGTATTTTTGTCATTCGCAATATTTCGAATTTATTTAAATTATAATGAAAAGTAATCGAATATAACTATTAATTTACTATTAATATAAATCTTTTAAATTTCATTTTAATTTCTATGTCGTAAATTACGCACAGACGCATTATCAGAAGACCAGACTTCTCTTTTCCCAGTACTGAATGAAATCTTGTAATCCTCTTGAAAAAAGGATGTTACGTTCTCGGACGACGCAAAGTTTATTAAAGTCGCCCTTTTGCCTCGATTTTTCAAAGGTATCCTATTAATTTTTTATTTTATTTCAATCACTTTCAGTCGGTAGTTAGAAACCCGTCTAATATTTCGATTGAAAAAAGTAAAAATAGATTAGACATTGACTAATTTAAAAATTGTTTTGACCAACATTATCAATGTATTTTTCTTAATGAAAATAAAAATTGTTAATTTTATGTGAACCTTTAACAACTTTATGAAAACTGTCCACATAATACGCTTTATCCCTTTTCACTTCAGGAGGTTGCTTGTATATAAAAATTATATATTGCTTTACACGTTCAAAAATAATCCTTTACTTTTTACAAAGTGATATTCTTATCGGACAAACCATTCTCTAGCAGGCATTAAGTCAACATGATATACGATCTGTCTGAAAAGAAATGCGAGTTACAGAACATTAAAAGATTAACCTGCCGTTCTTCACGCGCTTATCCCCTATTAGAAAATATGAAAACTTGTGTAAAATTTTCACGCTAAACGAAATTCACGTAATTTTCTAGACTGCCTTTAGTTTCAAATGTTTCATTGACACTGATCAACAGAATATGCAAATATTTTTTATGCATCTTGGAATAATATAACTTTTGACGAAAAGTTGACTAAAAGTTTGAATGGGAATAAAAATAGTTCTTCCTTCTTAAAAGCGAACTGCTTTTCTGTTTTAACGCAAGCTTACCGCGTCGAAAGTGTAGCTGGTAAGCACTCGAAACCTGAACAAACTTTTCATTGGATCACGCTCCAAGAAGCTTTGTAATTCTTCAAGAGCTGCTCTTTTGCGAATTAGGTTCGCTTCACAGCAGCGTCGTTATTTCTTTTTCAAAAGTACAATGAAACACAAAGTGTTGATTCATTTCAACCAGTTTATATACGTTTCGTAGAAATAATTCGGTTGTAATGAAATTGCAAGTAAATATTAGTTAGTGTCACTCTAGTTGTCACCTTTTTGATAACACAGCAACAATAACAAAAAATTTTGTCCGAGATACTACACTTAGTGTATTCCCACGTATTTTTCTTCGCTGAATCTGAATCTGAAATCCGAATTGCTAGATTCATTATACTTTTTGAGAAAATCTCAAAAAAAAAATGTAAAAACACAAATTAAAACCAAAAGAAATTTCTATTCTGGGACACTACGCTTGGGTATTCTTACGTATTTTTCTCCGCTGAAATTTAATCCGATGACACAATAATCAGATTGGCTGACATTTTTTAGATAATCTAAAAAAAATTACTTAAAAACCCAAAAAAAAATTTTTTGTCTGGAGTAATATGCTAGTGTATTGCTACGTACTTTGAATACGTATTTTGGATCCGCTATTTTGAATTTTATAATTTGGACCTCAAATTCGTAATCAACGACTCAAAAAACTTTTCAATACCAAGTTTTTTTTCAAATCCGTTAAAAATAATTTAAAATAGGTCTCTATTTTGGATCCACCATTTTTAATTTTGTAAAACTGACCTCAAATTCATAATCAGCGAATCTAAAATCCTTTCGATACCAAGTTTAATTCAAATCTGATAAAAATTAATTAAGAATAGTCGCCATTTTAGATCCGCTTTTTTGAATTTTATAATTTAGACCTCAAATTCGTAATCAGCGACTCAAAAAACCTTTCAATACCTGAGTAAGGATTCCTGAAGTGTGTCCATCATTTTCAAAAAGTATTCTGATTTTATTCAACTTTTATATTTTGATAGTAAATATGAAGATAAACAAAACCTTATAATAATATTAAAAAAATGTTATTTTAGTAGTTATTAAAAATTAAAGTTTTTTATAAACAATCCACTTGCTTCCGTTCTAATTAACAGAATGTTATACAAATTGCAACTACTACTTAAAAATATGCGCTTGTCGAAATACTAAAAGTTTTTTTAAAAAACGCATTCAATTTGTTTAAATAATCAACACTTGTTATAAACAAATTAAAAATTAAGCCTGTTCTTAATGAGATATTGACTTCGTTCTTTTTCAATATTATTCTGTATACAATTGTTTCCATTTCCCAAAAATAAAATTTTGGGGCCCACATTGTAGGAATAAAATACTTTTAATTTTGTTGAAAGAAATACCGTTTACTTACTAATGTGATGTTTTCAACAACAATATACTATCCATATCTTTTGTTTTTTTCTTTAAATATGCTGAATCGTCAGAAACTTTTAAATTGAGAAAAGAAAAATACAAAAGTTATAATAATTTCTAAAATAAATATTATGAACAGATACAGTATACACATACGATAATAAAAAAGTTAGGTTATTTATGAATGTTTTATAAATGTTTAAAATCTTATTTTTAAAAATTTTAACTTCATGTTTCTTTAAAAATGAATTTGATAGATTAAAATATATTCGCTAAATATTTTACTATAACTATATTTTATATTTTACTATACTATATATTACTATATATATACTCTGTTTTTGTTTGCAATTTGTCTAAATTTAAAAGTTTCTGACGATTCAGCATATTTAATTATTTAAAGAAAAAGACAAAAGATATGGATAGTATATTGTTGTTGAAAACTTCACATTAGTAATTAAACGGTATTTCCTGCAACAAAATTAAAAGTATTTTATTCCTATGATGTAGGCCCCAAAATTTTATTTTTGGGAAATGTGAACAATTGTATACAGAATAATATTGAAAAAGAACGAAGTCAATATCTCATTAAGAACAGGCTTAATTTTTAATTTATTTATAACAAGTGTTGATTATTTAAACAAATTGCATGCGTTTTTTAAAAAAAACTTTTAGTATTTCGACAAGCGCCTATTTTTAAGTAATAGTTTCAATTTTTATAACATTCTGTTAATTAGTACGGAAGCAATTGGATTGTTTATAAAAAACTGATTGTTAATAACTATTAAAATATCAACATTTTTTTAATTATATTATAGGGTTTTGTTTATCTTAATATTTACTATCAAAATATAAAAGTTGAATAAAATCAGAATACTTTTTGAAAATGATGGACACACTTCAGGAATCCTTAATCACCTAGTTTTATTCAAATCCGCTAAAAATAATTTAAAAAGTGTCGCCATTTTGGATCCGCTATTTTTAATTTTGTACAACTGACCTCAAATCTATAATCAGCGACACTAAAAAGCTTTTAACACCAAATTTCATTCAAATCAGTTAAAAATAATTTAAAAAGGGTCGCCATTTTGGATCTAACATTTTTAATTATGCAAAACTGACCTCAAATTTGTAATCAGCGACTCTAAAATCCTTTCAATACCAAGTTTCAACTAAAACATTTTTTAAACTTTTTTACCCATGTTAAAAATGTATTTATATTCCAAATTCTTAAAATGTATCCTTATTTTCGGGGAATCTGTGCCTATTTGAATTATAAAATATCCTAAAATAAGTGTAAAGTATATATATTCTTAATTTTCGAATAATTTTTTTCTGTGCAATTAAACTAGCTGAAAAATGTAATTATTCTTTCGAGAATAATTCTTAGATTTTATTTCAGAAAAAAAGCACTCTTAAAATTTTAAGAATAAAATATTCTTAAAATATAAGAAGCATATATTTTTAATCAAATGTTTAATCTCAAGGACATTATAAAATATTCTCAATGTAAGAATATGCTTCTTCTATTAAGCATATTTAAGAAATGTATTCTTGAAATAAGAATATTCCTTAAAATTTTAAAAATATATCATTCTTAAATATAGAATCAAGGAATTATTCTCAAAAAAATAATGCTATTTTTTCAGTACTTTTAAAAGGACATTTGCTAAAAGTTACTTTTTACATTATTTGGCTGTTAATAATTTTAAAAATAAAGAAGAATAATTAAATAATATAAAAGCAATTTTTATATTTATTACATTTAAATTGATTGGAATTTTTATATAACAAAATTTTTAAGTCATTGCACTCTCATTTTAGTGAGTACCAAAAATTATTTGGGGGGGGGGGCAACTAAACAATGTAATTTTTAGAGAGGGTCAAAACATAAATTTGTTAGTTATTTTTCAGCACATTGTAGTATTTTTCAGAAGTAAATAGTTGCTTTTTACATTTCCTAGTTATTCTGAAAACTCACGTATTTTAATATTTTTCAATTAGTTTTTTTATAACTTTTAGATGCATTTGATATTTTACTATATTTTGAATTTTTTTTTTATTTTAATTTGTCATTCTTATGCGGTTTATAGAAAATTTCCTTTAGTTTCTAGTTACTTTTAGTGGATTCCTAAAATTTATTTTACTTTCTAGTGATTTTTCTACACTTTCTAGTAATTTTCTAAAACTATGTTTTCTTTTCTAGTTATTTGTTACGCCTTCTAGTTATTTTTTAAACTCTAATACTTCTCTTTCATCTTTACAATGTTTCTTATCCAGTTATTTGTTACACTTTCTAGTTTTTTTAACACTATTTTTTTAATCCCTCTAGGGATTTGGCGGCTAGCTTTAATCAATTTAATTTCCTCCTGACTTAAAAAAAACTCTTTTTTCTTTAACACTTATTTTTGTTCTCTTTTTAGGAAACTTCTCATTTTCTAGAATTTTTTCTTCACTTTGTAGTTATTTTTTAATAGATTTCAGTAACTTTTATCGATATATGTAATTTATCTTTATTTTACTTCCAGTTATTTTCCTAATCTCTAGTGGTTTTTCTTTAATTTAGCCAGATTTACATTTTCGATGGATTTTAAAAATTTTCTAGTTATTTTTCAATAAATTCTGTTAATTTTCATCAATCTATAATTATTTTTGTTACTTTCTACTTTTGTGCATCTTTCCAGTAATTTATTTATGTTTTATAAATTTAGCTCTATCTTTTATTGGTCGATTTTGTTTTAACTTATAATAATTTTTCTTCATTTTCTAATTAATATAAATCAATTTGAAGTAGATTTCTATTATTTGTATTTTCATTATTAGTTCTTTCGGGTGAAATTATAAAACTGACTTGACAGAAATTACCAAGAAATTGTTACAATAAATTAAAGTTTACATTGATTAAAATTTAGATAAATTTAGATTAAATTGAAGATAAAGATTAAAATTATAATGTTTAAAATCTAAGTTCTGATCGAAATTCGGAAAAATTAACGTTTGAGACGATTCATTAATATTGAAAAAAAACTCATACTTTGAAAATATTTAAATTATATCAATAAACATTGAATCTACTGTTATTTATCAATATGCTTTTTTCCGTGTAAATTTCATAAAAAAGATCTTTCAACAAAATTGTAGTCAACAGAAGACGAGGGAGTTAGTTTAATGAAGTTTCAGTCCATCAATGTATCCAACAGCCAAAGTTTACTTTGAAAAGGTCTTTTTGTCGGTGGCGAAACAGGGGTTGCTATAACTTTTGTAAAAGATTTCATAGTTCACATTCTTTGTTCTTTTAAAATAAGGTACTGCTATTGAAAAAAAAAGAAGTAACTTTGTTAAATTTTTTTCCCCTTTTGTTTTTTAAAAATAACTAAAATAAATATAATTATTAATTTTCTTAATTTAAAACAAAAACAGGTTGACATAATAAAGGCTCTTGTGCTTAATAAGTTACTAATTATAATACATTAATTTAGCTCAAGGGAACAGTTTTCAATATTATGCACCTACACATAATTTAATTCACATGCCTAATTAAAGTGACGCACTCGTAATTAAATTCACATACTTAATTAAAAAGAAAGAATTAAAAGTATATATTTGATTTTTTTTAAATAAGAGAACTGAAAGAAAGTCAAAGGGTTAAATTATGATCATTGATTGTAATTAATCCCTTACAAATTATTTGGTTAATTTAATAGATTTATTCGTAACGTATAATCTATGACGATTGTTTATATTTTATTATTTACAAATTTAATTAGACAGTGAGCAGGGACAATTCTAAGAGTAATAATCAGATTCAAGGTGCAAGTTAATTGGATTTACCAGTCGTACGACGAGTTAACGCCAAAACTGAGCGCAAGTTAGTAGTTTATACCCGATAAACTCGTGTAATCGAGAACAATGCTAATTACCCGAGGCAGAGATATGCTGAAAACTGTTTAGAGGATTATAAGTTAAACAGACTTTTTCTCAACAGTTTTCAACTCTTTGTCCATCGATACTGTTAATTTTGCTTTCGAAAACTTTAATAAACAATAATTATGAAAAATATAATTTTTCACTTTTCGGTTTTTTCTGACATTATCCATTTTAACCAACAAAATTTCCCTAGGTGCCAAATCTCAATATATTCCACCTCGGTTCATTATAATTTATTAACAGACCTAATTACTTTGTTTCAGGTTTATTTTTACCCATCTATTTTCAAAAAATAAATGTATACCGATTAATATATTTTTTTAACACCTGACCCGCTTTTTAGGTCAGACATGCTGAATTTTGAAATCTTGGATGAAAAAGCAGACAAAATTCGCTAAAATTTGAATGTGGAGGAAAGGTTTTTTTATGGAAATATAAAATAGAAATTTGAGATGCAAAAATGTATATATTTTACCTTGTTTTCTTTTTTGTTTGCATTGTTTAAAAAAGGTGATTTTTGAAGTAATTGAAAGCACTTTAATAGCGTTTTCTTTCTGTCGGAAATCATAGTATCAAATATCAACAGAGACTGATCACACCCAGAGGAAAAGAACTTTTAGGGGCAATTGAGAATAGCCACTTGTAGCTTCCCTCGACAAACCACCTACTAAATTGACCATCAGACAAAAAACAATTTCACTTTCAGCTTAACGAACCTGTTTCTAAAGGCAATTTCTCGTTTTTTCAAACTAAACAATACGAATGTAAACAATTCAGCACAAAAAGGATCAATATTACCAAATCAAAATGTACATTTTTTTATTACTAAAAAGTAATGACTTATTTAAGGGGTAACACCACTCTAGAATCAGAATAAAAGACCTATTTTTGATTATTTATTTTAGGAAAATGAGAAAAGGATTTCTTTTTAGAGGGTTTATTAAATACATAAATTGAAGTGAAAAAAAAGAATTTGATTTGACATTGGACTACAAAATGGCGACGATAAATTCAAAAAAGTGAAATGTATGCTGAAATAAAAAAAAGCTTAAGTGAAACATTATAAATCAACTATTAAATTAGTAAATAAAAAATATTATTAATTGTTTTGTAAACACTGTAAAACGATTAATAACATTTTTAATTGATATAAATATTGTCAGTTTAACTAGATTATTAAAAATAAGAAATATTAACATTTTTCTTTATAGTTTAATTAAATCATTAAATATTATGTATTTTGAATAAAGAAAATAAAAATAAATTCAAGATAAAGTACAAATTTTTTTTACTTTAAACTTGTTGAATAAACCCTTAATTTTTTATTTAATTTTTAAATTCTCGTTTTTGGAACTAGTTCTTATAAATTAAATATTTTATAATTAAGAAATTTTAAATCAATTTATATAAATAATATTAGTCCTTATCTTTACCTATCGTTCAAATTGAATATTTTTATTATTTATTTGAATTTCAGCAGTTCGTTTCCAATTTGAAATTATTGATACTAAAACTATTTTAAAAATTAATTTTCTTAAATATATACTTATTCTACTCCACACTGGAAACGAACTGCAGAAATAAGATTCAATAAGATAAGTACTAAAAATATTATTAATATAAATTAATTTACCCTTTCTGAATTAAAATATTTGATTTATTAGAATTAGTATCAAAAAATAAAATTTGAAAGTTGAATTGGAAAACGCGGTCTATTCAACAAATTTAAAGTAAAATATAATAATACTTTATATATATTTTTTGATTTTCTTTACACAAAATACAACATATTTATTGATTTAATCAAAAGAAAAATGTAAATTTGAAGGATTTTGCTTTTTGTTCCAGGTTTTAAACTTTTCAAAAAAACTGATCACTCGTTTTGGTTATAAAAAAAGCGATTTTAAACATCGCCATCATTTTGTAGTAAAATTTTAAATAAAATTTTGTTTTTACTTTTCAATATAATGTTAATGTTCATGTTACCCATTAAAGTAATTATTACTAAAGTAATTATTACTTTATTATTAAAGTTATTAATTTATTTTGAAAAAACTAACTGAAAAAAAGGTTTAAAAAGTTCCAAACAAAAAATGCGGTTTAAATTGTGTCAGGCAAAAAATACGGTTTACAGATGTTATTTGACAATTTAAAGCGAGAGTGCAAATAAAGGGTTTTTGAAAAACGTCATTTTCAAATGTGATTAAAATTATCGTGAGATAAAAGGGGAAATTTTAATTAAAATTCGATAGGTGGAAGCTTAAAATGATTCACAATTGGAATTGAAAGTTTAGAAGTGCGTATTCTGACGATCCATATAATATTATTGCAAGGATGGCAGGGATTAAATTGCTTTGTGCTACGAAAAGTTCAAGCTTCTGCACGTTTCACCCGTGAGAGTTTTGCTCTCGACGACTATATGAAAGTTGTAATGAAAAATCTTTTGTGCGAAAATGGAAAAAGGAGTGGAGAAACCTAGTTATGGGTATCCTATAAGAGAAACCGTTTTTTTCAATAAAAAAAATTTAATTTTTTGAACTCAGTACGAAAAAATTCATTAAAACTGTATGGGGAAATATTGATTTTGATAATATTGTTAAAAGCATAAAATGTAAAATATGAAGCCGTCAAGTGAGTATTAGAAACGAATTTTTTTCTAGGACACAAAAAGCTACTAACTTTTATCAATGTTAACTATTTTTTACCACTTTTTTACTGTTTTTTCAAAATCTGATGCTTATTTTCCATTATTTAGTTTAGCTTCTAGTTATTTGGCACTTTTTTTCATTATCTTTGAGATCATAGTTTCTTTTTCTTCAATTTGTTATTCTTCTTTACCTTATAGTAAATTTTTTCCTTTTATAGTTATTTCTAATCAATTTCTTAATATCTTCTATTATATTAATGCGATACCGCGAAAACTTCGTTCATCGTCGTACACACTTCAAAGTTCACCTTCTTTTTCCAATAGTCAACTTACAATAATGTTCATTTTACCATGTTATTATAGTTTGTAACAATGCGTACTGGCACTATTCGTGTCAAGCATGTTAAACTGAACATTTTTTTATGCACAACATATTGTTGCACATGCGCAGTAGTGCACCACAGCTGTGTAAACGTGCGCACTACAAAACAAACATTTCACATGCGCAGTTGTTTTGTATTGCTGTTACACATGCGCAATGATGCACAGTGATAGTCACACATGTGCTCTAATTAAATTTAAAAATTACGCATGCGCAGTTTTTTTTTTTTTTTTAAGTCCAACGAAAATTAAAATTTTGTTTTTTTCCATGTGCTAAATGCTTTTTGTGCAATTTACTCTTTTAAATGATATGTTTTACGCAATATATTGAACTTTTTTGTTTACACGTTTTTCTATATTTTTTTATTTTAGAATATTTAAAATGTCATTTATATTCCATATTTTTACAACTGCACGGGGAAAAGGTTTGAGGTAATCTTTCCCATATTATATGCAGGACCTCGGATCAAAGTTACAATTGAGATATTGTGTTCAAAATTCTGATAGTTATTTTCAAAAAATAAGAAAAATTTTCCCATATACGTGGTACTTGAGAGTCAAAAGTAGACTGAAAAAGACTACTCGCTTAAAGCTGTAAAATGTGCATTAAAGTTGAAAAGAGTTTGCCGAGAAATGTGCAGAAGTTTACCATGCTACGGGTAATCGGAGTTCGGGCTCAGCGTCAAGTCCAATGACTCTCCAGCATGGTAAACTCTCCTCAAAACTCGCAATTTATTCCTATCGCATGATAAATCAAACTTTCTCCCTCTTTTTCAATTTTTAATTTGCAGATGCGATCACATATTATTTGTCTGTTAATTCCACAAGAACTCTTTCTATTAAAAGGAAAAAGAATGATCTTTTAATTATTAATTTTAATACTTATATTAGAGGCTAGCCTAGCTTACGTTGAATTATATAACATGCAACTATGACAAACAAATTTTAAACGAAAACTTGTTAGATATTTCATATTTTACTGACTACTCTTTCAATTAGTTTATTTTTTAAATTCTTATAATATTTTGATTCTTTAATTGTGTATTTCTGTAAATAGTTTAATTCTTAATATTTATTTACATTTAATACTAAAATAATAAATTTTATAATAAATTAAACAATATTTGTATTTTACATTAATTAAAAAGAAAATTACCTAAAATATTTCAGATATGATGCTTTTCTTGGTTTTTTTATCATTGTAAAATTAAACTATCAAACATATATTTTACAACTTCTAAACTTCTATGTTTGTAAATTTTTTTAAATAAAAATTTCTTGTAATTTAAAGGCAGATTTTTTATATTTTAAAGTTTCTTTCTTGCTTTGAAAATTTTCAATTATGGTAATTTTTACTCTTTACTATTTTTAAATAGCTAAATGTCATTTTTTAAAATTATTATTTTTCTTACTTTTCATTTATTATACCTTTATAAGATCTACTTAATTCATTACTTTCAATTTTTAGTTGTAATAACTTTTATTTATTCAAATTCTTATTCAAAATAATATTTATTTTCGTAAATAACGTTTAACAAATTCTCTAAATCTGAGTTAGTTAAAAATAACTAGCTTGAAATCAAGAAGTTAGCTATTAATTCAAATAGCTACACTGAGAAAATAAGCCTCTGGCCAAGCAGCTTTATTTCTAGGTTAGGGTTCCTCGGGACAAAACAAACAAAACACCGGCGATGACAATCAAACTTTTAGGATACCGGAGCATATGCTCTGCTAAAATCAATTAAGTGCTTTGCAGGTGCTATATCAACAACCTCTCTCTGCTAAATTTAATCAAAAATTGGTTGTATTTAGTCAACTTATTTTCTCAGTGTATATTTCTACTAATCATTTAGTAAAAAATAAATAATTATTAGTTTAGTTTATTTTTAAGTTATATCAAAGTAGATAATATTTTAGTAAAATTCTGATTATTATTAATAATTAATTATTTTTAACTAATTCAGATTAAAAGAACAGATAGGATTTTCTAGGTTATTAAACTTTTAATGCAGAAAATACAAATTTGTTTCTATAAAAATTATTATATTAAATAACATTTATATTAATATTTTTATATATAATACATATAATATATTTTTAATAAATGAATATTTGGTTTTTTAAACATTGTAAGAATTAAAATTTTAATAAATAAGAATTTTCTGTCTAATTATTAAATTACTTTATTTAAAAATTATATAATACAGGAGTCTCGGAAATCGAAATTAACACAAGTGAAATTGATCTAAAGTGAATAAAAGATAAAGTCAAAGATTTTGTTAATTGCACCTATTTTTAATATTTAGATAATTGTTAAATTTGTACACATTATAAAAAATATTTTTTAAAATATCTACAAGTTATTTTTATAACAAGACCTTTAAGTTTTATTTAATTAATGAACTGCATAATTATAACTTTATACATTAAATAAAACTTTTTTTTAAATTAAAAAACTATTTGACATTAATATAATATTTTGGTCGTACTTTTTAGAATTTAAAATACAAAATAAGTTCTAAATTAACATTTTGAATTTGATTCACAGATTATTGCAAGACAAAAAAGAAAGATTTAATAGAAATTACCAAAATTTTGAAACTTGATTTATATAAAAAATTGATCAAGGAAGGAAGCAATAATTAACACATAATTGTTTTAAATTAAAATTATTCAGTCTAAAGATATAAGAATTAAAACCGTTTCTCATAAAGGGATACAATTCTACTCAGTTAGTATATAAGGAAAGTTTGAATCTCTAATTCCAAATGTATTCGAGCGTGTTCGGTGTGCGTGAATGTGTATTTAGATATTTGTATATTGCGGCGTAAGTTTAGTTTAGGTAAATCGCGTCTTGTATATAGTTCAAAAGAATATTAAATTAATCTTAAGGTTAAAACTATGATCGTAATTGTATCGTTAAATGTAATTATAATTAGCGAAATAAGTAATCTCTATAGGAAATAAATCTGTTATTAATATGAAGGAAATCTTTTTATTTTTTGGTTGAATAGAAAAGATCATCTAGTTGGCAAAACTTTACCATGCTGGTGAGCAGGAGCCTTGACAAGAACATTGTCAAGAATTCGAGCTCAGCGCCTTGTCATCCAGCATGGTAAAGTTTTCCCACGTGCTGTGTATAATACTACTCAACTTTCTGGCAATCGAGGAATCGCCCTCCGACCATCAAATTACCATGCTGGAGAGTGATGTGTACCCATATTTTTGTATAAAACATTTCTAATTCTTGAATAATTTCTATTATAAATTGAATGGTAAAGTTTTCTAAAAATCACTTTGATCCGAGGTGTATCATGCTAACATGGTAAACTTTATCTGAAACATTTTCTCCGTGTGCGCATGTCTTTTGTTCATAGAAAACTACTGCGCATGCGTAACTGACATATGAACCTATTGCGCATTAGTATATACTTTACCCAATGTATATAACTTTTTTGTTAACTTGTTTCTCCATTTGCTTTGACAATTAAATTTTTTTACAGTAATTTTTCTTTGTTATTGTAACAACTGCTTATGTGTATTGTTTATAGGAAAGTACTGCGCATGCGTAACTACCTTTTGGAGCTTTTGCGCATGTATAGGTGATCAACGATGTGTCTATTAAAGTAAAAAGTTTTTCTAATAATTTCTATTACAATAATAAATATTTTTACATACAAGATTATGAAATTAGTTAAAATATTTTTAAGTATTCCTGTCTGTGAGAAACTTGATTAAATTTGTTTAATTTAGTTTAAAATATTTAACATTATTTTAAATAATTCTATAAAATTCAAAATAAAAATTTATAACTATAATATTAATGACAAAAACAAATAAATAATTTCAAAAAATAACATAATAGATTAATTATAAATATATTAATTAATTATTTTTATAATTTATTATTAATTAATATTTAGTATTATTATCATTATTACTGGCAATATTTTTTAAAACAATATCTTTGAGAATACTAGATGTTATTTTTAAAATAAAAAAAATAAAATTTTAAGAATTAATTTTATATTTCTAATAAAAATTTATTATTAATTATAAAAAATTTTAAAAATATATATTATTATTACATAATATATATTATTTACTACATTTTAAATTATTCAATTATCATATTCTTCTAAAAATAGTCCGCAACGACTTAAGGTGAAATAGAATGTATTGACCTAAAAAAAATTATACATAAATAATAATTAGTTAATAGAAATAAAAAAAAGGAAAAAGGGTACTAAACATATTTATAGATTTATATATATTTTTAAGAATGCACAAAGTAAAGAAATATATAAAAGAAATAAAAAAACGAGCGAGCGTTAGCGAGCGAGGGTTGTTACGCTAGTAATAGTAATAAGTTAATATAAGTATAGTATAAGTTAATATTTTACTTTCTAGTAAATCTTTTACGAATTCTAACAATTTTAAGAATTATAGTCAATTTTACTCATTCTAGTTATTTTTTAAACACTAGTGATTTCTTTGCATAATTATTTTTCTATAAGTTTTACTGTTCTAGTTATTTTTATCCTTTTAGTGATAAAGTTTTTTTTCTCTGATTTGTCATTCTTTTTCACTTAATAGTAATTTAATTCCTTTTATAGTTACTTTTAATTATCTTTTAGTTATTTTGTTTACTGTTAAGTTACTTTGTAAAATATTGGACCTTTTCTAAATTACTCATTTTTTAACTCTCACTTACTTATTACTTAGGGAGCGTTCACAAATGACGTCACGCGTTTTTTTCAACTTTTTGACCCCTCCCCCCCTCCTGTCACGCTCTGTCACGTGAAAGTAAACACGTACCCCTAAAAGTACGTCACGTTTCTTGTCCCCCCCCCCCCCCCCTATTTTTATGATAATTTTATTTTCAACGTTAATAACAAAAAATTCAATAATAATAATTTTCAATCGGTTTTAGGGTCAAACCACTGACTTTCGACCAAAGGTGGTCGCTGAGATATTTTAATAGATATTAAAACCTATATTATATGTATTATTGAAGTGTCTAAATTCAAGTTCTGAAATTGTTTTAGAGATATTTTATATTTTGCATCCGTAAATTGTAATTAAAGAAGCAATTGTCAAGAAAAAATGGCGTTTTTAATGCACATTTCAAATATTATTTATTTAGAAAGAAAACATTGAATTCCCATATTGTAAAGAAAATATGATTAATTAATATCTAAATATTTATTTTATTTAATATAATTTTGTAGATAATGAAAAATAATAATAATAATACAATCAATTTCAATGTGATCATAAATCTGTCACTTTTTACGATTTTTAAAAGTCTATTTTTTAGAAACCTACTTAATAATATTTTATTGAAACTTACCGTAATTATTAATTTATGCACTTTAATTATATTTTCACTAAATTCAAGACAAATATTTACTTTATTACTAAGTAATATCGTCTTAAAATTTCCGAATTAACCCCAAAGCAGACATTTTTAATCTTATATAAGTTTTTTCTGGATGAAATTAAAAATTCAACACTTTGCACATACCTAAGTTTATATAAAATCTTCAACATATTAAATTTTTGTGAGAGTAATTTGCTTAGTTTTTGAAGTTTGTCCGAAGTTTGTCGATCCATTATTTATTTTAAATTCAAACTTATTTTCGTAAATATTTTTATAACGACAAACTTGGGAGTGTATTTTTTACAATGACAAAATAACCTTTTTTCATTACTTTTTTAAACTTGAATAATTCGAAAACTAAGCAAATTGCTCTCGCAAAAATTTATTATGTTGAAGATTTTATATAGACTTAGGTATGTGCAAAGTGTTGAATTTTTAATTTCATCCAGAAAAAACTTATATAAGATTAAAAATGTCTGCTTTGGGGTTAATTCGGAAATTTTAAGACGATATTACTTAGTAATAAAGTAAATATTTGTCTTGAATTTAGTGAAAATACAATTAAAGTGCATAAATTAATAATTATGGTAAGTTTCAATAAAATTTATTATGTAGGTTTCTAAAAAATAGACTTTTAAAAATCGTAAAAAGTGACAGATTTATGATCACATTGAAATTGATTTTATTATTATTATTCATTATATACAAAATTACCTATATTAAATAAAATAAATATTTGGATATTAATTAATCATATTTTCTTTACAATATGGGAATTCAATGTTTTCTTTCTAAATAAATAATATTTGAAATGTGCATTAAAAACGCCATTTTTTCTTGACACTTGCTTCTTTAATTACAATTTACGGATGCAAAATATAAAATATCTCTAAAACAATTTCAGAACTTGAATTTAGACACTTCAATAATACATATAATATAGGTTTTAATATTTATTAAAATATGTCAACGACCACCTTTGGTCGAAAGTCAGTGGTTTGACCCTTTATTATTCTAAATTTGCAGTCATTTGGGTTTATTACTGATATTTGGTTAATAATTAGATTATTACACTGTGATTAAAAAAATTTTGTTATTTTTCGCACAACAAATACATTAATGACTGTTTCAAATCATATACCTCGAACTTTAAGTATTAAATACTTATAGGTCATTCTCCATCAGATTTTAGTTTATTTTTCTTCAATTTATTAATCTTTTTTACTTTACAGAATTTTTTTTTCTTTTATACATAATTATTTTAAACAACTTATTATTTTTAACAAGAATTATTTTTAACAACTTCTATTTATTATCATGTTGTCTAGTTTTTTTAAAAATTCTAAGAATTTTTAAGAACTATAGATGTTTTTACACTTTCTAGTTCTTTTTTAAACTCTGGTATTTTGTTGCACAAATGTTTTTTTCAAATTAGTTATTGTTAGCTTTCTTGCAATTTATATTTAGTTTATAGTATTTTCAATTTATTATTCTTTTTACACATAATTATTTTATTCATTTTCTAATAACATCTTATCAATTTCTAGTAATTATTTTACTTTCTAGTAAGTTTTTAAAATTCTGGTTCTTTTATTACACAGTTATTATTTTTCTGCAAGTTTTAGTTATTTCTAACTTTTTGGTAATTCATATTTACTTTGTAGTTTTTTACAATTTGCCATTTTTTTCAAATAATAATTTTTATTAATTTATTATTTACATAAACAGCCTCATTCAAAAGATATTCTTTTTCTAGTTATTTTTTATCAATTTCAAGTTACTATTTTACTTTCTAGTAATTTTTAAATACCTTCGTTCTTTAAAGTATCAAAGTTTTAAGTTAAATAAATAAATAAATTTATTGCACAATTATTAGTTTTCCGACACTTCTAGTTATTTATCACTTTTTGGAATACATATTTAGTTTGTAGTTTTTTTTCAATTTGTAATTCTTTTTTCACATAATAATTTTATTCATTTTTTAATTACTTTATATCAAGTTCTGGTTATTATTTCACTTTCTAGAAATTTTTGTAATTCTGGAACTTTTATTGCAGAATTATAAATGCTGTGCAAGTTTCAGTTATTTATAACTTTTTGCTAATACATATTTAGTTTATAGTTTTTAGCAATTTGTTATTATTTTTTTACATTTTAATTTTTACTTATATATTTACAGCGAGCTCGCTCAAATTTTAGTCATTTTCTATTTACTTTTTATCAATTTCTAGTTCTTATTTTACTTTCTAGTGATTTTTTTTTATTCGGTGCTTTTATTTGCACAATTATTATTTTTTTGCAAGTTCAAGTTATCTTTAACTTTCTTACAATTCATATTTAGTTTATAGTTAATTTCAAATTTTTAGTCTTCTTTCACATAATAATTTTATTAATTTTTTTTTAGTTACTTCTTATCAATGTCTATTTTTTATTTTATTTTCTAGTAATTTTTTTAAATTCTTGTACTTTTACATCACAATTATTATATTTCTTTAAATTCTAGTTATTTTTAACTTTTTGGTAATTCATTTGTAGTTTATAATCTTTTTCAATTTGTCTTTCTTTCATTCAATAGTAATTTTATTTTTTCTAGATACTTATCTCTAACTTCTAGATATTATCGTACTTTTGAGTTGTTTATGATAACTTTGCAGTGATTATTTACAAAATTATACCAGCTTTAAAATGGATATTTGTTTATATTTAAAAGTTATTACAACTTTTTTATTTTCTAATTATTTATTTTTCAACTTCTATTTTGCTTCAGTTTTTATTAATTCTCCTTTATTTTATTTTATCTTTTAATTTTTTTTTATTCCATAGAAATATCTTTTCAGTTTGTCATTGTTATTTCTATTTATAGTAATTTTCATTTCTTTTCTACTTATTGTAGATCAAAATATATTTTTTTTAATTTCTCTATATTTTTTTAGTTATTTTCATTACTTTTAAGTAGTTTTCACCAATACGTAGTTATTTTTTAACTCTTTTATACTTTATTGTTTTTTTCTAATTACTTTTCTCCGATTTCTAGTCATTTTCCTTTTTACAGTAATTTTGATTTTTATTCTACCTTTTATCAAATTCTAGTTATTTTTTGACGTTTTAGTACTTTTTTCAGTTGCTAAATTATTTTTCAATAAATTCTAGTAACTTTTATAAATGTATAGTTATTTTTTGCAGTTAATAGTTAATCAGTCAATTTCTTGCAGTATTTTTTACTTTTTAGTCATTCTTATTTTTAATCAACTTTTATTCATTATTTTCGTTTCCAGCGATTTTCCTCAAGTTTCTAGTTAACCTTGTTACTATCTAATTATTCTTTTCTTTTTATTTATTCCTTCTTATTTCTCGTTATTTTTTCTTTCATTAAATCATTTTCACCTTTTCTAGACAGTTTTTCATTTCCCAGTTATTTTCTACACAACTCTTAATTTTCGTCTATGTCTAGTTATTTTCCAACTTTCCAGTAATTTTTTTTCACTTTTTCTAATTCGTTTTAATCTCCAATTAGTTTTTTTTTCTTCAAGTTAATTTTATAACGAAACTGTTACGATTTCTAAGAAATACTCTGTTGTCAGATATTTGTGCTTATGTACATATTTGCTAACAAGCAGGTCGATAATTGTATTTCCTTAATTAGATCGGCGTTATATAAATAAATGTTAAGTTGTAGCGTCACTTTGTATCTCGTGACCTTTAGATTATTCCTGTTTACCACCCCTTTAGGCATCGACGCGTCACAACGTTTCAAACACCGGAGGATATTTGATAAGCCTTGTTACCCCTATCAAATACCACTTTCTCTTGATTTTGAATTTCTCCATTCTACTTAATTATTCAACTGAATAACAAATAGAATAACTTATTTGACAAAAAGGAAACGGGCCAATTCTCAATCAAGCCAAATCACGTAAAACAAAAGAAAATTTCAATTTAACATCCCGACTTGAAATAAAATTCAAGAGATCCGAACCTATAATCAAACGATCGATCTTCACTTTATTTTGCCGAGACTTTTTTTTCTAGTCAAGTAGTCGTGATACCAGGCAGCAGATTTGAGAATTGCACATTAAAATTTTTTCGATTAAAGTCTGGAGCAGAAGTTGGTGAAGATTTATATTAGGAATCTGTAGGTTCTTGTCGTTTCGCACTGGATTTTGATGTAGATCGTCTTAATTTAAACCTTTCATCTCTTGAACTTATCGTGCTCGAGGGTATAAAATATTCTAACCTGGAAGTGATAGATGTCAAGCTCAGGAAATTTCTTTCTTTTTTTTTTTCTTAAATTGTTAAAAAGAAAAAAATAATCCTCCCCGTTTCATTTATTTCCTGACAATTTTCAGATAAACGAATCTCAATTGAATTAATTTCCACGAAATAAAAGATGCTTGATTTTCAATTAGTGAAAAAATCAATTATCATATATATTGCTTGACCTCGAAGTAGACATGTTTTTTCTTTCTTCATCGATTAAGGTGCGGGTCCCTGAGCAAATTTGGCGATACGCCAACGACGTAAGTGAAAGCCATTCTTTTTCATGGTCGTTATACGATTTATATAATTTGCAGTAAAGTTCTTTAAGATTTTATTCTTCAAAGAAGAATAGACATTTCCTGCAAGTGAAATCCATTGAACAGTATAAATATATATTTTTTGCATTAAATTTATCATCGAGTTTGAAGAATTAAATTCTTCCGATTTTGATGAAATTTGAAAATGTTCTTTGAATTGATTTAAATATATGTAATATGTGAAAATAATAAGAATATATATATAAGAACAATGATAAGATACTAATTCGATAAAAATTAAGTAAATTTCGTATTTCCAGTTACGATTATTTGTTCTCAGTATAGTTAAAAAAAATTAAATTAATTAGATTCTTTTATAAAAATGCTTGCAATGAATGCTGGAGGATAATTTATTAATTTTTAACACTAGTTTTTAAAATTTACATTGTTGTGTTTTAAAGAGGCATTTTTTTAAATGCAGAGTTCGTGTATGGCTGACATTTTACGATGAAGAAAGTGCAAAAAAGCTTTCGTTCAGTGAATATCCACTTCCGTACTAGAACGTTCTATCTCTGCACTCTCACAAAGTTGGTGTACCCTTCTTTTTTTTTTTTAGATATTTTCAGATCCAGCTATTCTTTTATTTTAACAATTCTTTTTCTACGGCCTCTGAATTTCACGAAAACAAATAAATCTTTACAATAAAAAAAATATATTTTTCAAAACAAAAGTATTAAATGAGGAAAAATTGTTCTGTCCTTTTTTCCTTCCTGAAAAAATATTGAAAAACTTCATATATCTTTCTTAAATTAACTGAGAAGATAACCTGTTATTATTTTCTTCATTCTGCTTACAAACTGTGTTCAAAAAACTTGTTAATATTTAAAACAATTCGCTTCATAAAATTGTCAACAAGTTTAAAACTCTCCGGGGAGTTATTAAATCCATTCACCTTGATTGTGAGTTTTTAAGGAGAGATATTATTTTTCTTTATTAAAAGTTTGACAACGATGAGGAAATTAATTTTAATAACAAAAACTTTCTTTTTTAACAATTACATTATTCAAAATTTCTGGATTAATTTATTATTATCATCATTACAAGAAAATAAACAATTGATACATTCATTAAATTATTTATTTGCTCGTTTAATAAAATTATTTACAACTTTCATTTTATTACAATATTGCGTTTTTCTATAGTAATTTTAATTTAATGATTCTTAGCTGTAAAGTTTAACAAGCTACTTTTTAAATTTCATTATTATTCAATCATTTTAACGGTCAATTATTTTTCGACTTTATTAACTTTGAATTTAATTATCCTATTATTTTATAATCCAAAGTTTATTTCCACTTCTGTATAATATATACATACACAAATATCTCGTACATGTAATTCATTTTAGGTTTAAACTCTGGTTATTAAGGAAAGACACTGAGCAGATAAATTATATTATATGCGCCCATAAAGCCAACATTAATTTATATATAGCAAGCATCATGCTGTGAATAAATATATAATTTATTCTCAGAGGTACAAAAACCATCAAAAATTTAACAATTCTTTAATTTTTCATACAAATTTATAACAGGACATTTGAATCCAGTTCATTTTCGATTCAGATTTCACTGATAAACAGATTTGGAATGCAAAATTAAAGTTTTGTTGGCTCAAGCAAATTTTTTTGTTAATATACGAGGAACAAAATTGTTTTGTTGTGTCAACAAAATTCTTTTCTTGAATTTGTATATAACTTTAACAAAAAAATTTAATAGTCCCAACAAAACTTTTTTGCGCTTAATAAGCATTTTGTTGGTTAGATATAAAAGAAAATAAATGAGGAATAAAGTTAAATACAGAGTATACAAATGACATCTTAATGTGTAACTTTCTTTTTAATTATTAAATTAATTTATAATAATTTTTTTACATTCAAGTGACAATATGTCTTTTAATATTACTAAAATGTAGTAATTTGAGAAATTTAGACAAATGGCATTTCCCATATAATCACTAAAGTTAACTTTAAGATAGAAAAATTGTAATAATTTATTTATAAAAGAATGTTTTTTGTATTTAAGACGTTTTCTGTTTAATTAAAGCCTTTCATAATTAGGGGATTTAAGGGTTTTGGTAATTTTTTCTAGTTAACAAACAAAAATTTATAAATCGTCTGGGTTAAGTCGAGATATTAATAAATTCAAAATTCTATGTTATAATAAAATTTGGTTCTAATAATTAACAGTGACAAATAGATTTTCAAGGTTAGATTACAGAGTTTTATTTGATTTTGCTTTTTTACGAATAAGTTTAATAACTCTTTAACAAATATAGTTTTTACTTATAAAACTGAAGTATTTTCAAGTAACGAATGTTTGTTATTTGCTTTAACTAAGAATGAAATTATAAAATAAATTAAACCTTTAATAAGATTTTGTTTTATTTCATTTGCTAAAAACATAATCTTATTCCATACGGTTTATTATTGAACTTTTAAATTTAAAAATATCCTTAATTAACCTATTTTACTAATTTCATTATATGATTATTGTCAGTGGCGTAACTGTGAGAGCAAGGGCCCTGGGACAAAAAGAAAAATGGGTCCCCAATTATGAACAATAATTTACAATTTTAATTCATTCATTCATTCTGTTCACACCTGAAATTTGTCACTAGATGTTTTTTCCTTTTAAAGTTTTAAATCACATTTTACCTTTTCAAAATGTTCTCAAATTTTTAATTTATAGCAATTTTGCATTGACTAAAAGTCCAATTAATCCACGTTTCAAAACTACTAAATTTAAACTTTAAAGTGATTTAACATTTTTTTAATTTTTAATAATTCTTTTCTATTATGATTTCAATTATATAAAATACAATTTTGTACTATTTGTTTCATTTTTTTAAAACTATTTTCGGCAATTCTTAATTATTTTAATAATTTTTCAATTGTTTTCCTCATTCTTAAATTTACCTTTCTCAAATTTTAATTATTTTGTTTAGTTTTCTCAATCACTTTTCCAGTTTTAATTACTTTTGCATTGTCATAAAAGCAATTTAATGATTTATTCCTAAATTTTAATTATTCATCGCAAATTAAAATTAATTTTTTTAATGTACCATTATCTTTGTCATTTTGTAATTATTATTTTCAATTCTTAATTATTTTAATAATTTCTGAATTAATTTCCTAAACTATCAAATATACATCACAATTTTCAATTATTTGGTTCAATTTTCATTCCTTTTTATTATTTTGCAATTATTTTCTCCATCTTTTAATACTTTTATTATTTTTCAATTAATTTCCTAAATTTTTAGTTATTATCTAAAATTTATATTATTGTCATCAATTTTCCGTGTTTTAAACGATTTTACAATTATTTTTATTATTTTGGCAATTTTTTAATTATTCTTTTTAGTTAAAATATTTTAAGTAATATCGTAATTATTTTCTTTTTTTAAACATATATATTCTATAATTTTTTCAATTATTCCTCTCATATTTTATTAACTGTCTTCAATTTTTTCATATTTCAATTTTTTTTCTCATTAGTAAATTATTTTCAGCATATTTCAAATATTTTTTTTAATTTTAAAAATTAATTTTACCATTTTTTAATTATTTTGTTCAATCGTTAACTATGATTCTCCATTTCTAAAATTATTTTCTAAGATTTTTAAATATTTTTTTAAAATTTCAATTATTTTCTTTAATTTTCAATTATATTTATTTGTCTTCATAATTTCTGAATTACTATACTGAACTATCAAATATACATATCGGAATTTTTAATTATTTTGTTTAGTTTTAATTTCCTTTTATTATTTTGCAATTATTTTCTTCATCTTTTAATACTTTCATTATTTTTCAATTAATTTCCTAAATTTTCAGTTATTATCTAAAATTTAGGGGCCCGTATCATTTTGACACACATTTTTTTGGGCAACTTGTTATATCGTACTTCCGAAGATGAATGTTATATTTTACTCCTTCTGAAATCAAAGATTTTAAGCCTTATTTATTTAATAATTGATTTTAATACATTAAATTAATATTAAAATATTTAATTAATCCAGTAAGTTCAATTATTGAATAATTAAAACTTAAAAATCTTTGATTTTAGTAGGAGTAAAATATAACATTCATCTTCAGGAGTACAATATAACAAGTTGCACGAAAAAATTTGTGTCAAAATGATACGGGCCCAAATTTAGATTATTGTCATCATTTTTTACGTTTTTTACACGATTTCTCAATTATTTTTTTATTTTTTGCTTAAAATCAAATTCTCTAATTTTATATTATTTTCTCCGAATTAAATTTTTTTTATATTTTTTTAAAATAATTTTCAAAAATTTCAATTATTTATCTGAAATTTCAATAATTTTTTTCATTAATTTTCGATTAATTCTGCGATTTTTTAATTATTCACTTTAATTAAATGTTTTAAGTAATTTTGTAATTATTTTCTTTTTTTAAACATATATTTCATAATTTTTTTCATTATTTCTTTAAAATTTTATTTACTGCTTTCAATCTTTCATATTTAAATTATTTTCATCATATTTCAATTATTTTTCTCAATCTTAAATTATAGTCAGCATTTTTCAATTATTTTTTTCAATTTTTAATTATTTATATCATTTTTCAATTATTTTCCTCGATTGTTAATTTTTATTCTCAATTCTAAAATTTTTAAGTATTTTTCTAAAATTTCAATTATTTTCTTTAATTTTCAGTTATTTTCATTTTTTCAATTGATTTCTAAGATCTTCATGTAATTTTATTAAATTCAATTTTTTTTTATTTAAAACAAAATTCTGTAATTTTTTCAATTATTTCACTCAAATGTGATTTATTTTTTACAATTTATCATTGTTTGTATTCTATTTCAATTATTTTCTTCAAGTTTCAAATTGTAAAATCATTTTCCAATTATTTTCCAAAATATATATGCTTCAATTTTCAATTTTGTTCATTTCTTTTATAATTTCAAAAATTTTAAACTATTTATCTGATATTTCAATTATTTCATTCAATTTTCAATTATTTATATGATTTTTGTTATATTAGTTTCTTCCATTTTCAATTACTTTTGTTCTTTTTGGTAATTACCAAAAAGTTTTTAATTATTTTTGTTTAATTAAAAATTATTCTCTTGAATTTTAAAGTTTAAACTATGTTCATCTTGTTTCATTTATTTTCTCTAATTTTTAATTATTTTCTTTTCTTTTCAATGAACTTCTGAAAGTTTTAAGTATTTTTCTGAAATTTTCTTTAACTTTTCTTCAGTCAAAATATATTATGTAATTTTTTCAATTATTTTCTCAAATTTTAATTATTTTTTTTAATTTTATATTATTTATCTGAATTTCCAATCATTGTTTTTTGAATTTCCATATTTTTAATTATTTTCCCTAATTTTTCATTATTTAATTTTTTCCAATTTATTTTTAAGATTTTCAAGTAATTTTCTTAAATTTTAATTAAATTCTTTATTTTTAAAACATTTCTATGATTTTTGAAATTACTTTCCTGAACTTTTAATTGATATCATTTTTTTCAATTAATTTGAAAAATTTGCAATTATTTTGTTTAATTTCAATTATTTTTTGCAATTTTTTTTAATTCTAAAATTTTATAAATTTTGTCCTCCTGAGCCCCACTTTGCCCCTTAATAGTTATGCCACTGATTATTGTACTTAAAAGATTTCTTGAAAACAGAACAAAAACACGCATTGGCATTATCGATAATCATTCTGCCAACAAAACATTTCAATAAACTCAAACAACATTTTTTATTGATTGCTTAACAAATCTATTCTGCCATAAATACATTGTTAACTTTTGCATTGTTTATTTCCTGAATTCATGATTTTCGAATCATTTCATTATCAAAAATAATTAATTTCTAATCTCTCTATATAATACCATGTTTGAATTTTTTGTATCTCCGCACCAGGTGCATAACAAAGCTTTTCAAAAAATTGAAAAAACACGTCTATTCAGGCGTTAATTAGCTAATGTATTTGAAAAATTTTAATTATGAGTAATTTCATTTGCAATATACATTAAATTAACTCTATGCGTTACTAATTTAATTCTACTTAATTCTAATCTTAACCCTCTTTTGCATTCTAGCCCCCTTCATTTTTTTCCTCAATATTTGATTCTTCTTGGTTTTTTTCCTCCATCTTAGGGCCATCACTTTCACCCGTTCTTTAATTAACTGCCTTTTCCGAAATCCGTCAATCATTATTTCCCCAAATAATGCGACAATTGAGAAAAACAGTCCGATAACAAGTAAAAGAAATCCAGGGGCAAGTTGAGCCAGACCAAGAACGGCGTCTGATAACAAATCTTGCTCCAAATCATCATCATCTCCCAAGACATAATGACTTTCCCAAAAGCCAACAAAGCCACCTTCAGTCAGACTCATTATCTTCCTCTCAATTTCGTCGAGATACGGGAGACCCTTCCAAACGGCAAAAGAAAGTGGATAGCTGCTCAGTGGTTCCTTCAATTGTGACACTTTTTTTATGTCAAAATTATCATCAGTCGTGGAAAAATTTAGCATTGCTACAAGTGCCATTTCGTCGCTATGGCCATTAATCAATTCTTGCAATTGTTGAAGATATTTCTCGTAATTTAGAACGACAAAATTGTCATAAATTGTTTTAATAACGGCACTATTGCTCAAATCATTCGCTACATTATCGTATTTGGAATCAGTCAAAGCAAACAATTCTCGTAGACGTCGAGTTCCTCCGTACTTGATCCCATCGGAAATTAATTCCTCCATTGTTTCGATTTGTTCATTGGCCTCCTGGACGAGCACGCCGGATAAAGCGGCAAGATAGCTTTGAGACAAAAAGAAGCTAAAAATAGACCAAGATAAATATTCGATTCTGCTGGCCAACTTGACTGGCTGCTCTGTAGTGGAAGTTCCGATTATTAGGGCAAACACGTCCAGAAGGGAGATATCTCGTAAAAAGGAACTTTTTAGAAAGACAGTGAGAATTAAAATTGCTAAGATTGCATACCAAACGTTGTACTCAAACGGAGCAATCAGTCCTTCGAGAGAAAGATTTGATTCGGTGGGTATCAGCCAAACGATCTTTGCCACCTGTTGGAAAAAATAGTATTTATTTATTATTATTATTTAGTTATTTATTTACTTGTTTAAGGAGGATAGTTTAAATGAGCTAGTCAAGGTAAAAAAATTTTTTTTTCAAAAATGCCAAATATGAAATCAAAAGTTTTAAGTAAAACTAAATTTTATATTTGTAAACAATATTCCTTGTGTTCCGACATTAAAAAATGTAAAAGTAATAAAATTTTAAAGAAAAATAGTAATTTTTTTAAGAAGGTAGTGCAGAGCATTTAGAAATCTGTCAAACTAACCATGATTTTAATGACAGCTACAGAATTTTCGATTTTAAATTTATGATTATTATTTGAAAAATATTTTGTTCAGTGAGAGTTATTGAAACTTTAACTAAATAAATTTATATTTTATTAAAAGATTTTTGTGTTACTTCTCTTTTTACGCCAAAAAATTCGTTTTAAAATTTTGTCGTTTTATTCGAATCTTCGCTGTATTTAACTCTTTTAGTCTCTTGTTTTGTGCTTTCAACATAAAAATTATTTTTTTTGCAATATTTTAATTTTAGGATAAATATTACTCAACAACTAAACAGTAAATCTTTTGGTCTTTCAAGAATAATATGATCCTTGAATATTGAATTATTTTTGTTTTAATTTTGAATTAAAACCTAATTGTACATCAAAAGTTATTAAATGATATATTTTAAGTTACTAATTTTTTTCGCGTCGGCCTTTAGAAAAATGCAAAATATTAAGAAATATAGTGAATTTTGAAAAACAAGATCTCAGAAACTATACGGTAAAATTATCTTAAGCTTAACAATAATGTGCATTAATATTTTATTTATTTTTGCTGAAAACTTCTAACTTGTTCCGACGATTAGTGATTTTCAACTAACCTTCTTAAATGTAAGTACATTTTTTAAGAAAGTTTAAGGAGATAAAATGATTTTGGATATTCGTTATCATTTCAGTCAGGAAACTTCTTTACCGACATTTTATCCTAGACTCGAACCACAAGATTGTACTTATCTTAGACTCAAACCAGGTGGCAATTTTTATTCATCTGAGGGTTCGAAAGTGTAGATTAGAGTTGTAAAAATCTCGGTAATTTAAAATCCGATTATAACACTGAAAAAAATTTTCGTGAAATATCCAACTACTTTCCCTTAGTAGAATGAAAATCAATCAATTGAACTAGTTTTGTAGTAAAGAGAGACGTTTTAACTTACTAAAATGAACTACTTTTTCTTAGTTGTAAAAATATCATTAAAACAATTTTTAAAAGTAGTAGAATTATCTGCAATACAACAGTTAATTGGTGAAAGTAGTAAAATCAATGACAAAGAATAGTTCCGTTAATGTTATTCTTAGTTCACTTAACTAAGATTTTATATTTAACTCAATTACAAAAAAATAACTGGGGACTTATTCCACTAAGAACTTTAGTTAAAAAGTAGTCAAATCTACTAAGAATTTTTTTCAGATTATTCTCGAGGATATAAACGAGAATATTCTCCTTCAGGAGAATTTATGAGAATTTTCTATGTTTGAACGAGATCCACTATTTTGAAATACAAACAATTTATTGAAATAAAAATAGATAAATAACAAAATAATTATCATTACAAATTAACTATAAGTCAGTGAAGTGTAAAAACTATTATTAAATATAACAATTATGAACAGTGTTTTATATAAATTATGAAAAATGTGATTTCTTATACCTAACTAGTTTAAACAACGATTAGTTTCTGCAGCTTAGGTTATCAGCAATTGTAAATATTTTAAATATAATAATATTTAAAAAAAATAATGTCAAATTTTGCAAATTAATTGAAAAAAACGATTAAAATTGTCAAAAGTAATTTAAAACTAGAATTTATTAAAAAAAAAGAATTTTAAATGCAAAAAAATGAAAAAACATTAATTATTTTACGAATTTTTGATCAATTATAAAATTTATATAGGTCAATCTATTCGTTTTGAGATATAATAATATATAAATTATAAAAATTATAATTTCTATTTCCTAACTAGATTAAACAACGGTTAGATTCTGCATCTGATGTTATGAGTAATTGTAAATAGTTTAAATATTATATTATTTAAAAAAAATAATGTCAAATATGGCAAATTAATTAAAAAAAAAAATGAAAACGATTAAAATTGTCAACAGTAAGTTAAAAAATAATAGAAATGTTTTAAATATAAAGAAAATAATTTAAATTAGGGAAAAATACTTTAAATTGAAAAAGTAAGAGTAATGAAAAAGTGGAGAGTTCTTTAAAATGTTGTTAAAATTTGTTAATGCAAAAAAAAACTAACAAAGACATGGAATTTAAAAAAACGGTTCAAAGTGTTTTTTTGTTCTGTTGTGAACTACAGATTTTCATGATAGTTTTAACATTTCAGAAAATCAATGGAATTTTGTTGACACGGTTCAGCTGGACTAAGCCAATAATAATGTTTAAAAAATTGAAAATTAATGACTAAATTTAAATCAAATCTGAATTTGAGATAATAACTTAAAATTTAGGGAATCAATTGAAAAATAATTAAAATAATTAAAGAATGGAGAAAATAATAATTGCAGAATGATAAAAAGAAATGAATATTGAACAAAATAATTGAAAATTGGGAGATGTATTTGAAAGTTCAGGATAAAAGTAAGATCACATTATTTATTAAATGATTTAGTTATAAAACATTATATTAAATAAAAAATGAACTAACAAATTTTTAATGTAAAAAAATAATCCAATTGTTAAAAGTGAAAATGTGTGACACGGAAATATGATAAATTATTGTCAATAAATGTTAAAAAACTTTTATTTGCGTTGAGTAATACATTATTTATTACCTAATAAATAATCTATTTCATCCAAATGAATCTATTACTTGGAACGAATAAACTTTTTATAGGCTATAAATCATCCAGGAAAAATTACTATATGATCAATAAAAATTAAATTGATGAAATATTATTATTTATCGATTTCAGGGAGTTTTTTTTATTAATTTGATTAAATAATTTCCTTTATTATTATTTAGCAATATTTATTATGTAAAATTGTTTTCATTATTTTTTAATACACAAACAGTTTGTGAATGTTTTCTGATCTAATAAATTCGTTTAGAATTATTATATATTTATTCGTTATCAGGTTTTTTATTAAAATTATTTGTTACATAATTATATTAGTCTTAATCATTGGAAAACCAAAATAGTCTTTACTTGAATGGAATTTAAAATTAAATTTTTTTTGCTTTGTTGTCTGTAGGTGGGATCTTTTTACCGTTTTAACGATTTATCAATTTTTTAAATTTACATTTCTTAGAATCTCTAGCACAATTAATTTTCAAATTCTTTGGTATAGAAAAAATATTTGTATTAATAGTTAATTACTTTTATCATTAATGTATTATCAATATTTATTAAGCATATTTCACTTTGTTATTGTAATGAACCATTCAAAACTTGTAATTAAATTCCAAATATTGTTATACAGGATTCATGAATTAATTAATCAATTTATAAAGGTGTTTGAGAAGTAATTAAATATATTATTAATGTTTATTTTAACTCGATCAATATTATTTATATAGTTAATAACATTTAATTAAATACTATAAATCAAAACGTTGATAAACAACATCAAACTAATTTGAATGCATTATTTACATTTGTGTAAATATCAGTATTAAATAAATACGATTAATTATTTCTATAAGTACTATAAGTACAGTTACTAATTTTGTCGCAATTAGGTTCAAATTTTGGTTGCTCTTATACGGTGCTAGTTTTATAAAAGTAAACTCAAATCGTCTTATACATAAATTTCTAGTTTCCGTGAACTTCTGTTTCAGAATACTGTTTATCTGACTATTCGAGTAGCTAGGATTTATTCCTCTAAGACTGTTTGAGTTTCGTATCTGGCCAAAAGCATGAATATGTACTAGGAAAGAGCTTTTCATCAAATATGCAATCGTCATGTTCGGAATTAATCGAGAATATCAGAATAAATTAATGTACACCGTAGAGAGAAGATTGAAACCATTCATGTATATATCGAATTGTTTAAATGGAAATGTGGCTTTTGACTTTTTGATTTTGGTAATATTTTATTTTTAGGCTGAAACTCTCTTCAACCTGCATCACAAATCAATGTATTAAAAAATCTTTATTACCTGATTAAAAAAAAATAGAATTTTTCAAATTTTTTTTTTTTTTCTATTTAATTTTTGCAAATTTTTATGTGAATTCGAAAAAAGGTTTAAAGAAAGAAATCTCTTAACTCAGGAAAAAAGATACTTTTTTCCCACACCCTCAGAAAAAAAGCGATAAAAATCAAGATATGGCAGGTAGAAATAATTTTTTTGAAGCATAAAAAACACCCTATAATCATTTACACTTTAGTCCTTTCACACAGAAGGAAAATGTGAAAATTCAATGCAGGTAAATTGTTACCATCGTTTTTACTCGGAGGCATTTCCATGAGAGAAATTAATTTTCGATCACGTTTGAAAATATAATACTTGAACTTCTGACACAATTTTTCCTATTATCTGTCACTAATCTTTTTCTGTGTTTTATTAATGATTCTTTAGAGGTTGATATCGTATTGATTTTGAACAATTAGGGGAGACCGAGGAGGAAAGTAACAAAAATCAGTTTTTTGATACTAGCATTAAAACTATTTGTCGGATAAGTTCTGTAAACATATTAATCGAAAGCTTGGATTTTCACCTATTGAATAAAATTGGAATTAAACATTAATAATAATTTGATAGTTCACTGCAGGACTTTTTCATCAGCTCTTTATTTGTTACTTTCCTCCTCACCCCTGAGGTGGAAAGTAACAGCACAAAGGAGGAAAGTAACACTTTAAAATTAAGGCTATCATTTCAAATATAAAACTGCTATTAATTTAAATTATTTTTATTCTGAACATATAAAAATACAAAGTGCTATTAACTACATTTTGTACATAATTGGCAGATATTTTTGCAATTTTTTGAAATTAAGTTTTTTTTATCTATTTAGTATTCGTTGAATAGCAATGACATTAAAAAAGCATCGTTTCTTAAAAATTCAAATCAAAATAAGTCCAATATTTAATCTTTAAAATATAAAATAAACATATAAAATCACATACACTGAAAAAAAAGATAAAGTAACTTCTACTATTTAAAAGTAAAACCTAAACTGACCAAAATTTCTGCGCATATCTGGCAATTTTTACAATTTCCGAAGTAAGTTTTAATTATTTTACTAAAAGTTACTTCAGAAATAGTAAAATTTACTCCGGAAATAGTAAAAACTGCTTGACCTGCGCAGAAATTCCAGTCAGTTTAGGTTTTACTTTTAAATAGTAAAAGTTACTTAATATAAGAATTCCGTTTTCTCAGTGTAGTTATAAAAAAGGAGGAGGTTTATAAAAATAAAGCATTAGATGAGGAGGAAAGTAACAACGTGTTACTTTCCACCTCACCCCTTTTTCCTTGGATTTCAAAAAACAAGTTTAAATTACACAAAAGTATTTCGCATTTTTTAATTATGTACTAGCACGACTTAAAGATAAATAAAAAAGCTTCAAAAAAACGAAAAGTATATTTAAAATATCTATAAAATCAAAAAAATATGACATTTTGATAATTTAGACAAAAACTTACTTTTGACGTAATTTTTGCACAAAAGGTCAGTATCAGATATATAGCTTATGGTAGACCCGTAACATAATTTGGGGGAGGTAGAGGGGTCAAAATTGACTAAAAATTATTTGAGGACTATGTCTGTTCGCTCATTGGTTTAGAAGTTATAAGCGTTGTTACTTTCCACCTCTGTTACTTTCCTCCTCGGTCTCCCCTATTGTAATTTTCATACAAAACATTTTATTTTTTTTATATATTTTTTTATTGTAACTTTTGAGAAAAAAGAGAAAAAGCAGAATTTTAAAATAGTAAAAATATTTTGTATTTTATTTTTTAATAATAGTATAAGATAATATAATATTAAGATAATAGTGTAAGAAACTTCGGTTTATTTTTTTACCCTTCAATTTGACGTTTTTTTAACTTTATAGTCATTTTCCTTTCTTTTTAGTTAGTTCCGATTAAATTCTTCTTGCAATTTCTTTCTTTTAAATTTACTTCGTTTCTTAATTACTTTTTATCAACTTCTAGTTATTATATGTACTTATTAATCATTCTTTTTTATTTTATTGCTTCATTTTTTCCAATTTGTCATTATTTTTAATTTGTAGTAGAATTTTTCTAAATTTAAAATTACTTTTCAGTTCTCAATATTTGTTCTACGGTTTTTCTTACTTTTTCTTCGATTTGTCATTTTTCTATTTCATACTTTTTTTCGTCCTCTTTTACTTATACCTGTAATTTAATTTGTAATAGTTAGTAATTTTTTTTCACTTTTAAGTAACTATATATTTTTAGTTTTTTCTTCAATTTTTCTTCGTCTTTTACTTTTATAATAATTTTTTCCCCTTTTTTGTAACTTTTTTACTATTTACTTATTTAGTAAATTGACTCTACTTTTAAGTTATTTTCATTATTGTCTAATTATCTTTTGAATTCTGCTTTTTTTAATTTTAGTCTTTTAATTTTAATTATTTGCTCATTAAATGTGAATTAGTGATTAACTACTAATGAATTAGCGAAAAATCGGTTACTATTAAAGAATGTAAAATTTCACTACTTTTTAGTAGAAAACTACGAATTCGAAAGTGAAATATCTACTAATTGAAAAAGCAAACTTTCACTATTATACAATTAATAGATATTTCACTTTCAAATTAGTAGTTTTCTACTATTAATTAGTAGTTGTATACTAAAAAATAGTGAAAATTTTCACTATTTAACAGTAATCGAGTTTTCGCTAATTCATTAGTAAAAAACACTAATTCAGATTTAGAAAGTGTTCTTTTACTTCCTAGTGATTTTTTATTATTTTCTAGCGTTTTCTCAATAATTTCTTGTAATTTTTTTTATCAATTTTTAGTTACTTTGTAACTTTTTAAAAAATGTTCTCAATTTATAGAAATTCTTTGTTATTTATTTATTTTTTATTCTTCTCATTCACTTTTCACTTTATAGTAATGTTTTTTCATTTTCTGGTCAATTTAAATCAATTTAATATTTACTTACCTTCAATTTATTGTACTGCGTATTTTTTAGTCAGTATCATTTTTTTATTAACTCGAATTTTTTTCTAGACGAAAAATTAACTTCTTCCAACTTTGTAAATTTTCTAACTACATTTCTCGAAAAATATTAAAAATTCTAAAAAGTTGTTTAATTCGACGCCTCCCGTTCATATGATGCTTATTCAATTTTGAGTGCAAGATAATTCCTATTCAAAATTCCGTGCAAAATAATTCAGATTTGATATTCTACGCAAAATAATTTTCATTTAAAGGTTACAGATGACAAATATAATTGTTGTTCTACACATTTGTCAGATATAATGAAGCTTAAACTGACTTCTGAGTTTGAAATAAATTAATAAAAAAAGGTATTAATTTTTAATTCATGAATTATTTATTTATTATATGATTTAATGACTAATTCATATTTAATTGTTGTTGGGGTTAATAAAGCTGTATAAATAAAACATAATATTTAATTTAAATCAAAAAAATTTTGTATTATTTTAACAATGTCAATGTTGATATCAAAATGAATTAAAATATATAAATATGAAATATTGAAAGCTGATAAATTGTTGATTAAATTCAAAAAATAAATTTTATTTAATCTTTTTAAAAAAAAACTTTCTACCATCATAAACCTTTATACTAAATTTTTGAGGTAATAAATTAATAAATAACTAAATAAGTGTATGAAGAATATGTAAAGTAAAATTAAATTCATAAATTCTTATTTATGCATTTAAATTTTAATTCATTTTAATGTATATATTATAAATTATTTATAGTTTAATGTTTTTAAGTTTAATTTAATAATGCGAAAACGCTAAATATTACAAAAGTACCTACAAATTTAATCTAAAAGCAAATTTCTATTTAAAAATCTTATTCCACTGCATATAGGCGCAACTAGAACATTTGTGTAGGGAGGGCCGGGTTCAGGCCTTTAGTCTAAAAGTATATATATTTTGGTGTTCCAAACAAAGGTCAACTTTTAATTTTCTATAACGCAACCCAAAAATATATAGATCTTTGGTATAGAAAAAAGATGCGCATATTTTTGATTCATTTTTTTAACCATTTTTAAAGGTCGCGCTATTCAATTTTCCACAAAATTTCTCTCATTTTTAAGAATTCACAATTTTGCGATTTGAGACATAAAATTATTTTCAACTCAGGACAATGTTTTTCTACTTCATTGAATTTTTTTCATCAATTTTAACATGGAAACTATAATTTTCAATTACATTTTGTCATTTTCTAACGAATTTCTTCAACTTTCAATTTCCTTCTTCGATTTTAAATAATTTTTGCCACTTTCAATTAATTGATTCAATTGGTTTCTTCAATTTTGAAATATTATTGCCATTTTAATTATTATTTTTCCTAATCATTAATTCAACAAAAAATTTTGTAAAGATTTTTTCAAATTTAATTTGCAATCAACAATCTTGAATTATATTTGTCATTCTAGTAAATTTTCTCAATAAATTTTCAATTTTTTTCTTCCATTTTGTCTTCAATTTTATTTTTTTTTATTATTACTTAATTACCTTCTTTTAAAAATTATTTTCTTCAATTTTCAGTTCTTTTAATCATAGTCAAATAGTTTTTTTTTTTAAATTTCAATTCTGTTCTTTAAATTTCAAATACAATTTTTTATTTTCATTCTTGCTTCAAATTACATCAGGAATTTTGTCTCCTTCTTTAAAAAATTATTGTCTTCAATTTCAATTATCTTTCTCATTTTCGCATATTTTATCTTATAGTCTTTAATTTTCAATTATGTTTTTAGGAGTATCATCAATTTATAATTTTAATCCTTTAAATTCAATTGTTCTTGTAACTTTTAAGCACTTTTTTCAAATTTCAATTTTTTAAAAGTATGTTAAAGTGCAATTTCTTCGTTTTTCAATTATTTTCTTTATTTCTCATATTATTCTTTACTTTAAATATGTTATGTCTACAATTCCAATTACTTTTTCTATTTTTTAATGAGTTTCTTCAATTATTTTCTATAAATTTAACTCGTAACTTATATTTTTTAATTATATTGATCATTTTATACTGAATTTCTTCAAATAAAAATTTCTTCTACAATTCTTAATTATTGTCTTCAATTGGAATTACTTTTTCCTATTTTTCAATGTTACTTTTCCATTTTCGGTTATTTTTCTTCTTTCATTTATTTTCGGAATTTTTATTGAATGCTTTCAATTCTTAATTATTTTTCACATTTTATAAATTTTTGTCTTCAACTAAAATTTTTTCCTAATTTTTAAATTAATTGTGATGTTTTTTATTTTCTTTCATCTATTTTCATTCACATTGTTTAATGTAAGAAAATTACCTTTTGTTTCAATTACACTTTTAATTTTTAAACTGATTTTCTTCAATTTTAAGTGATTTTCTTCTGCTTTCAAATATTTATTTTTGTAATTTTTAATTAAATTTTAAATTTTGCAATATGCTTTTTAATAATTATTTATAGTCTTTAATTCGAATTGTTTTCCCCATTTTGAAATAATTTCCTTTAATTCTCGGTTTTTCCTTCAATTTTCCACTTATAGCCTATAATTTTGAATTATTTTTTATATTTTTTGACAAACGGAATTTTTCAATTTTTGCAATATTGTCTTCAATTTCAATTATTTTTTTGTTTTCAAATGAATTTCTTGAATTTAAATTTTTCTTGTCATTTGAAAATAAATGTTTTCCTTTTTCAATTATTCTCTTAAATTTTCACTTTTTCTTTCTTCAGTTATACACTGTTGCAATCAATTTCAATTACTTTTGTCATTTTTAGTATATTTCTTATTCTTTTAATTACACAGGTCCACAAAAAATAATTGTCTGTGGGTTCCTTTGACCAAACCTGGTGTATTATATGTTTTTGGGGTCGCTGAACACGAATCTGAAGTTGGTTTTGCTCCATCACGTCATGATTTTTTCCTAACCTCAAAATCAATAAAATGACACTTTTTGCTCATTAGGATCTGAACCCGACTTAACATTAATATATGCCTATGTCTAGTAGACAGCTTGAATTATTCCCTTTAAAACACTTTTTTAAAAAGTGTTCTACGATGATTTTTAACGAAGATATGATGTTTTACTTCACATATATGATTTTTTTAAATGCTAAAAACACGTGAATAATAATGAAATATGAACAAAAATTACTTTATGGAAAACATCATATCTTCGTTAAAAATCATCGTAGAACACTTTTTAAAAAAGTGTTTTAAGGGGAATAATTCAAGCTTTCTACTAGACATAGGCATATATTAATGTTAAGTCGGGTTCAGATCCTAATGAGCAAAAAGTGTCATTTTATTGATTTTGAGGTTAGGAAAAAATCATGACGTGATGGAGCAAAACCAACTTCAGATTCGTGTTCAGCGACCCCAAAAACATATAATACACCAGGTTTGGTCAAAGGAACCCACCGACAATTATTTTTTGTGGACCTGTGTTATTTTCTTCAATTTTAATTTGAAACTTACAATCTTCAATTAAGTTTGATATCTTTTAAAGAGTTTCTTCAACTTTCAGTTTCTGTCTTTAATTTTCATGCATTGTCTTAAATATTCAATTATTTTATTCAATTTCAGATTTATTTTTTATTTTTTAAATTTAAAACATGTTATTTGTAGCGATTTAAAAGTATTCTTTGAACAATTTAAATTGTTTTCTAGGTGATTCTAAAATTTAAATTACACTCTTAATGTATTTTAAAATATTTTTCTTTAATTTTCAATTATTTTATTTTTAAAATTTTCTTAATTTTATCGCTTTTTAGTTAATGACTTCAATTTGTATGATATTTCTTGGAATTATTATTTTCATTTTTATTATTTTTCTCATGTTTAAGTTAAAAAATAGTTTGTTTTAAATATTTTCTTTCATTTTCTGTTTATTTTCTTAAATTTAACTTGTAATCAATAATTTTTTATTTTATTTGTTTTTGTAAATGAATTTTTTCAATACTTTATTTTTCTTCTCTTATGCTTTTTTTTTAATTTAATTTTTTTGTCATTACTTAATTACCTTCTTTTTAAAATTATTTTCTTCAATTTTTAGTTAGTTTAGTCATAATGAAATTGTTTGCTTCAAATTTCAATTACAATTTTTGATTTTTAATCTTGTCTTTAATTTCTGCCTGAATTTTGGTTTCTTTTTTAAATTTAATGTATTGTCTTAAAGTTCAATCATTTTTCTTATTTTTAAATTAATTTTTTTAAATTTCGTCTATTTCTCATCTGTTAATTTTTTTTCATATATTTTAACTTATAAACTTTAATTTTTGATTATTGTTTAAGGAATTTCTTCAATTTTTAATTTAAATTCTTGTTTTTTTAAAATTAATTTTTTCGTTTCTCAATTATTTTCTTTAATTTTTACTTTTATTTTCTTCAATTTAAAATTGTTGCCTTGAATGTCCACTGTAGGATCGCTTAAAATTTTATTTGAAATTTTCCAAAAAAAGGGCGGCCCTCCAAACCAAATTACGCCACTGTTTTGGAGGTTACTATTAACATCAGAAGATGAGATTTCGAAATTTATATATAAAGAGTGCCAAAAAGTCAATTAATCTTTTTTTTAACTGAGTAAAGTTGCTAAGATATATTTTGCGCAAAAATAACTTGCATTTAATATATTTACAAATATCTTTATTATCTCAAATACATTTTAAAACTTCATTTTTTCTATGGTGGGCCAGAGAGGTTTTTAGGTGGGCCTGCCCACCCTAGTCCCCATGTAGTTACACCTATGACTATAATTATAAGATACTATGATTATAAGATTAAACTCAAAAACTAATTAAAAGAGTTTAAGATGATTCTAAGTTTTTTTTAAAATTTAATTAAATTTTCTATGTACTTTTTTATTTCAATCAATAATTAATCAGAATTCATTATTTTATATTAAAATATTTTAATTCATTTTAATATTTTTGTTAAATATATTAAATATTAATATTATTATACTAAAAATTTAAATATTGAGATATTTATATATATTTTTATGAAGAATTTAAATTATTCTTAAAAATTGTTTATTAACTATAGTGAAGATAATAAACAATTTTATTGATTTATATTAAATATTAAGTTTTGTTACACAGATTTCATATTATTTTCAAATTAACCCTAAAATAATTTAAATATTAATTAGTCATTAAATCATATAATAAATAAATAATTTATGAATTAAAATTTAATTATTTATAGGGTTAATTTATTTTAAACTCAGTTGTGAATTTAACTTTCATTTTATCTGATAAATGTGTAAAAAAACAACTATATATGTAGTCAAATATAACTATTTGACTCAGTGAAATCGATAATATCTTTTTAATAATTATTAACTGAGTGATAAATTCATAATATTAAGGAAATAAAATTCATAATATTACAATAACTATACATTCCGCCTGTAACCTTTAAATAAAAATTATTTTGCGTGGAATATCAAATAAGAATTATTTCTCACGGAATTTTCAATAGAAATTATCTTGCACTGAAAATTGAATAAGAATTATCTTGCACTGACAATTGAATAAGCATCATATGAAAGACAGGCGTCGAATTTTACTTTATACTCAGAATTATTCTCCAACTATTTTTCGCGCAACAAAAAATAATAATTATTATCAAACATTACCTTATAAGGAAAAGTGTAATCAACATCCCAAGTAGGAGCCCATTGCAATCCTCCAATAACAATATCAAAACTCTCATTAGAATTTAATTTCTTTCTAATCTCCGTCAAATCATCCGTATCACTGTTCCAGGAGATTTCCTCTGTGATCAATTCAATTTCTAAACTGTCTGACACCACCTGGAAAAGTTCACCCTCAATACCCACAACAGTCTCATTATCATCATCAGGAATCACCGTAAATGGATTCGCCTCAAAAAACGCGACTTTTGCCACACTACCACTTATTGCCAGTGGCGAAAAAATCTTCTCTTTGTCCTTATTCCAACCATTAGTCTCCTTACAACTTCCAAAAAGTTCCGGTGTTGACGGTTCTCGTAAAATATTCTTCTTAAAAGACACACTTTTAGCCAGCTGCACTGAATTCCCCACAAGCGAAACAATCGCCACATTCGCAATTCTCCTCTTCCACAAAAGTTGCACCAATTCTTCCGCCTCTTTCATAAAGTTGTCTATATTTTTGTAAAATTTCGTCACAATCGACACATAAACGCAATTTTGACTGCACATGTACACTAAATTCGACGTGATTTCCTCCACAAGAGATGTGTCGTCCAGCAAAAGAATCATATTCAAACTCCCATTGTAATTTCTCGAGGAATTAAATTTCTCTCGGAGAACGAAAATCGACATCTCCAGTTGGAGATTTTTTAAAAAATATTCCGTATTCTGGGAAATTTGAGTTGAAGGTATGATTATTGGAAGTCGATTTGAAGGAAGATTCTGGCCGAGAAATTTAATTAGACAAGGAACCTCATTTGTGAGAATTCGTCCCTCTACTTCCTCCTGTACAGCCTGTGGATTTTTGTAAGTTCGGATTCTGTGCCACGAGTCGCTCGGCACCACTATACCGAGTGAATTTGAAATTAATAAACTGAATATTAGGCAGAACATGATGAAAAAGAGGAGAGTGTTCTTTTAAACGAGTACTTTAACGAACTGATAGATTAAAAATGTCTTTCTGCTTCACATTAAAATGGAACATTAGTGTAATTGAACAATGTGTTGGTGCGCAGAACCCACTTCAGACAGGATCATATCGTTTATAGTCACGCAATTTCATGCTTTGCACACAATATTCGTGTACATAGCATGTCCATTTTATATATGAAAAATAATGTAAATTTGAAAAATAAACTTCAAGTTATATATCTAGTTTTATTCGAAAATTAGAAATTTGTGCTTGAGTGATAGAACTTTTTCAAGGTTTTTTTAAATTTTGGGCTTGTTTATGTAAATTTACACTCAATTTCGATTTCGTATTTTATTCCGGATTTAATAGTAAATTTTTTTTTAAAAATATTAATCGTTGTAGGCAGCAGAGTTGTAAAATTCTCGGTAATTTAAAATCTGATTATATTCTGGAGAATATAACCGAGAATATCCTCCTTCCGGAGAACTTATGAGAAGTTTTCATGTTTGAATGAGCTCCAGTATTTTTAAACATAAACAATTTATTGAAATAAAAGTGAATAAGTAACAAAATAATTATCATTACAAATTAACTGTAAGTCAGTAACGTGTAAAAATTATTATTAAATATAACAATTATGAACAGTGTTTTATAGAAATTATAAAAATTATAATTTCTTTTACCTAACTAGATTAAACAACGATTAGTTTCTGCAGCTTATGTTATCAGTAATTGGAAATATTTTAAATATAATAATATTTAAAAACGAATGTCAAATTTTGTAAATTAATTGAAAAAAAAATGAAAACGATTAAAATTGTCAATAGTAATTTAAAAAATAATAGAAATGTTTCAAAAATAAAGAAAATAGTCTAAATTAGGGGAAAATACTTCAAAGTGAAAAAGTGAGAGTAATGAATAATTGGAGAAAATAATTGAAAATTGAAAAAATGAATGATTGAAATTGAGATAAATAGTTTAAAATTAAGATAATTGATTAAAAAAAATAATAATAATTAAAAATTGAGAAAATAATGAAAAAATAGTATAAATAATTTAAAATTGAAGAAAGTAATTAAAATTTGCGAAAATAATTAAAATAATTACATAATATTTATTTATTTATTTATTTTATTTATTTATTTACAACTTGTACAGGCTATAAATAACCTTTTTAGAGTGATATATATGTACATTGCTAAGTGGCAAAAGAGACAAAAAAAAGATCAATAAATTAAAATTAAAATTACAAATGACAGAGACTCGAGTGTGAACAATAAATTAAGATATAATCATAGTCAAAACAGTCAAAATATATTTTAAATAAAGGAAAATTAAAGAAAATTTAAGAAAAATACTCGAAACTTTTAGAAGTTCATTGCAAAAAAAAAAAGAAAATAAATAAAAATTAGAGAAAATGAATCAAAAAATAAGTTAAACATAATTTAAAATTGAAAAGAACAGTTTTTTATTTCAGAGAAATAATTGCAAAAAATACAGGTTATAGGAACATAAAATTGAATTAAATAATTGAAACATAAGATAAATACTTTAGAAATTGGAAATTATGAAAAGAATGGAAAATGATTAAAAATGAAAAAAAATAATGGAAATTTTGAAAAAAATATTTAAAAAATGTATAAAATAATTTTAAAACATAAGAATAATTAAAAATTGGAGGAAATAACTAAAAGAGTAATTTTAAAATTTTAAAACTGGAGAAAATAATTGAAGTGTGATAAAAACAATGATAAGTTGAAAAAAATTAATGAAATCTGAAATAAACAATTGAAAAAATTGCAGAATTTTTTCCAAATTTTTAAATATCCGATTGTCGGTTTCAACGCTCAAATATGTGATGCGTGTAACCTAATTAATAAAATGTTATAAAATAAATAAAAATAAATAAATAAAATAGAAAAAATTGAAATTTGAGAAAATACTTGAAAATTTAAGAAATTAACTGAAAAAATGAGAATAATTAAAGATTGAAGAAAAGAATTGAAGAAGGATAAAAATAATTAAAACATAAGATAATGAATACAAAAATTTTTAAATTATGAAAACAAATGAAAATAATTGAAACATAGGATGATGAATACAAAAATTTTTAAATTATGAAAACAAATAAAAATAATTAAAAATTGAAGAAAAATAATTGAAATTTGAGAAAAATACTTAAAAATTTCAAAAAATAATTTACCAAATCAGAATAATAATTAAGAATTTAAAAAAATTATTGAAATATGATGGAAATAATTCAAGAAATTCAATAATAATTGGAATATGATAGAAATAATTTAAAAATATAAATAATAATTGTAATCTGATGAAATTAATTAAAAAAATTTTAAATAATTTAAATATGATGAAAAAATTAAAATTCCAGGAAAATAATTGAAATAATTAAAGGATGGAGAAAATAATAATAGCAAAATGATAAAAAGAAATGAATATTCAAAAAAATAACAAGTTTCAAGCAAATCTAAAAATTTGTTGCATTTTGTCCGCCAAATTGAATCCGCCTTTTTGATTGGTTCACTTCAGATTTTAATCAACATGAGAAAACCTTCAAGTTTAATTAGTTATTTAGATATAACCAACATTTTTTTTGCAAGTGAAAAATGATATTTTTCACAGAAAAAATTAAACTTTATCGTGATTTTTAATAGATTAAAAAATTTTGTTTCGCTTTTTCCATATTTTTCCTGTATTCTGTAGGAAATAATATTTTGTTCCTGTTGGATTTATTACAATTGGTCACTTCTATCAAAAGTTCTATAGCTTTATATGCTATACATATATATAGCTTATGTAGCTGTATATATCTAGCATAAAATGCATTTTATGTTTTTTTTTATCTCCACAACTTTTTATGTTTCAAGTAATCAAAAATAAACAGTAACATTAGAATTTATTTATAACAATTGTTTGAACATCTTACTTTTGTTATTTAACAACTTCTGATAAAATTAGGAGAAAGAACAGGAAATTTTTATGAATTTTTCAACTTTTAATATTTGATAAAACTAAAAACAAACAGTATATTAAAATTTATTAACAACAATTTTTTAAACAAATTATTATTGTTGTTAATTATCATCTTTTAATAAAATAAAGCTACCGACTTGAAATTTTTTTCTCAATCGTGCAACTTTTTGTACTTGTTACAGATTAAATAATTTATTACAAATGTGTAAGATAAAGTTATAACTTTAGCTATTGTTTAAGTTATTAAATAATTTTAACTTGATAATATTTTCAAAATGAAGCTAGAGGGGTTTAGTTTTTTCTACATTTATCAACTTTCGATTTAAAATTTTAGATTGACCCGTAAATAAACATTAAAAGAAGGTTATCTTGAATGTGTACTACTAAATTTCACAGGTGTCGCTTGATTAATTTGAATTAAAAATTTAAAAACATTATTAATAAACTTTAAAAGATAACTTAATTAACATTTTAAATATCTAGAACTATTACTTTATCCTTTATATTCGTAATAAATTATTTATTGTGTTTTTGTAACAGTTGCAAAACCGTCCCAACCATAAAAGTTCCAATATTGAGAAAAATTACAAGTCTCTAGAAGAATTCTATAGTAAGACGATAAATAACAACAATAAATTGTTTAAACAATTGTTTTAAATAAATTTATTTATTTAAATAAATTTAAATAAATTTTAATAATATTACAATTTATTTTTGTTTATGTTAAAACAGTTAAATATAAAGAGTTACAAAATTAAGAAAAAGTTGTAAATCTCTAGCGTTATTTTATTAAAAATTCAGCAATAACAACAATAATTTGTTTAAACAATTGTTATGAATAAATTTTGAAATCTTTGTTTGTTGTTAGTTACTTTCAATATAAAAAGTTGCTAACTACAGAAAAATATTGCACATCTCTAGCTCTATTTTATCAAAAGTTAGTAAATAACAACAAGTCAAATTAACGATTACATAACTTAATTAGTACAAGTTTATAATTAGGTTATTTTTGCAAAATTTTGGAAAAAACTCCCAAAAAAATAATAAAAGATATTTTTAACGTTTTTTTTCTATAATTTTGCAATTATTTATCGATTTAAATTAAGTATAAATTTGTCTCAACTTTGATAAATTATTCTCATATGAAAATAAGAAAATATACATTTTTTAAAATAGTTTTTTTAATTTTTTAAATCTAACTTAATTTACATCTGCAAATTCATAAAATTTATAGCGGTAATTTACTACTTTAATCAACATCAAAATGCAATTTTTGTAATGTTAACATTGAAAATGTAAACATCTGCTTTTAATTATTTCATTGATAAATTTAAAACTTTATTAATTAAAAAACATTATTAAGAATTCTAGTTTACCAATTAAAAAGAATATCTGCCTAATAAAATCTTTTTTCTACTTTGCGGAAATGGTAGTCAATTGTTAGATTAAAGTTTTGTCTGGCCAACATGGTATTTTCTACTTCGGAATACTAAATTATATTTTCAGTGATTGTGGTCAACGCAGGTCTGACTATAAATTGGTATTTTCTACTTAACTGCTCTGAATTATGTTTTCGTACGAACAACATTTAACGATTATCATTAATTAAATATAATTTATAGATAATTAAACGAGAATCATGAATGTAATTGAACTAAATTTTAGCCACTGAAGTAAGGGATAATATCAATTTTTATAAATCGATTTCTCAGTGATGACAAATATTAAACACGTGATTATTATCTTTTGTCAAGAATGATCAAGTTGAAAAGTAAAATGTGAACATGAAGTAATATTTTTCTTTAATGTCTGTCACTACGATCGAGTTGCATGCAACATTTAATCACGTGTTGCTTCTGCATTGTCGAAAAACCAAGATATCTCTTGGAAAAAGCATTCCAGTCATGCGATTCTAACATTAGAGACTCTCAAAATCGACACTGAAAAAACTGTGTAAAGTCCTCGAGATACTATGTTACTCATAACTTTCTTTGCAACCATTTTTTTGCGATCAATATACTAATTTTCTTCTGATTCAAAGTTAAAAATTGTATCGGAAAATAAATTTGAAAAAAATTTTTATTGATTGTAACAAAATTTGTATATTTATTAAAAAATACACGGAAAATAAAAAATTCTCAAAATGAAGGAATTTTGCTTTTGTATATTAACCTTTTTTCTTTATTGTTTAAAATAAAAAGTATAGTTTTATAATAAATATTTGAATACAAATAACTAAGAATGATTTAAGGCAATAATTTTAATAATCGATTTATTCAAATGATAATAATTTATTCTTTGAAAGAAAATTATGTAGGTTGAAATTTTTAAATACTCTGTGAAATTTTGAATATTTAGAATATTCAATTATATTTTTACAAAGCAAAAATAATTTTTGAATAGGTATTCATTGTAAATTATTTGCGCGGATAAAAATCAGATTTTAAATACTAGAACTTTAATTATTTTAAATGAAGTTCTTAAATAATTAAAGATAAAATTTACTTTACCAATATTTTACTATAAAAAACATTCTTATTTTTTCACATGTATAACTGAATTTATCGATTTCTCCAAGTCAGGCAAAAATTTAAAAGTAAAGGTTAAAAAAACACTTTTTTTGACGTTTCGACAGTCAATGCTGTTCTCATCAGAACTGTAACAATTTATTTAAAAATTGATAAGATACTTTACAAAGAAATACATTAATAAAATTTATAATATGAAAAAATAGTTGTAAGTTACCTTATAAAAAGTTTTTTTTAAAAACAAATTTAAATAGAAAAAGTAATAAATATAATATATTATAATATAATATAATATAATATAATATATTCTTATTTTTTGTTTTTATTCTAACTTATTAAATTTAAAAGTATTTTAAGGCTTCGTATGTTTATATAACAAAATAAAATAGAATTACAGTGTTCCCCGACAAAGAAAATAATTATCCAAATCTTATGATCTTCTATTGATATAAATTAAAATGTTTCAAATTAAAATATGTACATACGTTTATTCATTTATTGAATTAACTTTTCACGTATTTTTACTTATAAATGAACTAATAAGTTATCTAATTTTTAAAAATTTAATATTTTTCAACTAATTTGAAGTTGCATAAATTTAAAGATACAAATAATTGAAGAGCACTTTTTCAAAAATTGATAAATTCACATTTTGTTGTTTCGAGAAAATTAAACAAATGCAGTTTTGCACCTAACCCCTAGAGTTAATTATAAAGTAGAAAAACTATACAAAATTATTGATATAAGAATGATTTTTGGACTCGAGGCGTTTTTTTAAAATTAAAATTTATTATAATTAGGGAATTTAAAGGTTCTTGTAATTTTTACAAGGAAAAAAATTTATAACTTTAAATCGTCTTAATTTTTTCTGGTATAACACAGTTTTTGGGTTCAATCGATTATTAATAAATGTTAATAAAAATTATGTATTAAAAAAAATTAATAGTGATTTTTATCTGTTTCAGGGCTTTTGTCAGAATTTTGTGCGTGTGTTGTCCAAGAAGGATGCGACGACGTTACCAACCTGCCTTTAGGTGTAAACCTAGTCAGGTAATATTCTATTAAATTACTTTTTTGATTTCTGATTAAGAAACTATATTAATATCGGAAAATATGTCTTAGAATTATTCAAAGATTTTTTAATATTCTCGAAAAAAAGTGTTAATAATATCTATAGATATGTTAACAGTTTCGAAAAATATGTTAATATGATCCAAAGATAATTTAACATTCTCCAAAATGTTAACATGATCCGAAAATACTCTCTAAATCTGAATTAGTTAAAAATAATTAATTTGAAAGCAAAAACTCAGTCACTAATTGAAATAGTTATATTTCTACTAACCATTAAGTAAAAAATAACTAATTAATAGTCAAATTCATTTTTAGGTTATGTCAAAATTACTAATATTTTAGTATAATTCTGTTTACTAATTCAATTAGTTAAATTTTAACTAATTTTTAGCTATATTTTTACTAATAATTAGTCATATTTTACTAATAATTAGTTAATTTTAACTAATTGCAGAAACAAAAACTCAGACACGATTTTACTAATAATTAGTTATTTTTGACTAATTCAAATTTAGAGAGTATGTTAATAATAACCTATCAAAATAAATATTAATTTCAACCTCAAGTAGAATTATTAAAAAATATTATGAAAAATATTGCTTGATATTTCTAATATTATTTTTTTAATATCAAAACAATATACAGTGTTTTTATATTTTTACGTCATTTCATCTCAAATCAGAATTGAAACTTTTTATGAATGTATACAATTTTTTTAAAACAAAACAATTCTCATTCGATGAACAGAAAATCAGAAAAGGGTTTACGGAGAAAAAACCAGAATGTGGTTTGTAGAATTTATAATAAACTACAATATTGAACGTTTAAAAAAGTCTCTTTGAATAGAATTTTGAATGTTACCCACATTACCATACGGGGGTGCATTTCCATATGACAATTGGGTCGAAATTGGACCAATCTTGAAACCTAATGTTACCAATTTTGCTTATCATTCCTTGCTAATTTAAATTTAAAATGAAATTTTTATTATATGTCGATTCATTTAAATTTATATTTTGGATTAATTAGTATTTATAATGTTTATGATATATTTATATAGATATTAGCATTAATTATATTAGTATTTGGAATATGAGTATTTACAATATTAGTATTTTAGAAATAGTTTTCTATTAATTTTGTAATTTTCCATTAATTAATTTGTTTTAATTTTAATTTTTCATTTTATTTAAATTTACATTGATGTATTTACAGATTAGGTTAAATATCTTTAAATAGTAGCCTTTTTTCGTATTTTCTGGGAAATTTATCTCTATATCAATATTTCTTAAATTCTGCGGAACAAATATTTGCTAATTTAAAAACCCCTTGGTTTTTAAACACATTTGATTTAAAAGATCTTTTATCTTCGAAAAAAAAAAAATTTCAAAAATATTTTGATAATTCAGCTTACTCAGAATTATAATTAATTCTGATAAAATTTTCACTATAAAAATTTTGTTCGGATTCCAATAATGTAGTTTTTGTATGTTAATTATTTTTCCTCTCATTTTATTCGAAAATGAATAAAATAAGGAAAAAAATTAACATACGAAAATTACGATAAACAATTATTTGTAATAATCTTTATTTTTGTGATCGAAAAAAAGGTTTAAATATAAATGCATTCTCTATTTATTTAGATTCATTATACTAACGTGTTTTTAATTAAATTCGCAGAATGACTTTTAGTTGAGCTTTAATTTGTTTCCCGATTGTCAATAGCGAGAGAAATTGTTTCTTTTTTTGTTTTTTAATCCAGGGTAACAAATATTTATTCTCTTTTAGTATATAATCAATAAAAAAATACTTTTAATTTGGATAATTCTTTAAAAAGATACTACAAGCAATACTTAGTATATGAGGTAACAAAATAGATAAAAGAAACTTTTTTTGTTAGAAAAATATAATAATTCTGTGAAAAAATTTATAACAAGGAAAATTACCATTTTCAACGAATCTCCTGGTATATTCACAGGTGAAAAAAATGTAATTTGTCTGAAAGAATTATAATTAAGTTTAATATTTGTTTGGACCGAAGAAACCATTTTTACGCTATTATATATATTTTGTCTTTCTACTTATTATTACAAATTATTTATCTAAATTAAACATAACATTTTCTATGAAGTGATTTATCTTGAACATAATTTGAAATTAAGTTATTAAATTATTGATAAATTATTATTATTATTTAATTATTACATCAAAGATATCTTGCTTCCTTGAAGACAATCTTAAAATATTAATTGTTTTAAATAAATGCACAAAATAATGTGTAATTTAATTTTGGTTTATAATTTATATATAGGTATATAATTTTGAAATTAAATATCTCCGAGTAGTTTTGCACGAACGGATATTTTTTACGTCACAGCACAGATTTTCTGAATACTCGTAAAATAAAAAAAAATACAATTATATTTCGCACTAAATTTTAAATCGTTCATCATAAAAAATTATTTGACAAAGAACTTTTATGAGAAGAGGTTCTGGTCTATAATAAATATCAAAAAAATACTATTTTTTAAACACATTTTTTATTTAAAAACCAATTTTTTTCTTTCATTTTCCAATCTAAAATAAGACATTATTTTTTTATTTAAATTTTTTATAGTTAAAAGACTTAATAAATGTTGACTTTAAATCCAGAAGTATCGAAACCAAAAAGCTGTTCTTTGTTGCTTTGACAAATTTTATAAAAAATATAAAAAGCGTTATAAATATTTACTGAAGTAATAAAAAACTGTTATATTTAGTAATTAAATAGATGAAATAAAATTTTTTTCTTGTAATAAAGAGCTCTTTTTTTTAGAGCTGAAAATCAATCAATTTATTTAAAGTGATCGTTTCATTGCATTTTATTTGATAAAATTTCGAAAAATTAATCTTCTTTTATTAGAAAAAAATAAATTAATCCAGAAACCGCAGAAGTGAGCATATGTCATGGTACACTGACTATAGGACGTATCATTTTACTAGTCATATTGTGTATGTAGGAGAATAGGAAATTCGATAAAACAGACGATACGCAAGAGTGATTTTTGGTGAAATAAATTCACTGCCATTGTTCTCTTACAATCGGTTTTTGTGCTTTTTATTTTAAATAATTTTGCAAACAAACAAATTAAGCCAGAAATTGCAATTTATTTTATTTTATAACAATTAAAATTCAAAAAACAATTTGTTTACTTTAACATTGTTTATTGTGTACGAAATTACAGTTTCTGTTTATTCTAAATTACGATTTTGATTCAATTCGATTTTTTTTGTGTATTTTGCTCTTTTGTGTTTATGGTTTTATATATATATATATATTTGTTATTTATCATATTTTTAATATATATATTATTTTCTATATACGCTTCTATATTTCATATTATTTTATAGGCTTGATTTCTATATTAGGTATTCTAATTTTCATCGCTTCTTGTTACATTTTAACTCCATATTCTATTCAATATTAGCAAACATTTCTCTCGCTCAGTCCAGAATTAGCAGCTATTGTTTCCTCAAGAGAATTATTAATTCTAAATTATAATTCAATTTTCAAAAATAGAACAACTCGATTCAGATTTAATGTCATTTCATAAAAGGTTAGGGTATTTATAACTCAAAATGTACTAATTAAACTTGAAGTTACACAGGGAAAAAGAATTACATAATTTTAAAAAATTATTTTAGTTGGAAAAAATGTTTCAAAGTCATTCGTTTCTTAAATCCTTCTTCTAAAAGGACATTTTAATATTTTCTAATAAGACGCAAATTCTTCCAAATCCTCTCTTACTGTCAATGAGGTGTAATATACAAGATTTAGAAAATGGGAAGAATGTGATTATTCGGGTCAGAAATTGAAATTCTAGATTGAAATAAAAAGTAAGGAAAGAAAAATTCCATTCTGAGAGTAAAATTAAAAATGCAGAAAAGCAAAAAATTTGAAAATACATAATTGTATTTTAATTATAATGAATGAAATTTTAGTTTTATTTAATTTTAATTTTAAGATTAAACCTTGATATAATTAATAATTGCAAAATAATTATATTAGTTAATGTAATTATAATATGATTATTTAATAATTGGAAATAATTAATCTCCTCTTAGAATCTGATTTACTTTTAAATTTTACTAACTCAATGGAAACTTTAAGTATATCATATTTCCTGCTTAAAATTTGATTTTCAAATGCACCTGTATGCAAAGTTTTGCTAATTATATAGTTACAATGTACACAATTATTCAATGCCAACAGGTTCTTTTCAACAAAAGGTATTATTAAGGCAAAGTGTAAGAGACTTCATTGCATAGAGTATTCAGTACAGTTTGAAGAATCTGATTTATTATATTTTCCTTGACTAAGAGAGCGCATTATTTCGATAGAATATAGTTGTTTCTGAGGAAGTAAATATTGTTGTCTTTCATTATCATCTGTCGTAAAGCACGTTTAATTATTCGCTTAAATAAATTTAATTTTACGCATTCAATGCTTTCAAGTGCTAACATTGTTGCACTATCAGCAACAGTAAAACCGACAATTAAATTAAAAGCATCGAAATCACGTATCGGGTGTTGTTTTATGTTTTATTAAAGTTCATTTTAATCGGAATAGTGAAAATGAGATTAAAATCAGTGTTAAAAGAGATACATTTTTAAATTAGTCTTGTAAATGGTAGAGAGATAATTCTGTATCTGAAAGGTAGAAGAATATAATTGCATTTTCATGGTTTCAGGATACATGAGTTTTAATATTATTTTATTTCTGTAAAATCAAAGAAATATATGTTTTGTGTTTGACATTTAGTCTTAATTTTTTAATGTATTTTTATGTGATGTAAAAATCCTTTTAGTTATTTTTTTTAACTTACAAGCTATTAAACAATTTTTTTATGTTATATTTCCCGAATTCATAAGTTTTTTTTCCACTTTTTAGTATTTCTACTTTATTTTATAGTTCCTTTCTTTAAATTCAAATTTTCAACTTTCTTTTTAATTCAATTTTCAACTGTCAATTTTTCAAAATTCCTCTCTTTAGTGAAAATCTCTATACACTGAAACAACTGTCTAGTTAAAATATTTAATATGGCTTTATACTAAACATTCAGGACGAAATTTTCCAGTTGTTTTAACAAGTTACTCTGATAAATTTTACCGTTGTTTTCATTTAGAATTATGAAATATTTTCTAGTTATTTAATTCTGTTTTTTAACTATTGTTCAATTTTTTATCCCGATAAATTAAACTAGAATTTTCGATAATTTTAACTACAAAACTATTCAACGAAAATATTTTTACTAAACATTTTTAATTATAACCGGGGTTTTCTAGTAATTTTAACCAGAATTTATAATTACCTAAATAAGTTTAGTATTTTTTACCGCAATAGTTTTTTTAGTGTAGATTTATAGCATCTCATTTCCTACTTATATCGTTTCAAATTATCTACTTATTTTTCACAAATTCTAGTTACTTTTTTTTTCAGTTTCTGGTTATTTGTCTCATATTCTTATCGTTTTTATTTAACTTTTCGGATTTTTTCTTGAAATCCAAGTTATTTTACAAAAATTCCTGTTTACTTTCAATAATTATTTTTAGTGAATATTTATTTATTTTATACTTATCGTTGCAAATCAACAACATTATATTTCACAAATTCCAGTATTTTTTTTTAATTTTCTAGTTATCTTTTCTCATTTTCTTATCGATTTTATTTAATTCCAGATATAATTAACTTTTCAGATTTATTGTTGAAATCCAACCTGTTTTTCAAAAATTCTATTTACTTTGCATAAATATTTCCAGCGAATAATATCTTTTTCATTTTCTACTTGTCGTTTCCAATCAACTGATAACTTTTTTAAAATACTACTTTTTCAAGTTCTAGTTATTTTTCTCATATTTTCAACGTTTTTATTTATTTCCAACTATTTAACTTTTCGTAATTTTTTCTTGAAATCCAAGTTATTTTACAAAAATTTCTATTTACTTTAAATAATTATACTTTCAGTGAGTATTTATTTTCTATTTATCGCTTCAAATTAACAACTTATTTGCCACAAATTCTAGTTATTTTTTTCAGTTTCTACTTTCTAGTTATATTTGTTATTTTTTATCGTTTTTATTTAAGTCCAACTATATTTAACTTTTCAGATTTCTTGTTGAAATACAAGCTGGTTTTCAAATCAACTACTTACTTTTGACAAATTCAATAGAATTATTTTTTTTCAGTTTCTAGTTATTTTTCTCATATTATTATCGTTTTTATTTAATTCAAGATAACTACTCAGATTTCTTCTTGAAATCCAAGCTGCTTTTAAAAAACTCTATATACCTAAAAATATTTCCAGGGAATAATACTTTTTCATTTTCTACTAACTTATCGTTTCAAATTAACTACTTACATATTTTCCACAAATTCGAGTTATTTTAAAAATTTTCTATTTACTTTCCATAAGATTCGATTTATTTTTTTCAATTTCTTGTTATTTTCACAGTTTCTATAGTAATTTTTACTTAATTTTAGTTCTATCATTTTCTTATCACGTTTTAACTTTTTAGTAATTTTTTTCAAATATTTTCCTTCTCTAGTTATTTTTCTGAAATTAAAAAATAATCTTTATTTTCTAGGTAAAAATTTCTCACTTTTTGTTGAGTCTGGGAATTTTCTTCGTTCATATACGTTTTGATAGTCCATGATGTTATTAGAAAAACCTATAAAGAGTTTTTCAAAGTTTGCATATTTTTAAAAGTAATAAACAATCAAAGTTTTTTGCATCGCTCCAGAAAACAGCCATTTTTTCTCGTTTGACTGTACCAATTTTGATAAATTTTGGAAGAGAGACCAATGAGGAACCATACTCGAGATAAATGGTCAAAATTGAAATAAACAATGTAATTTATTTAAATAAATTAAGTTTTTAATTTTTGTGGTTACAAATAAGTTCTTCATCGATTTTAACATTTTTTTAAAAACAATTTTCTAGAAAAAACTTTCAAGATTTTATTTTCACAATAAAAAAGTGGGATATTCTGTTACTTTAATGATAATTTCAGTCTCGACAAATTTTTGTAAAATAACAGAAATTTAAAATAAAATAAATTTATTTGCTTCTACTACGTGTTTTTACATGGGCCATTCTATTTCAAACCGTTCTACTAGCAAAAGACTATCGCGTGAAAAGGATTTTTTAAATCGGTTTAATTTGATTAAAACTAAATTAAAAATAAAATGTAATAGGCGAATTTGAAAAAAAAGTTTATTATCATTTTAAAGCTTGAGAAATTCTCTTTCAAATTCGCCTATTACATTTTATTTTTAATTTAGTTTTAATCAAATTAAACCGATTTAAAAAATCCTTTTCACGCGATAGTCTTTTGCTAGTGGAACGGTTTGAAATAGAATAGCCTACATATATATAAGCGGTACATAATAAACGAAGTCATCAACAAATCGACGCCTCCCGTTGATAAAATGCTTATTCAATTGTCAAAAATATATAAATCTAACTCGGAGCACAGTTCTATATGAAGCTAGTTTGTTTTCCATATAATATGATTTCTATTCAATGTTCAAAATAATATAATTCTAACTCAGAGTTGCTTTTAATATAATTGAATTCAAGTTTAAATACAGTAAATACATAATTTAATTAATGATATTATATAACTCGTTTTTGTCTTGGAATGTAAAAATAATTTAAATTTCCCTTTTATAAATAATCTAATGCATGATATTTCTCATTATAAACCATGAATTACATGAAAAAAGGTTCTTAAACTTGTATTATTCCTTCACTAGATTAAATTTTATTCAAGATTTAAAACAAAGGTTAGTAATTTTTTAATATTTTAACCTGGAATATTAAGAGCTAGACGAATCTTCAGTATTATTATTCAAGTCTAGCTGTCGAACCCGTCTTCGACGGGTTTTAGTTTCTACTGATACATTTCAACTTTTGTCTTTACATTGCTCAAAATCTTCTTAACAATTTATGAAAGTCATAAATGTTTTATTTTTTTTTGTTTTTTTTTATTTTCTACGATATTGTTTCTAAGATGTGTCATGTGAAAGTAACCAATCATTTATCTTCAAAAATAATTTAAAAATCTCTTAAGAATAGTCACATATTAAAGGATAATTTATATTCATAAGTATAATTTACTTAAAAAGGACCAAAAAAGCAAAAATCTTACGAAAATTATTAGTTTTCTATTGTTTCATTTAAATTATATTATATTTATTATAAGAGTATTTATAATATATATAATGCAAATCTGTTTTAATTCCAACTTTAAAATTAAATAATAAAATTTTTATTTCACATTAGTTATAAATATTAGAAGTCATGTACATACATTACATAATGATAAAATTAATAATATTTTTAGATTGTTAGAAAAATTGTTCAATCTCCCTTTTTAAATATTTTTAAAGTTCTGTCAATTAAGGAACATTGTATAAAAGAAACAAATCTAAAAATGTACATTTTTAAAAATTATGTTGTATTTCCCCTTTCAAATTTAAAATCAATTAATTACAATTTTTTATTTAAGTATTGATTTGTGTCCATTAAATAATTAAATTAAATATTTTAATCTTGTATTTCTTAATTTTACTATTAAGTAACTCTCAAATATTTGAATCTGACATTTTGAATTTGTAATTCTCAAATATATCCTTCCGACATCAAAATCTTAATCAAAGACCTCAACAATATCACTCAATTATGCTTCAAAGTAATTCGTTACAATTATAATTTTTTCTATTCTTTTTATCCCGATAACAATTTTATGTTTTTTTAACTCAATTAAATCAATTTAAAATCAGTCAATCAAAAAATATATAATTAGAAAAATTTTCGATTTTTTTAATTTTTCGAAAAAATAGTATTTTTTACGTTGTTATTAATATTTTTCAATTTTGTAAATTTATAAAACCAACTTGAGTCAAGACCTAACACTCTGTCAAATGTGGTTTCAAACAAACCAAAAGTTTTAAAAATTAAAATTTTTGATTTTTTGAATTTTGTAGAAATTTAAAATTCAAATTTGTAATTTATTTTTCCATTTTATTTTTAATGTTAAAATATATGAATTAATTTAATTATTTTTATCAAATTAAAAAAGCTAAGTACAAATAGTGTTGGTGTGATCCGTCAAAACGGGCCCGTATCATTTTGATACAAATTTTTTCGGACAACTTGTTATATTGTACTCCTGAAGATGAATGTTATATTTTACTCCTTCTGAAATCAAAAGATTTTTTAAGTCTTATTTATTAAATAATTGACTTTAATACATTAAATTAATATTAAAAGACTTAATTAATCCAGTAAGTTCAATTATTGAATAATTAAAACTTAAAAATCTTTGATTTTAGTAGGAGTAAAAAATAACATTCATATTCGGGAGTACAATATAACAAGTTGCAAGGAAGAAATTGTGTCAAAATGATGCGGGCCCGTCAAAACATGATAAATATTATAAATCTTTATTTTTCGATTTTTTTGAAAAAGAGTCATAATTTCCGTTTTAAAAAATATTTTTAATGGGGTTTGGCTAGAAATTATTATTCAATTATTAATCCCTTATTAATTATTGTCGAAATAAAAAGCTATAGGTAAAGACAATTTAAGAGAGTTACGTAAAAAAAGGAAAAATATTAAATTTTTTTGGTTTTTTGATATTTTTTGAAAAAACGTTATAACTTCCGTTAAAATTAATATTTTTTAATGGGGTTTGGCTATAAATTTAAGTTACGCGAATACCTAAGAGACTGCGAGATTTAACTTCATTCCGTGGAGCCGTTTTTGAGTGATGCCTGGACAAAATATCGCGGACATACATACATACAAACACACATACATACATACATACATACATACAGACATACATACATACATACAAACATACACAATTTTTTTAAACCGTATTTTTGGAATTGTTACTACTTAAAACGAAAAAATAAACACAAATTTCCAAGTTCTGTGCAATGTACAGACAAAACTCTGATTTTATTAATATAAAAGATAGATAGATAGATTACAAACATTGTAAGTGCTTTATATCATAAGGTTATAATTCAATATAATTTAAATTCAAGTTTAAGTACAATAAATAATAAAACGCTAATTTAATCATGATATTATTTCTCGCTTCTTCGTCTTTAGATGTAGAAATAATTTTCTTTTTCCTGTTAGTATGAATTATTTAATGTATGGAATTTCTAGTTTATAAACAATTTTAAATTTTAAATCAAAAACCAAGTTAAAAAATCTAAAATGTTAATATTTTTAATTAAAAGATTTAAAAACTAGTTAGTTTCTTTAAAAATCCTAAACTAAATGTTTATAAGATCTGAATTTTATGTTATTTGTTTACAAACTAGAAAGATCATTAATTAAGGACGCTTATACCCTCAAGCGGTTCTCATTCTATCTGACCATGATAGTAAATATTTTTTTAATTTTATTTCTTCTTATAATTTGGTTTTTAAATAGTATTCTGTAGTTAAAATCATTATACAAACAAATTTTATTGAAAAAAAAAAAAATTTCCGGTGAAAATTTCAAGCTTTTAAAATTTTTCTTTCTGATTATTTCAAAAAAGTGAATAATTACTACCCTTGAATAACATTTTCTTAACAACGGTACGGTAAATTAATTAAATATTGTTGTAAAAGTTGTATTATATTAAAGTTTAAAATATATTAGTTTTTTTAAAAAATTTGTAGAACCGTGTTTTTTTAATTAATTAAAATATAGTCATTTTGCGCGTTTTGTTACTGTTTCCATGTAAAAGTCCCAACTTTATAAATTTATATCTTAAAAACAGAACGGTAAAATTCAATAAAATTGTAATAGTACATGTAAAGTAATGTATTTAATATGATATTAAAATTTTATGAGATTCTGTAGAAAATGGTTTTTTGGATAAACATCCTTAAATTAAAAGTTTTATTACTTTGACACCTAACAATGAAAAAGCATAAAAGAATATTGAGAAGAAAGAATATTATAAAACTTTATTATATTATAAAAATATTAAAAATATTATATAACTAATAAAAGAATATTATAGTTTAATTGATATTTTAATATTTATTTTACCTAAACTTGAAATTTAATCATTTTAAGGTAGTTCTCTTGGTTCAGTGGTTCTCAACTCAAATTTGATCATTTTTTACTTGTTTTTTGATGTTTAATAAATAGCGCCAACATCAAAGTATAGAGTCTCTCTCTTTTGTATTTATTTTAAAAAAAATGAATAAAACGTCAAAATGTGGATTTCAAAGTACTATTTTTCGAAATTTAGTATCGGAAGCCATATTTTTCAAAAAAGAATCTTATTCCTTATACTTTAAAATATTAATTAGTAGTTTTTATTTTTAAACCTAAAGAAAATTCATTGCGTGGTTAGTAAAATTGTATTTTTCAACTATGTGTTTTACATTCTTCCATGTTAAAAGATTCAACTTCATTCTCAAATATCTTAATAAGTAGCACCGCTTCTTACCTTTAAAAAAATATCATTGTATTCCTTGAATGTTCTATTATATGATACTTCAATTAGAAAAATATTCAAAGAAAAATTTTTTCCGATAGAACTACCTTAAACGAAATTTTGAGTTAGCATTATATTATTCTGAACATTGAATTAGAATCATATTGCACGGACCATGAACTAGCTTCATATTGAACTGAACTTTGAATTAGAATGATATAGTATTTTTGACAATTGAATAAGCATTTTATCAACGGGAGGCGTCGAAATGATAACCCAATGAAACTTAAAACTGAAAGTAAAAAATAGTTTATAAAAATTCCAGAATTGACACCCAGAATGAGTATATAGATACATGAAAAGCAACTCTTGATGCGAAATAGTTGATTTTCGAATGTTTGTGTTTGTGATAGAGGTGATGAGAAGGAACCTGTGATTTTTCAGAGATTTCCATCGAGAAGACTCTGCATGAAGCGTTCATTCCACAAGGGAAGAAGAAGTCGCGAGAATTCCTGCGAACAAACCTACATTTAACGACGCATCTGAGTGAGAGGATGGCCAAGAACTGCCCATGACGGTCACTATTCGGTCGACCTAGTTAGGACACTAGCTTTTCCATGCTTGCATCCCGGCGCCATTGCTATCGTCGACTTGGCCTCTTCAGCGATGATACCTTTTCCAAACTTGATCCTTTTATACTGTGTCCACATGTCCAAGAACCAAGTGAATCTCATCGTCCCTTCTTTATACTTTAGACGAGAGACCACCTCCTTCTTTCCAGATAATCCTTTTATACAGCTTGAAATGGTTCCATCTCTGATCTCATCTCGTGCTAACCCGCTTTATAAGCATCTTAAATCTCTCTGGATGGAGGACAAGCTATCTCATTGAGCGATTACACCGGTATGTTGCTACGTGGATTATGAGTTATTACTTCCGCACATGCACTTAAAGAAGAAAGCACCCCCATCTATAACCCTTGCCCTCTCCTCAATGCAAGTCGAATAATGGACACAAAAATCCAGTATTATTAATCACACTGCAATTTCATTCATTATTTCAGTTTGAAATCATAAAACAGGGAAACAAGCACAGAAACATATTTTGTTTTTTAAGGGGGGGGGGGGGGGGTATGGTTTAAATAGCAAAAAAACCCTTTTTCAACATTTTTTTTTTGACGAAACTACTAAATATTTTTTAAATCCTTTTATTACTACATTATTTAGTAACTCTTAAAGTAACTTTTTAAATTTTTTAAGAAAAAAATGTCCAGAAACAACGGAGTTGCAGACACTTCCAGTAGGCCATGTCGAATTTTACGGTGTCCCGGATTTAAAATCGTAGAATCATCTGAAACACATGGGATTAAGAAAAATTAGTTACTTGGAAGTATACCTCCCAGTCAACGATGCCCTTTTATTAAAAAAAAAAATGTTTTATATTTTTAACGGTCGTTTAATGTCAAAGTACGTTTTTTAGCCTAAAAAAGGCGCCATTTAAAATATAAAAAAGGCTGCACAATCGATCAGAATCAAAAAAATAAAAGGGCAACGTTGACTGGGAGGTATACTTCCAAATAACTAATTTTTCTTAATCCCATGTGTTTTAGATGATTCTACGATTTTAAATCCGGGACACCGTAAAATTCGACATGGCCTACTGGAAGTGGCTGCAACTCCGTTGTTCCTGGACATTTTTTTCTTCAAAAATTCAAAAAGTTACTTTAAAAGTTACTACATTAATAATGTAGTAATAAAAGGATTAAAAATTATTTAGTAGTTTCGTCAAAAAAAAAAATGTTTAAAAACGATTTTTTTTTGCTATTTAAACCATACCCCCCCCCCCCTTAAGTAAAAAAGTGATATTTCGATTTTGGGGGTTTTGGAGATTGAGACTTTTATAGTATGAGACTTTGATGTCTGTCCGTCCGTCCGTCGTTCACGGTGAATATACCTGAGCCGGTACTAGATTTTAACGATGGCTTTAAAAAGTCTTTAACTAATTAAGGTAAGTTTTAGACTTGTTTAAATAGGGACAATCCAATATAGTTCACCTAAATTCGTTGCGGCCTATTTTTAGAGAAATCTGATAATTTGTAATAATAATATTTAATTTTTAAAAAGGATTTTTGTTGATCTCTGGAAAGACAATAAATGAAAACACTAAAAAACACAGATGTTGTGTGACAGCAAATCCAGCTATCGAAAGTGATGCATGTCGAACAAACGATCTGATCGATTTTGAAATCAATCGTTTATTATTTGGTTGAATCATCTGGATTTTATTTTATAATTAATTAATTTTATAATTAATTAATTTTATAATTAATTAATTTTATAATTAATTATAAGTATAATCAACCTTTACTTATAACTTTACTTTTTAATTATCTTTGAATAATTATCAGCATTTTTAAAAATATCTTTAAATAAGGTTTCTTCCTTTTTGTTGACATTTTTTATTCATATATTTGTTACCGTCAAAACCCGAAATCAGTCAAAACTAGAATTTCCTAGTCAAAATTAGTTTTGACAATGCCCTTTCGTCAATACTGGTTTTAACTTGTCAATATACAAGAATTAACTTTTAAATTTTTTAATTTTTAATTAAAGTTTAGGAAAATCTAGTATTGACTAAATTCTCGTATTATTTTCGGGTTATAACTAGTCAAAACTAGAATTAACTAAAAAGGCTAAACTCATTGAAAAGAAGGAAAGAAAATAATTAATTTATGCATTACCACATACCAGAAATTAAAATAATTTATTTATAATAAAAAAAAATAATATTACCAAACTTTTTTACTTGTTTAACAAAGAACTATATTATATTATTTAAATTGTAAAAATGAAAGTCTTTTTTTAGTAACACAATAAATAAAATTTAAGAAATATTTTTTGGAATTAAAAGCGATAATTTTTAGGTGAATTTAAAAATCTAATATTCTGTTCTCATTGGTATATTAAACAATAAAATACATCAAAAAATTTATATTAGACAATATTATATTATAAACAAATATTTTTTTAGTAATATTTTAAAACAATATTTATCATCTATCGCTGAAAATTAATTATACTCCATAATTGTCGTATCTGTTAAATCTCCGTAAGAAAATGTAATTTTGCATTCTGAACAATTCCTGTTCTTAATATTATAGAAAATGTATAATTTAATTAATAGATATATATAATTATAAACTATAAAAATGTATAAAATACGTAAATATAATATAAATTATAACACACATGTTTTTTGTTATTTTATTCAAAACATACAATAAACTATGCTATATGCCTTATTTAATAAACATTGTTTAATAAGTATTGTTTAAAAATATTATTTAAAAAAATATTGTTTATAATATAATGTATAATATATGTTTTTTAAAATCAAAAATTGCTTTAGGTTTAATAGAATACATTGCTTCAGAAATATTGTCTAATATATATTGTTCGATGTATTTTATTGTTTAATATACACTCAGAAAAAAATTTGTTTGTGATAACCAAACTTCAGTTAAAGAAACAAATTTTGATTGAAACAACCAAAGTTTGGTTAAATCAACAAAATTATTCTATTGTTTCAACCAAAATTTGGTTGTTTCAAACAAAATTTGTTTCTTTAACTGAAGTTTGGTTGTCACAAACAAATTTTTTTCTGAGTGTACCATTCAGAACAGAATGTTAGATTTTTAAATTCACTTAAAAATTAGAGCCAGTATCATTTTGACACAAAACTTATTTGAAGATTGTTATATTGTACAGAATGAAAATGTTATTTTGTACAAATACTAAATGATATTTAGTACAATTTAAAAAAATGAATTTGTTATTTTGTACAATTATTTAAAAAATGGATTTAATTGTAATCACAAAGGTTTTTAGCTTTTCTAAAAAATTGTACAAAGTAACAAATTTATTTTTCAAAATTGTACAAAATAACATTTAGCAGTTGTACAAAATAACATTCTCATTCTGTACAACATAACAATCTTCAAAATAAGAAAATAAGTTTTGTGTCAAAATGATACTGGCTCAAAAATTATCTCTTTTAATTCCAAAAATTATTTCTTAGATTTTATTTGATATGTTACTACAAAAAGACTTTAAATTTCTTCAAAGTATAAATGCAATTTAAATAATATAATATAATTCTTTGTTAAACGAGTAAAAAAGTTTGGTTATATTATTTTTTTTTTTATTATAAATAAATTACTTTAATTTCTGGTATGTGGTAATTCATAAATTAATTATTTTCTTACCTTCTTCTCAATGAGTTTAGTCTTTTTAGTTAATTCTAGTTTTGACTAGTTAAAACCCGAAAAAAATACGAAATTTAGTCAATACTAGATTTGCCTAAACTTTAATTAAAAATTAAAAAATTTAATAGTTAATTCTAGTATTGACTAGTTAAAACCAATATTGACGAAAGGGCATTGTCAAAACTAGTTTTGACTAGATAATTCTACTTTTGACTGATTTCGGGTTTTGACGGTAATATATTCACTTATACTGAACACAATTTTATATTTTATGTCATATTTAACAGCATATTTTTTTAAAATCGATTTAATAAAAAAGTTGTATACTTACGAGGATTTAAAATTAATATATTTACTTTGCTATGGTTAACTAAATTTCAAATTCTGAATGGGTTAAAATAGTTCGAATCGAGTTTTAAACTGTTCTAAAAAATTTTAAAGTTGTAAACAAATCCTAAATTTTTAAACAAGTTCTAAACAAATTCTGAAATTCTGAACAAATTCTGAAGTTTTAAACATGTTCTAAACATATTTAAGTAGTTCCAAATGGTTTTAAACAATTTAAAAAGAGTTCTAAACAATTCTAATCAAATTCTGATGTTGTAAACAAGATCTGAAATTTTAAACAAGTTTTCAACAAATTCTGAAGTCTTAGACAAGTTCCACAACATTTTTTAAAACGAGTTCTAAATAGTTTTAAACAAATTTTGAACAATTTTTTTTACTTTGAACAACATTGAACAATTTTGTTCTAAGCAAATTAAGGTAGTTCTAAATGGTTTTAAATAGTTCGAAACGAGTTCTAAACTCTTCAAAACAAATTCTAAAGTGCTAAAAAAAATTTGAAGTTGTAAACAAATCCTGTATTTTTAAACAAGTTCTAAACAAATTCTAAAGTTCTGAACAAATGCTGAAGTTTTAAACATGTTCTAAACATATTTAAGTAATTCCAAATGGTTTTAATCAATCTAAAACGAGTCTTAAACAATTGTAATCAAATTCTGAAGTGGATAATTTTAAACTAGTTTCAGACTGTTTTCAACTAATTCTAACAAGTGTTCCTTTCAAGCATAGTTTTGAACCAATAACAAACAATTTTTAAATCAGTTCTAACAAGTTTTGAACATTTCTAACAGTTTTAAACATGATTTAAATAATTTTAAAAGTTTTGAACCAGTTACAAATTGTTTAAAACCACTTCTTACACTTTCTAACACTTCTAAATTTGTTTATAATTAATTTGAAATAGTCTTAAGTTTAAAAGTTTAAGTATAAGTTTTCGCTCTTTGAAAAGTGAAAACTCACTCCAAGAAATTTAGGGAGTATTTTTAAATTAACCTAGAAAGTATTGAATTAGTTTTAAACAGTTTGAAAAAATGTTTTAGATGGTATTATACAAGTTTTAGACATCTTACTTCCAGCAAGTTTGGTATAGTTCTAAATTTTTTTAAATTAGTTAGAAACAATATTGTACAATATATGTAATAAATCAGCCATATTGAATCTTCTATTTTTAACTTGGCAAATCTGATGTTAGATTCGTAATCCGGTAGGTCAAGAAACTCCAGTTAAACAGGTTTAAAAAATCTAAAATCGCGGTATTAATTTGTTCCATTCAATTTTAGAAATCATTTGATGTTGCTTGAAACTTGTTCTTCAAATGTTAAAACTTCAATTTTTAGGGACCAAGACAATATTGTCCAAAATTAATTATTTCGCATTTTAATTTATTTTACGTAATTTTTTAATTCTTAAGTAACCGTTTCCAGCTAATTAAAATGTTTCTCATTTATTCTAATTTGCTAATGTGCTCTTCGAATTATTCATTGCTTTACAAATTTCCTATTTCTTTTCTACTTTTTAATCTATTTCTTACAATTTTTTTCCTCTTCTTAAACAATTACTTTCTTATAATTTCCAATTAAAAAAAAGTATTTCCTAATTCCCCCCATTTTTAATAAATAAGAAATACAAAAAATAACAAAGATTTAAAAAATTAAATCTTTTAAATGGTTAAAAGATTTGCCATTTTCTTAATATTTCTAATTTATTAAAATCCTCTCTTTTCTTAACTTTTCTCTTCTCTTTTCTTATTTTACTTTACTTCACTCAAAAACAGACTTTATTCCGAATTACTTCCACTATTTATAATATTATTACTTCCACTGTTCTAGAAAATCCGAATTTCATGATATCCGCTTAGTAAAAATTGTCATGAATCAATCGGTAAAAAGTTCTCGTTTATTTCTCCCGCAAAAGAATTGTTTAGCAAAACAAATAATCCGCGGGAGTAACTCAGTGACATGCAAATCCAACAAACCTAATTTTTCAAAAGTGTTGTAAAAATGAATTGGACCAAGGTGAAAAATTTTAAACAAAGCTCGTACATTGTAGTTTGCATGTAATGCGGTATATAGAAGGTGAACGCGAAAATCTAGTTGCGATTGGCTTTTGTTCGTGAGTTTGAGCTTCTCCACGGTCGTATCGCGGTTGGGGGATTAAAATAAAGATAAATTTTGAAAAAAAAAAACAAAAACCCAAACTAGATGAATAAAATGGAAACCGCAAATAACTGAAGCGACCAGCATACGCCTACATCTTTTTTTTTTCAAAAAGGATGAAATGTTTCGTACCGACAAGGTATTATGGTGAGGGTTCAGACAATAATAGAACTCGAGTTTAACAAAGAAAGACAGAAGAAGGAAAAATAGAAAAAATTAATTGAATATTAAAATTACATTAAGTGTTGAAATTAAATTTAATATTAACATCGAAATTAGTTTTAAATTTAAAATAAATAAATAACACTGTGTTACAATAAATGAAACAAAAAATTTCTTTTAATCAGACCTAACCTAAGTTGTTTGTCATGAGAAATAGAAAAAATGGTGTATATTCCCTCCCCCCCCCCCCCCCTCCCCCAGCTTAAAATATCAATTTAGAGCTAAAAAACCATTTTTCTACAATTTTTGTATAAACAACTTCGTCATTTTTGGTCAGATTTTAAAAAAAAAAATTTTATTTTAAAGCTATAAAATGCAAAGCTTTTTATACTTTAACAGAGATTTTGTGTTTTAAATCAAATTTACGGTAGACAAAGAGTAAAAAATTTTAGAAATTGGTAATTTTTTTAAATTTGTTCAATTTTGGCAATGATTTAGGTTATGTTAAAATAACTAATATTTTCGTAAACTCCTGTTTACTTTAATTTAATTAGTCAAATTTTAACTATTTTTTAAGTACTTTTTTACTAATAATTAGTTATATTTCACTAATTGCTAAAATTAAAACTTAGTCACGATTTTACTAATAAAAAAAATAATAATATATAATAATAATAATAATAATAATAAGAATAATAAAAAAAATTTAGTTAATTTCGGTACAATATTAAAAGTTAAGAACAGCACCAACATTTTTGAAAATTGATTTTCCCGAAAAATACTGTAATTATAAGGACAAAAAATACAATAACTCAGCTAATTTATCACCAATTCAATTCAAAAGTAGCTCATTCGATGCAGAATTAAATATAATTTAATTTAATTTTTACATCATGAAATATAAAAAGCTTATTCAATTCTTATAATATCTCAATTAATTTGTGGATATTAAAAACATTATTTTTGATTAAGGTATTAGTCGTGTAAATGCTCCCGCAAAACTCCCGCAAAATAAAAAGTACAAAAAATAAACTTTTATATCAACTCACTTGCTTCCTTGTGACCTCTTCTAATGTAATATATGTAATTTTCACGATTTTGAGTCAGGTACTATTAGTTATCGTGATGTATTGCTTACACGTTTTCGACATTTTTCAATGAAACCACGTGAAAATGAAAAATTATGAATTTTTAAATTATTGTATTTTTTATACGGCGTGGTCAATAAAATTAATTTTTTTTTAAAGGATTTATTTTATCTCAATGTGTAACTTAGTAGTTTTATTTGAAAAACTGACGACTTGTTTTTTTATAATTGAATATAAGAGACATTTTTTACATGCATTTTGTGCTATTGCATGTAAAAGCTATAAACTTTGAATTCATATTTTGAAGCTCAGAAGTGGTCAAAATTAATAGGATAGATCTCATTTCATAGATAAATACCTCATGAATACAGATACAAAGTTTTAAAAAAATCTGACAAAAATCATTTTACGCGACTAATACCTTAAATAAGAATTTATAAAATGTCCAATTTCCTTCATTTGAACCTTCAAAATTTTAAGATGACAAAATTTTACTATTGTTTTAGTAAAAACTAAAAAGTGACTAAAAATTAGTAGAAATTTTCCATAGGCGTAACTAGAACATTTTTGTAGGGTGGACCGGGTCCAGGTCTTTAGTCTAAAAATAAATTTTGGTGCTTCAGACAAAGGTCAACTTTTAATTTTCTGTAACGCAACCCAAAAATATAGATTATAGAAAAAAATAGCATATTTTTAATTAATTTTTTAAGGTCGCGCTATTCAATTTTTCACAAAATTTCTCTCATTTTTAAGAATTCACGATTTTTTGATTTGAGACATAAAAGTTCTTTCAACTAAAGGCAATGTTTTTCTACTTTATTGAATTCTTTTATTTCAATTACTTTTTGTCATTTTCTAACGAATTTCTTAAACTTTCACTTTCCTTCTTCGATTTTAATTTTTTTTTGACATTTTCAACGAATTGATTCAATTGGTTTCTTCAATTTTGAAATATTATTTTCATTTTAATTATTTTCCCCAATCTTTCATTTAAAACAAAATTTTTTAAAGATTTTCTCAAATTTAATTTTCAATCAACAATCTGGAATTATATTTGTCATTTTCTAGTAAATTTCCTCAATAAATTTTCAATTTTTTCCTTCCATTTTGTTTTCAATTTCATTTTTTTTTGTTATTACTTAATTACCTTCTTTTTAAATTTATTTTCTTCAATTTTCAGTTATTTTAATCATAGTCAAATTGTTTTCTTAAAATTTCAAATACAATTTTTAATTTTTATTATTGTCTGAAAATACATCAGGAATTTTGTCTCCTTCTAAAAACAACTATTGTCTACAATTTCAATTAGTTTCCTCATTTTCGCATATTTTATCTTATACTCTTTAATTTTCAATTATGTTTTCAGGAGCATCATAAATTTATAATTTTAATCCTTTAAATTCAACTGTTCTTGTAACTTTTAAGCACTTTTTTCAAATTTCAATTCTTTAAAAGTATATGTTTAAATGCAATTTCTTCGTTTTTCAATTATTTTCTTTATTTCTCATATTTTTCTTTACTTTAAATCTGTTTTGTCTACAATTCCAATTACTTTTTCTATTTTTAAATGAGTTTCTTCAATTATTTTCTACAAATTTAACTCATAACTTATATTTTTTAATTATTTTGATCATTTTATACTGAATTTCTTCAAATAAGAATATCTTTTACAATTATTAATTATTGTCTTCAATTGGAATTAGTTTTCTTACTTTTCAGTGTTACTTTTCAATTTTCGGTTATTTTTCTTCTTTTACTTATTCTCGGCATTTTTAGGGAATGCTTTCAATTCTTAATTATTTTTCACATTTTATAAATTTTTGTCTTCAATTAAAATTTTTTCTTAATTTTGAAATTATTTGTGATGTTTTTTATTTTCTTTCATCGATTTTCATTTACTTTATTTTATTTAAGAAAGTTACCTTCTGTTTCAATTATTCTTTTAATTTTTAAACTGATTTTCTTCAATTTTCCCTAATTTTCTTCTGCTTTCAACTATTTATTTATTGAATTCTTAATTAAAATTTAAATTTTGCAATTATATTTGTTAATAATTAATTATAGTCTTTAATTCGAATTGTTTTCCCCATTTTGAAATAATTTCCTTTAATTATGGTATTTTTTTGCTTTCAAATAAATTTCTTGAATTTAAATTTTTACTGTCATTTCAAAATGAATGTTTTCCTTTTTCAATTATTCTCTTAAATTTTCACTTTTTCTTTCTCAGTTATACCCTGTTGCAATCAATTTCAATTACTGTTGTCATTTTTGGTGTATTTCTACATCTTTCAATTATTTTCTTCAATTTTAAATTGAACTGTACAATTTTCAATAATGTTTGATATTTTTTAACGAGTTTCTTTAACTTTCAGTTTCTGTCTTCAATTTTCACGCATTGTCTTAAATATTCAATTATTTAATTTTTTAAATTTTAAACATGTTATTTTCAGCGATTTAAAAGTATTGTTTGAATAAACAATTTAAATTGTTTTCTAGGTGATTCTTTTTATTTATTTTTTTTTTATTTGTCAGAATATTAAAATTTCAATTACATTCTTAACGTATTTTCAAATATTTTTCTTTAATTTTCAATTATTTTCTTTTTTAGATTTTCTTAATTTTGTCGCTTTTTAGTTAATGACTTCAATTTGTATGATATTTCTTTAAATTTGAATTATTAGTTCCATTTTAATTATTTTTCTTATTTCTAAATTCAAAAATAGTTTGTTATATAGATTTTCTTTCATTTTTTTTGTTATTTTCTTAAATGTTACTTGTAGTTAATAATTTTTTTTTTTATTTGTTATTTTCAAATGATTTTTTTCAATACTTTAATTTTTCTTCTCTTAAGATTTTTTTTACACAAATTTATTACAAACTTAATTCGTAACTTATATTTTTTAATTATATTGATCATTTTATACTGAATTTCTTTAAATAAAAATTTCTTTTACAATTCTTAATTATTGTCTCCAATTGGAATTATTTTTCTTATTTTCAAATTTACTTTTTAATTTTTGGTTATTCTTCTTCTTTCAATTATTTTCGTCATTTTTATTCAATGCCTTCAATTTTTGTCTTCAATTAAAATTTTTTCCTTATTTTTAAATTAATTGTGATATTTTTTATTTTTTTTCATTGATTTTCATTTGCTTTGTTTAATTCAAGAAAATTACCTTTTGTTTCAATTGCACTTTTAATTTTTAAACTAATTTTCTTCAATTTTCGGTGATTTTCTTCTGCTTTCAATTATTTATTTTTTGAATCGTTAATTAACAGTTTCTGTCTTTAATTTTCACGCATTGTCTTAAATATTCAATTTTTGTATTCATTTTCCGATTTCTTTTTAATTTTTTAAATTTGAAATATGTTATTTTCAGCGATTTTAAAGTATTGTTTGAACAATTTAAATTGTTTTCTAGGTGATTCTCTAAAACTTCAAATACATTCTTAATGTATTTTAAAATACTTTTCTTTAATTTTCAATTAATTTCTTTTTAAGATTTTCTTAATTTTGACGCTTTTTAGTTAAAGACTTTAATTTTTATGATATTTCTTTAAATTAGAATTATTATTTAATTATTTTTCTCATTTTTAAATTCAAAAATAGTTTGTTTCAAAGACTTTCTTTAATTTTTTGTTATTTTCTTAAATTTAACTTGTAATCAATAATTTTTTATTTTATTTGTTATTTTCAAATGAATTTTTTCAATATTTTATTGTTTCTTCTCTTATGCTTTTTTTTTAATTTAATTTTTTTTTCATTACTTAATTACTTTCTTTTCAAAATTATTTTCTTCAATTTTCAGTCAGTTTAGTCATAAGGAAATTTTTTTCTTCAAGTTTCTATTACAATTTTTTATTTTGAATCTTGTCTTTAATTTCTTACAGAATTTTGGTTCCTTTTATAAATTTAATGTATTGTCTTAAAGTTCAATCATTTTTCTTATTTTTAAATTGATTTTTCAAAATTTCGTCTTTTTCTCATCTGTTAATTATTATTTTCGTATATTTTAACTTATAAACTTTAATTTTTGATTATTGTTTAAGGAATTTCTTCAATTTTTAATTTAAATTCTTATGTTATTTAAAAATTAATTTTTCCGTTTGTCAATTATTTTCTTTAACTTTTACTTTTATTTTCTTCCATTTAAAATTGTTACCTTGAATTTCAACTGCAGGATCGCTTAAAATTAAATTAATTTTACTATTTCTTTAATAAAAACATCGTGAACGGGTGATTTGTACTTTCTCAGAGAACGACCCATATGTAATTCTCATGATTTTGAGTCATGTGTTATCGTGATGTATTGCTGACACGTTTACAAAATTTTTTAATGAAACCACGTGAAAATTAAAAATTTTGAATTTTTAAATTATTGTATTTTTTATTCGGCGTGGACAATAAAGTTACTTTTTTTTAAAGCATTTATTTTATCTGAATGTGTAACTTAGTAGTTTTATTTGAAAATTTGATGACTTGTTTTCGTATAAATGAGTATAAGAGACATTTTTTACATGCATTTAGTGCGCTATTGCATGTAAAAGGTATGAACTTTGAATTTATATTTTGAAGCTCAGAAGTGGTCTAAATTGATAGGATGGATCTCATTTCATAGATAAATAACTTATGAATACAGATACAAAGTTTTAAAATAATCTGACAAAAATCATTTTACGCGAGAGGCGCGTCATCTTTTTTATAAAGTTTCAATCGTATTGCGATCTATTGCATCGCAATTAAAATTATCAGTGTGTGAAATTTAATAGAAAGTTCTTCTCAAAGAGATGATGAGTTTGCAAAACTCCCGGACACATTTACCTTTGGCAAAATCACAATCGGCTAAAATGATGATGAGTGGTTTGAGGTAACGAGAAAGCAAGCCAACATGACAATTCGATGAAACTCATTAACCCTATTATCTACTATTGTGCCAACGCGTAATTCGATCTCTGGATCGATGGCTTTGTAATTGAAATTGCACCTTTTCGATTTTCATCCGTAAGACGAATCTCCACCATTATGTCAATTATTTGCCCAAAAAAGATGTAATTTCTCGTATTTTCGATTAAAGAAATGCTTCCGTTTTCTACATTAAATAATAGAATATTTTTTACAATTTGATTGTTTAACAATTAGTAGAAAACCTAAACGGAAACGGAATATTTTCATTAATTGACGAAAATCGGAACATCGATAATTGAAGGAAAAAGAAAAATTAAGTTTTTGACGTAGTCTTCGTGTTTAGTTGCCAAATTACAGTTGTCCTGAATCCCTCGATTGAACCGCAAATTTTCATCGAGAAATTCGAGATCGATCTACCAATCTACAGTATTACGTTTTCACCGCGTTTCTGATGCTGAATGCGTTATAGGAAGAAAATTGAATTGCAATTAGCATCCAAACAAGTCATTTCTATCACGTGAAAAAAATATCAGTTAACCTGTCACCCACTACACTCGTCAATTGATGCAATTTTTCGCTTTCCAAGTCATAACTATCGAATAAAATCACCTTTTTTCACAAACTGTGATTTTCCACTTTCTTTTGCACCATTAAATCGAGTTTAAAGCTTTCTATATTTTGCAAATTCATTCAGAGACGAATTTTGTTTGCTCGGGCAAAAATTCAACAAATCAAAGAAAATTTTCCTTCTGTGTTGTACAATCAACGAAACTTTTCTCCAATTTAAGCAAGTTCATTTTATTCAAAAGAATTGATGAGAAATGGATCTTTTTTTAGGTATTATAACAAAAATAATTTAAATAACAAGATTTTTATTATTTTATTCATTTATACGCTAAACCTAAAGTTTGGCACTAGAATTGTTTTGTTGTGAATATTTGAAAAAATTTAAATTTAAATCTTTAAATTTGGTATAAATGATATAATTTTTATTTTATTTTACTTTTAAATTGTGTTAAATCTAAATTGTAAACAAGTTTTAAAACTTGTATTTCCATTTTTATAATAAGGTATTTAAATAAAAGGATCTTATTTACTCTACAGTTTTTTTAATAAAGATTCAAAACATTTTAAATATAATGATTAAAATGATTTTGAAGAACTAATAAAATAAGTTGTAAAATTTTTTATTTGCAATGACAATTCGTATTAATAAAATTATGTTTAAAATTTTTAGTTTTGTAAATGTAAAAGATTAATATTAATAATTTTTGTATCCATTGTAAAGAATTTATAAAATATACGTATAACTTTGGTTATATTAAAATTTAAATTACTAAAAGTTTGAAATAAGTTGAACCGATGTTTCCACTGTTAGAAATTTAAAAAAAATATTTATAACTTTGATCATATGAAAATTTGAATGACTGAAAGTTTAAAATTGCTTTAAATTAGAATCGTTACAAATTGAAAATATTTATATTTTGAAAATTTTAAATTCGATAAGTTTTAAAGAGTGGAAATTTAAATCACGGAAATTTTATAACAATTTCTTGTAATATTTGAATAAGAAACGCAAAATAAGAAATTTTATTCAATATAGAGTAAAATTATATTTATTATATTTTATTTATATTATATTATATTCTAAATATTTTAAATATCATGATTAAAATGATTTTAATAAATAATAATAATAACATATTGTATTGATAAAATTTAGATTAGAAAATTTTTATTGCAATGTGAATTTGTATTAATAAAATCAAGTTTAGAACTTTTAGTTTGTAAACGATAAATTTACAATGAAAATAATCTATAAAAAAATGTGTTCACGTGTAACACCACCGGGGATCTAATTCTGGAAAATTTTAAATTGTAAAAGATTAATATTACTTTAATTTCTGTTTCCACTGTCAGGAATTTAAAAAATATATGTATAACTTTAGTGATATTAAAATTTAAATTACTAAAAGCTTGATTTAAATTTAAACCGATGTTCCCACTGTTAGAAATTAAAAAAAAAAAATTACAACTTAGTTCATATTAAAATCTGAAATACACCAAAAGCTTAAAATCCTTTGTTAGGGATTTTTAAAAATATATTTATAATTTAATTATAAAAAATTTGAATTACTCTACTACTTTTTAAACTGTTCTCAAAATTTAAATTTACAGCAATTTTAATTTATTCAAATTTTAGTTAATGTAAACATGCATTGATTAGAAGTTTAATTAATCCACGTTTTAAATATTTAAAGAGAATTAAAAATTTCCTCAATTTTTAAGAATTCTTTTCTTTTATGATTCCAATTACTTAAACCACATATTTGTACCATTCTTATCATTTTTCAATTATTTTCTGAAATTTTTAATTATTTTTAAATTGTTTCCCTAAATCTTAAATTTACCTGACTTAAAATTCATGTATTTTGTTTAGTTCTTTTAATCACTTTTCAATTTTAATTAACTATTCCTTGACACTAAATTAATAAATTTATTTTTTCTTAAATTTTATATATTATTCATCGCAAATTTAAATTAATTTTTTTAATTTACCATTATTTTTGTCATTTTGCAATTATTATTTTCTATTTCAATCATTTTCATAATTTCTGAATTAATTTCCTGAACTTTGAAATATATATCTCAATTTTCAATTATTTCGTTCAATTTTAATTTCTTTTTATTATTTTGCAATCATTTTCTCCATCTTTTAATATTTCCATTATTTTTTAATTAATTTCATAAATTGTGAGCCATTATTTCAAATTTAGAGTATTCTTATCAATTTTCCATGTTTTAAAACGATTTTCAATTATTTTTCTATTGCTTAAGAATAAATTCTTCAAATTTTTCTGCTCTTTCCTTTAATTTCTAATTATTTTCATCAATTTTCGATTATATCTGCGATTTTTTCATTACTCTCTTCAACTAAAAAATTTTAAGTAATTGTGTAATTATTTTCTTTTTTTAACCATATATTCTATGATTTTTTCAATTAATTCTCTCAAATGTTATTTACTGTTTTCAATTTTTCATATTTATATTAATTTCATCATATTTGAAACTTTTTTCTCAGTCTTAAATTATTCCCAGCAAAGTTTAATTATTTTTTTCAGAGTTAAATTAATTTTGTCATTTTTTGATTATTTTTCTTGATTGATAATTATTATTATCATTTTCTAAATTTATTTCATAAGATTTATAAGTATTTTTTTAAAATTTCGATTATTTTCATCAATTTTTAATTATTTTAATTAATTTTCATAATTTCCATAAATTGTTATCAATTATCATAAATTTCACTTATTTTTAGCTCTCTTCAATTCTTTTCTACAATTTTTAGTTATTCTAATTTTTTTCACTTGATTTCTAAGATCTCCATGTATTTTTCTCAAATTTCAATTATTTTTTTTTTTTCATTTATCTTATCATTTAACTTATCATTGATTATATCATATTTCAATTATTTTCTTCAAGTTTCAAATTTTAAAATCATTTTCTAATTATCATTTTCAAAAATTTATCTCCTTTAATTTTAATTTTTTTAATTTCCAAAATTTTAAACTATTTATTTGACATTTCAATTACTTTATTTAATTTTTAATTATTTATATTATTTCTTATTTTATTTTCTTTAATTTTCAATTACATTCGTTCTTTTTCATAATTTCCAAAAAGTTTTTAATTGAAAATTATTCTCTTCAATTTTATATTATGTTATATCTTTTTCATTTATTTTCCTTAATTTTTAATTATTTTCTTTTTCTTTCAATGACTTCTGAAAGTTTTAAGTATTTTTCTAAAATTTTATTTAACTTTCCTTTATTTAAAATATATTATGTAATTTGTTTTTAATTATTTTGTCAAATTTTAATTATTTTTTTCGATTTTAAATTATTTACTTGAATGTTTTATTTTTTTTTAATTTTCAATTACTTTCTCTAATTTTTCATTATTCAATTTGTTTCAATTTATTTTTAAGATTTTCAAGTATTTTTCTTAAATTTAAATTATTTTCTTTATTTTTAAATGATTTCTATGATTTTTAAAATTATTTTCCTCAATTTTTAATTGATTTATTTTTTTCCATTAATTTGCAAAATATGCAATTATTTTGTTTAATTTAAATTATATTTTGCAATTCTTATTAAGGGCATGTGATGGATTATGACGTCACTGTTATAGGCAAAATTTGTCCTTAACTTTTCTCTCAAAATATTAAATATTTTTTCACGAAACTTGCTAGAATTACTTAAAATGTCATTAAAAAGGTCACTCAGACCCGAAATTGTTTAAATTTTGGCCCAAAATTAATTTTGGGAAATTTTCGAAAAATTGCAAACTTTTTTAAAAATTAATTTTGAGACGAAATTCAAACAAATTCGGGTCTAAAAGGCCTTCCTAATGACATTTTAAGTAATTTTACCAAGTTTCATAAAAAAATATTTAATATTTTAAGAGAAAAGTTGCGGACAAATTTTGCCTATACCAGTGACGTCATAATCCATCACATCCCCTTAATTCTAAAATTTTATAAATTTTGTCATAAATAAATATTTGTTTTACTTATTTTCGTTATTTATTTATATAAATTTATTTTTAAATATTATATTCAAAATATTTATAATTGTTGATAACACAAGGTGTTTAAACTAATCGCACGTTGTTTCATTTAGTCAAACTTTAAATTTCTACAATTAAAAAGGTTTTTGGAATTTTTTTTGCCTCACTTTGCCCCTTAATAGTTACGCCACTGTTCCCAGAAATTAAAGTTTGAAACAACTTTAATTCGTATTAAAATCAATCCAGTATAAAATGTTTAATTTGCAAATGTAACAGATACAAATACGATTTTAAATTTAAATAAATTAAAGTTTAAAATTGCTTTAAATTTGAATCGATACAAATTGAAAATATTTATATTTGTGAAACTTAAAATTCGATAAGTTTTAAAGAATGGAAATTTAAATCAAGAAAATTGTGTAATATTAAAATATAAGAAATTCAAGACATAAAATTTGACTCAATAGAAGTTTGTAACAAATGAAATTGGTACCTACAGAAGTTTGAAAACAAGTTTTAAAAAATAAAATTTTGATTAATAACCTGTATAATAAATCTTTCTTTTAAAGAAACAAATTCTGATCATGTAATTATTAATTCTATAATTTGAATATTATGAGTTCATTAACAGGGTAACAATAGGGCTTGACGTGAAGTTATTTCGACATAATTTGTTATCAACATTATTTACACAATTTGATAATAAACCGCCTATTTATTTCGCGTGTATAGTGACAGTGAGTTTATGAAGTGAACTCGGATAGAGGATTTTAACAAAGTGATAATAACAAATGCAAAAAGTGCATTGTCATGTTACAGAACATTGAAACATTTTGAGTGAATATTTCATATAATATATATATCGGTGCGATAAAATAAATTACACAAAAAGTGGGTCATGATGGTCCCTATTAACTGCACGTTCCATTTGTTCACAGTTTAACAAATGATTACATGAAATGATAAGTTAAATGCACAAAAACAATACCTCTATTGTCAGACTAATATTTATTAATAATCAAGCAGCATGCTTTTATTATTTCTTACAATAATTTCCCTCTATTTATCGCTTTTCATTATTAATGCAAATGATTTATAAGAGCGTATTATTAGATCGTAAATTTCAAAATTTAAATTGATTTTTATTAAATTCGCATAATTAATTTATCGCTGATTGAACCAACTTTTAGATGAAGCAATTAAAAATACGAGAAATTTGATTTGTTAAAATTATAATTTCCCCGCTTGGCTATAAAATAAAAAATGTATGCTGGCTTTCATGTAAAGAGCGTAAAATGTGGTAAATTATTAATCGTATATTTTGTGGATGAAATCTATGAAAAAGTGACAAATTTAATATTCTGAAGTCCCGTGACGATTTTTCCATCAGCAAAAAGCTGTCCGCATTTCTGGACTCGTGCTGTCCGGAAGCGTTTTCATTACGTTTCTTTTGACGTGAATGAAATATATGTTCGGACTTTACTGGAATCCCGCACCAACTAGAGAGTAATAAAACGCAGAAAGTACGAGCTTTCCTGATGTGAAACTGAGCGTAAAATCCATACCCTTTCAAGCCATCTATGTACTCTTTTACTTGATATAAACCTTACTTTTTATTTACTTATTCTTATTGGACAGATACTTTTAGTTGGGCAACTAATTTTCAACAAAATTCACTTTTTCAATAATCAATTGCAATTGACCGATTAACTTTAAATTGAGTATGTCAATTTGTACTGAATCAAGTAATTCAAATCAGAAGAGATTGCTTGATAGGAAGGAAGAAGAGCGTATAATGTAATTTGCCAAGGAAAGCAGTGTTATTGAAAAAAGTTACTCCTATATAGTTGCGAGAATAAGATACTTTGGAAAGTAAAGTGAAATGGTGTTGTGGTCTAAAGGAAGAGTTAAGTAACTGGATTTCATGCAAGAAAGATTTTTTAAGAAATACTGAGAAATTTGCATGTTGCATCGTTAAGTTTAAAGGCGGTTTTGAAAGTTTTTGAAAAGTTGGTGAAATTTTGGGTAAAGGAAAAAGCTCGAATTTTTGCAGAATTCTGATATTGGTGTAGTAAGACTTTTAAAGCTGAAAATAACTACTCATGTATTAAAAGTCAATTTAAAATTACTCAATTTGAAAGGGATAAAAAATGAACCTCCCCGGTTCAATTTGTGTCAAAGTTAATTATGGTGTTAAAACGTTTATAAATTATAATATATTTCAATTTAGAAAGTAGAAAATTTTTTTATTTGGGGTGTAAGAAAACATGAGTTTAGGTTTTTCTGGGATAGGAATTATGATTAAATTCAAACGGAATTGATAATGAATTCCAACCTGTTTCAGACCAAAGTTCACCGGAATTCTGACCAATAATTATGCAAATTTTGGTAATTTAATCTAAACTAAATTCTGACTAATTCAAACTGAATGTGGATGGAATTTCTAAGATTTCTGGAGAAAGTAAAACAAATTATAAATTTAATTTCGATTAAACTTTACAAGAATTAAAAGTGAATTTTAAAGAGATTCTAATGTAATTTCTGTAATTATCGAAATTCCGACTAAAGTTCTATTTTAATTCTGACTAAATTCCAATTAAATTTTGACGGACAACTGAAATCTGACTGAATTTCTATAGGTTTTCTGATGTCATTTTATAACAAATTTTAAATTAAAATAACATAGAATTCTGACTTTTTGTTACTGAAATTATAATGTTATTAATGTAATTATCAAAATTCCGATTAAATTATATTTTACTTTTAAACAAATTCCAACTGAATTTTGACTAATTTCAAATTAATTCTGACTGTATTTCTAAGATTTCTGATGGAATTTCAACAAATTTTTAATTAAATTTCGATTGAAATCCGATTACGTTCCACAATAGAATTTCTGTTAAAAAGTCTGTTCTATGAATTTTATTCAAATTCCGACGAAAATTCCGTTCCAAAATTCTAATTTTATTTCCGTTATTATCGACATTCTGATGGAAATTCTATTTTAATTTTGACTAAACTCCAATTGAATTCTGATTATTTTCGACTTAATCAGATCGAATTGTGCCTAAATTCCATAAGAATTATGACTAAATTTAAACAAAATTTCTTTAACTACCGAAATTCCAACGAAAATATAATAATTGAAATTCTGAAGTTCAAAAATGTTCTGACTAATTTTAAATGAATTCTGATTGTATTTCTAGGACTTCTGAAGGAATTTCAACGAATTTAAAATTAATTTATAAAAGAATTTTGACTTAATTTTTTTTAATTCTTTTTTGTACAATTTCTATAATTATCGAATTTCTATAATTATCGAATTTCTAAAGAAATTCCATTGATATTCAGTTAGAACTTCATTAAAATTCAGACGAAATTTATTTAATTGACGAAACTTTTATTGGAGTCCAATTTATTATTGTTTAAATTTCAACCGAATATAAATTTAATTAAAGAAGAATTCATGCTAAATTTAAACAAGATTCTAATTTTATCTTAACTTATTTTGCATGTAAATTTTTTAATTTTCAAAATTCCATTATGGTCGACACCAAATTCCTCAAATTATTGAAATTTCAGAAATTATCAAACTGTCAAGAGAAATTCAATAATGTAATTTCGATTAAATTTCCACTACAAGTCTGTCAGAATAATGTTAAAAGATCTACAAAACTTCAGTAATTATTGAAATTTCGATCGATTTCCCGGAATTATGAAAATAATTTCTGTAAATTTTGAAATCCTAGCAAAATTTCCAGAGAATGGTGATAAAAAGAAAATATAACCAAGAAGATAACCGTCTTACTTAACTAGTAATGATCGAATTTCAATGTTCAAATTAAGAATTAAAGGTGTAGGAAATAATTTTCTTTATTTATAGTCTCGTATATTACAATTTATAATTGTGTTTTTTCATAGTAATTTTTACACTTAATTGACTTATAATTAATCAGTAAGGTTAATTTTATTCGTTATATTATAATATCCATTTTTATTTCAATGAATTTTTTAAATTTGAAAATAGTGGAGATCTGATGAAATAAAAACCTCATTCTGAATGAATTTCAGCTGGTTTCTAATTTTAATTCTGTAATTATTAAAAATCCGTTGCAATTCGCAAACAATACCTAAATTTATTAAAATTGAGACAGAATTTCTATCAAATTCCAGGAATTATCGAAGCTTCAAGAAAATCCGCTGAAATTGTGACTAAAATTAAATTAAATAGATATTACTAAAAATGTCAACGTTATTTTAAATCTTTTATAATTAAAAAAAAAAAAATTCAACTGTTAACTAGAACTTTGTTCTTATACATTATTTTTGGATTAATTTTACTTATTTCTAATTAACAATAAAATAGTTTTATCGAAAATTGGAAATTTTTAAAGAATTGAAATTTACCTGAAATCAATAATATACGAATACCAAAAAAATCTTTCCCATGTAGAATTTCAAACTGTTAACTAAAACTTTATTATTATTTATTATTTTTGGATTAATGTTACAAACTTTTAATTAGCAATAGATTAGTATGTTTAAAAAATAGGATTCTAGAAAAAATTTTGTTTTTCCTGTACTCTATACATATTTCTATTCGACACTAAAGGAGTTTTATCAAAAAATGGCAATTTATAAAGAATTATATAAAATTGGCCTGCACTCTATGAAATCTATATTTTTAATAAATTTTTTTGGTAATATTGCAGAAGAAAGACAGTTGAAATTTGAATTTTTATTTAAAAAAATTTTTTAAATAAAAATTTAAATTTCAACTGTTAAGGGCATGTGATGATAATGCAAAATTTGGTAGTAAAATTTCTCTTAAAGTACTAAATGTTTGGACATCAAACTTTGTAGAATTACTCAAAATACCATTGAAAGGTCTCTCTGACTCAATTTTATTTTATTTTTGTTCTGAAACAATTTTTTTCAATTTCAAAAAATGTTGAAAAATTAATGAATTTTAAAAATATTTAGTTTAAAGACAAAAATGAAACAAAATTGGTTCAGAGAGACCTTTCTAATGGCATTTTGAGTAATTCTACAAAGTTTGATGTCAAAACATTTGGTACTTTGATAGAAAGTTTATGAACAAATTTGCATTATCATCGCATGCCCTTAACTAGAACTTTGTTATTATTTATTACTTTTGGATTAATTTTACATATTAATTTCTAATTAACACTAAATTATTTATATCAGAAATTGATTATTTATAAGAAATATTTATATTTATAAAGACAGTTGGAACTTTTTCGATAATTTATTTTATACGTTTTTGAAACTATTATTGCATAAGAAAAGTTATGAAACATAAGGAAAGATGTGTTTTGTAATAGTTTTCAACCAGTTAATGATATAAAAATTATTATTCCAGAATTTCAATTCATTTACAATTTAATTTCTGCATTTTACAAATTTCATTTGAATTCTGACAAATCTGCAACATTATAAAATATTCCAGGCAAAGTCAAAATTTTCTCTGAAATTTACGTAAAACTTAGTTTTCCGGCTTTTCAAAAGTTTGTTTCCAATTCAAATTTGTATAAAATAGAAATTAAAATATTTAGAATAGCTAAAAAGATGTAATTATGTTTAATAAACAATTTTTTAGTGAGGGTACAGATTTACGATTGGAAAATGTTGTTTGGCTTTTGTCCTTATTGAACACAAGCTATCGCCTCGTTTTCATTTCCGACATTTACATCTCTTCCGGTGTCGGACCCAAACGTAATTCATGACTTCTCTTTTTTGCAGGACACTATAATGTCGACATTTGTAGCTCATGTTGAATTGATTTCAGTGTTTTCACCAGTTGTACCTATATTAAAAAAAGCCCCTCGATTATTTATCGAAAGTATTACTTTTTTTCAAAAATGTTTTTTTTGGACATAGAATAAAAACTTTATCAATCATTTAATTCTAGTTTTTTGTGTTTCTTGAAAAAATTAACTTGCTTACCAATTAAGTAAGTTAATTTGATAATTTTTTCTATTATTTTGTACTAATTATAAGTCGTTTTTATTGATAAACGGACATTTTGCATGCGTCTGTCTGTCCGTCCGTCAGTCTGTAGTTCATAACCAATGGCTGTTCATTTTCGGTTCTGAGTAAGAGAGATATTTAGAGTGAGGCACCCGAAAATAAGCGTGAATTTCAATTAATTTCTTAAATTCAGCACACAGCTGCTGATTTTACAGATTAATTGTCTTAAACTAAGAAAATTTACCTGATGATAATCACATTCTTTGCTTCTTAAATTGAGGTACAAAAATTGTATTTGAAATTCAACAAGGGCTGTCTTAAAAATGTTGCGTCTTAAAATAAGACAGGTTTTCGGTCTTAAAATAAAACTTTCTTCTTACAGTGTTTGAGCGACTTTTAAATATTGAAAAAAATAAAATAAAAAGTTTTTTTTTCGATACAAAAGAATCCTAGGGGATGAGAGCATAACATTTTCAACTTTTTGTTTTTCCCATGTATTTTTGGACCACTCTATTGTACCTTCTGTACCTGAAACTTATAAAAACAGATGGATACAGGGGGAAAGGGACAAGGAGAAAATATAGACATGAGTCTTCATGACTAACTTATTTTAATGTTCAAAGAATCTTAACAAAATGTAAAAAAATGAAATTTTACATAAATCACCAAAATTACCAAAATTTTATTAAAACCAGTATTATGAATGAACATCTAAGAAAGTTAAGGATAATTTATATTGAAATGCGAAAACTAAAGCAAAAAGATGTAAAAATGTACTTATTAAAAAACTTGCAAAAAATAAATAAATTCTTCAAAAATAAAAAAGTTTAAAATATCAATGAAAGTAAAAGAAAGAAAATTAAGAAACATGGTAATAATGCGTTATCAAATATTAAACAATTTAAGGAAGATTGATTAAATTGCTTTTTTAAAATTAAAATACTACGCGATAAACAGTAAAAGTTTTTAAAACAAAAATTGAAATTATAAAAGAGAGGAAAAAATGATTTTCAAAAAGTTAAAATATTTGCGGACATGTTTTTTTAAATTAAGAAAATAAATAAGATAATCAGTAAAAAAATGGAAAAATGTTACTAAAGATAAAAAAAAATACTTTAAAAACTTGTTTTGAAAATCAAGCAAAAAGCAATAATTATATTTAAATGAAGAATTAAGTAAAAACAATTAAACAACTTAAAAGAAAACACCAATATTTCTAAGAAATAGAGAAATTCTGATCAAATGAGAAAATTTATTATAAGATCAAATTTATATAATATTTATTTAAGATCATTCTGTAGAAAGAATAAAATTTAAAAAAAATCTAAAAAATAAAAAAGTATTATAAAACGCATAAAAAAAGAAAAATTTTTAAAAAGAATAAAGAAATGAAAGTTACCGAAGTGATTTTCTAAAAATACAGAAAAGCAATATAAAACATAACCTACCAAAAAAATTGTTTGAAAAAGAAAAAATTGCAAGAAAGAATAATTAAATATTTCAAGAAAGTGATATAAATTAGTGTTTAAATAAATCTACAATTTTTTATATACTTTTCAACCGTTTTCAAGTTACAATTATTCTCATTAAATTTTGTAATTATTTTTTAACTTTTATAATTATTATTTTGTTCTGTTGTAGGTTATTCTCGACAGTTTTCGAATTTCTTTTTCAAATTTCAATTATTTTGCGCATTTCTCAATTATTTTCTATAATATTAAATTATTCTCGTCATTTTGTAATTTTCTTTAAATTATGAATTATTTTCTAAAGTCAATTACATTCTACAATTTTCAATTAAGTTTATTCAATATTTCAAACAACTTGACTTTTTTTCAATTATAAACCATTATTTCAAATTACAATTTATTTCTTCAATTTTTGATTATTGTCTTCAAATTTCAATCACATTTTTCAATTTTCAATTATTTTTTCAAATATCAATATGCTTTCTAAATTTTTAAGTCCAATTGTTCAATTATTCTCTTCAGTTCTTAATTATGTTTTAAACATTTCATTTCCATTCTTCAATTTTAAATTTTTTCCTCAATTTCAATTATTTTGTTCTATTTAATTTTTTTAACCCAGTTGTTCAATTAGCAATTATTTCCAACAATTATTTTTATAATTTTCTTAATTTTCCATTTTTAAATTATTTTTTAAATTAAATATTTATAGTTTGATTTTTTAAATTATTTTTTCCAGTTGTGTATTAATAAAGCCATTTTTCGAATTTTGTTTTCAATTGTCAATTATTTTCGTCATTTTTCAGAAATTATCTTAAATTTTGCTATTATTCTTGTTATTTTTCAATTATTTTTTTACATTTATTAATTATTTTCTTTAATTTTTCGTTATTTCTTACAATATTTAACATTTTTATTTATTCCCTTAAAATTTTAGAATTATTTTCCAACGTTTTCAATTATTTTTTTCAGGTGTGCATTACTCTAGTCATTTTCTGATTTTTATTTGAATTGTCAATTATTTTCTCTAATATTTTAAAATCCTCTTCTTTCGACAATTATTTTTCTCCATTATCAATAAGATTCGTTAATTTAAAATTTTTGTTTTCTTCAATTCTCAATTTTTTCTTCAAATTTCAATTCCATTTTTCAGTTTTTAATTGTTTTCTTCTATATTCAATAACTTTCTGCTTTTTTCAAATACTTTTTTCAATTTTTAATTATATTCTTTAAATTTGAATTTTTAATTTTCAATTATTTTATTCAATTTTAATTATTTTTGTCCATTTTCAATTCACTCGTTCAATGCGCAATTATTTCCAACAATAAATTATTCTTATAATTTTCTTCATTTTTCAATTTTTAATTATTTTCTTTAAATTTAGAGTTTTTGCTATATTTTATCAATTTTTTCAGTAGTCTATTAATCTTGTCATTTTGTAGATATTTTCTTCAATTTTTTAATTATTTTTTTTAATTATTAACTATTTTACGCAATTTGAAATTATTTCCTCCAATTTTTTCAATTTGCAATTAGTCTCTTAAAGTTTTATAATGATTCTTTGAGTTTTTCAATTATTTTTTTTTTGGTTGTGCATTATTCTAGCCATTTTTCGAATTTAGTTTTCAATTGTGAATTATTTTCACGTTTTGTAATTTTTCTCCATTATTATCAATTTTTTTTTAATTTCAGTTTAATTTTTAAATCATGAATTTATTTCTTCAAGTTTTTATTATTTTCTCCAAATTTTTATTATTTTCTAAAGATTTCAATTATTTTCTTCAATTTCAATTTTTGTTTTGATTTTCAATCCAGTTGTTCAATTTGCAATTGGTTTCAGAAATTATTCTTGTAATTTTCTTAATTGTTCAATTTTTTAGTTTCAATTGAATGTATATTGTTTAATTTTTTAGATTATTTTTAACACTTGTGTATTTATCTAACCATTTTTCGAATTTATTTTTAATTGTCAATTATTTTCGTCATTTTTCATAATATATTCTTTTCCATTTTGTAATATTATTCTCGTAATTTTCATAATTTCCATTTTTTTTATTTATTTATTTATTTTAATTACATACGTGCTTTACAAAAAGAAAATAGCCCTTTGTACAAATGTACTATAAAAAATATTATAAACATCCACGCTAGTTGGGTAACAAATCTTCATTAAATATCGTAGTTCGCAATAAATTAGAAAAAGCATTTAAAGAACTGTGAAAGAAATCTAAATTAGGACAATAAATGTTTGCTTCGCTACAAATTCTAGTGTATACTCCATTTACACTGTAATTTGGTTTTTCTGCATCAACAAAAAAAAAAGAGATTTTCAAAAAATTATAGTTTTAAATGACGAACAGCAATGTAAAGTTTCTCATTAATGTTGCTGTTAATTAATATTTTACTATATACATGTAACAATTGCAACTTTGATTAATTGAAACTTATAAGTTTGGAAAAATTAAAGTTTGAGTTAATTGACGTTTGGGATTTATGTAAATAATAATGGCTTGGAATTAATTAAGTTTAATATTATAGTTTTCGACTTTCTTTCTGTGAAAAATTTTTTAAGATTAAATTTTCATCATTTTAAATTCAATTTTTCATATTTTTATTAAAGAATACAAGATTGAAATTTTTAGGATTTATCCATCTTCCCAGAATTTCTTAAAAATTTGCGGATCGTTTTCAAAATTTACGGATCATTTTAAGAATTCTCGTTAATTTGAAAGTTTTTTTCACGGTATGCTTCAAGGTAGATTCGCCCCTGGCAATCTGTCATATTTAACTGTTACACAATCTGTTTTTTTTGCTCTTTGCAATCATTATTAATTATATTTAACATTACTCTAATCATCGACGCAAATATTAATATTCATAAATAATACTATATACTATATATATGTGCCATGAATATACTCTCCAAAGTTCTATTTACACAATAATCGTTTCTTCTCTACACCTCTGTCTCTGTTTTCACCACTTTTGAATTATCTACATCAGGATAGAAATAAATTCACGTTTATAAATGCATATATCCCGATTTCGTAAACACGAATTTTAACAAATGAATTGTTTTGTTTTCAGTACACGTCCGGAATGGGAGGAGGTGGACAGGCGAGCAGCGTCAGCTACAGCAGCGTAAGTCAGAGCAGCGATGGCGGAGTCTGTGGCGCCGGAACAGGAACACGTGGTGGGAGTATATGACGCCAACCTGGGCCCCGACTTGGGCCAAGACGAGAACGAGCCATTCGCTTTCGGGACACGTGATTATAAAGGAACTTCCAGTTTAATCCCAGTCCAACTCATTCCGCACAATCACTCTCTGCAAAAAGGTCACGCGGCTTCTGACGAATTCACCACAAGACTTTTCTTAAAAAAAAAAAAGTCGGCGAACGGTAATAGTTTTGCAAAATTATTTTTTGCATCACGTGTCTTCCAAGCAGCGAAATTTCTGCAAAGTTGGCACCTCAGAATTTTTACCTTCAAACAATGTTTCGTCTAGAACATCTTATTTCCCCAGAGACTCTAAGCCTTCCTCGAAGCAATGATACTGTGTGTTCGCCTTTTGAGCTGACATTTCGAAAAATTTTTGTCGAACGATAGAACATGAAGCAAACGGCAAGTTTTCTTCCGGTGCTGTGATGTGTGTATTGGTATGTGTGTCTGTGTGTATGCTTTGTCTCGCTTTTTCCAAAAGAAAACGATTAATCTTTTAAACAAAAGTGTGAGAAAAGTGAATTTTGAGAAATGGAATAAATGAGGTTTAAAAAAAGTGTGGAAAGAACGAGAAAAAGAGTGACTTTAAAAAAAAGAGAGAGTTTAAAAAAGGAATAAGCTTACATAAAGAGTTAAATTTCAAGAAAAATAATGAGCGTCTAGAAAAGCACGACTGTTGTGTGAAAGTTATTGTTACAGATATAAGAATTTCGCGCATGAGCCGACTGAGCGCCAAAATTCTGGACATTGTAGTGATTAAAAACGTTTTTACTTAAATTAGTAAGAAAATTAGACCGGAGATTAAGCTATAAGAATGAACATTTTCATTGTTAATTATTGTGCAACTGGCTCAGAGAAAATTTTTACTTGTAAATTTTTCTCACGTATTGCGATCCAATGATATACAGATAATATTATTGATAACAAAATGTTAATATAAAATTATTAATAACGTCCTGGAAATTGTCCAACTAAGAACTTTGTCAAACAATGTGGAAATTGGATGTATAATTGAAAGAGACATACAAACGACTGAAAAGTTATACTTACAATCAATTTGAAAAGCAGGACTTTTTTATTTCTTTGTCTATATTCCCATTTCTTTTCTCTGCAGAGGACATCAAGAATTTTATTGAAGATATGGTTTTATTATACACGAGGATCCAGTGAAATTAAACTTTCTTTCCTCAATTGCTTGGATAAAAATTGTCCAGTGATTTAAGATTTTGGTATATATGGTAAATTAGCAGATTTTTTTACCTTCTGGTTTTTATTTTTTTCGTAAATAAAATATTAGAATTGACTTTTGATTTAAGAAAATTTTCTATTCTTAACTTCATTTTATTAGTTTTATGCGTCGATTTCATTTCTTAACAAAGAATTGAGAAGTCAAATACAGAAGTGGAGCATACTCAGCAATTTCAGGTACGTAATGCAAATATTATTAATCGAATTTTGAAATCTAATGGAGTATTTTTAACTCTTTATTTTCTAAATCTGAATTAGTTAAAAATAACTAATTATTAGTAAAATAGTGTCTGAGTTTTTATTTGCTAAACAATAGCTAAAAAATAGTTAAAATTTGGCTAATTGAATTAATAAACAGAATTTTACTAAAATATTAGTTATTTTGACACAACCTGAAAAAAAAATTTGACTAATAATTAGTTATTTTTCACTAAATGATTAGTAAAAATATAATTATTTTAATTAGTGATTGAGTTTTTGCTTTTAAATTAGTTATTTTTAACTAATTTAGGTTTAAAGAGGAGAGAAACATTTTTGTTAGTCTCTAAAACTTAATTAGTTAATTAGTTTATGACCTAGAGATTCCAATTTTTTTCTCGCTTAATTTGGGCATATAAAATTACCTTTCAATATCAAAAATAAAAAAAAATGAAAATTTGGACATATTTAAAATTTTAATTTTCAAAAAAATTATATTCTTTAAAATCTATCTCCCACAACAGTTTTTACTATTTTTTATCGCCAATATTTTTACAGGCTTCTTTTATACAATTCTAAATTAAAAAATTCTTATTTAAAAAAAATATTTTTTATGTCAAAGAACTTAATTTTTCTATTTTTAACAATATAATGTTATTCTAGTTTCTAGATCCAAAATTATGCCAGAAAAAAAATTGACACCCTTCAGCGCAAAAAGTTGAAATTTTGTTCTTATCTCTCATTGAAAAAATATATCTTCTTCTGCAATTTTCAATTTTTTTAACGTCAATTTTTTACTGGATTTTTTCACAATTTTGAACAAAATTTACGTATGGGTTTAAAAAATTTTTGATTTAAAAAGAGAGTTCTAGAACACACTCAAATTTTTTGAGTTTTTGAAGTTTTGAAATCAAAAAATTTTTTATTTAAAAAGAGAATTCTAAAACACACTCAAATTTTTTTTTTTTTAAATTTTATCACTGTAGGATAATTTTAAATCTAACTCTCTAAATCTAAATTAGTGATTTTCTACTAATGAGTTAGCGAAATCGGTTACTATTAAATAGTGAAAAATTCCACTATTTTTTAATATATTATAATAATAATATATAATTATAATTTTAATATTGGAAAATTTCACTATTTTTAAGAAGAAAACTATTAATTATTAGTAAAAAACTACTAATTTTAAAGTAAAATATGAATTAACTGTAATAGTAAAAGTTTACTTCGTCAATATTAGTAGATATTTCATTTCCAAATTAGTAGTTTTTTACTACAAATTAGTAGTCTTCTACTAAAAAATAGTGAAATTTTTCACTATTTAATAGTAACCAATTTCTCGCTATTTCATTAGTAGAAAATCATTAATTCAGATTTAGAGAGATGTTGCCACAAAAAAATTTGACACTTCTGAACAACGCGATTTATGAAATGTTAAAATTTCACCGGTGTCTTCCCTTAACGAAAATAATTAAGTATTATGTAATAATATTCGATTTAGGTTATGCCAAAATAACTAATACTTCAGTAAAATTTAGTTAGTTTAATTTGGACTATCTATTAGTTATTTTTTGGATAATAATAATTAGTAGGTAATTCTTTACACTCTTCATTTTTTTCAAAATACAGGTATATTTTTTAATTTCTCATTTACTTTTTTTTATCACTTCCAGTTATTTTTCACATTTAAGTTTATATAGTTTTGTTTTTGTCAATTTATGATTCTTTATTTGATTTTTAGTCATTTTTCTTATGTTTCTAGTCATATTTAGTCAACTTCTAAATTTTATTTTACACTTTAGTAATTTTTCTACATTTTCTGTTTTTGTCAATCCATTCTAGTAATTTACATCTACAATATGGTTATTTTTTTACTTTATAGTTACATTTTAAAGTTTATAATTTTTTTTTTCACTTTGTGACTTATTTTCCGGTTTATAGTAATTTTTCTACATCTTCTAGTTATTTTTACTCAACTTCTAATTATTATTTTACGTTTTAATAATGTTTATACACTTTCTAATTACTTTTAAAAACATTCCAGTAATTGTCAACAATAAATTAGTTATTTTGTTATAATTTCTAGTTGTTTTTTAAACTCTAGTACTTTATCTTTATTTTTCTAACTCTTTTTCTCCTCAATTTGTAGTTAGTTTATATTTTATATTTTTTTCTATTTGTAATTTTTTCATTTTATATAGTATTTTTCTTTTTTTCTAGTCACTTTTAATCAACTTCCAGTTACTATTTTAATTTCTAGTAAGTTTTCCATATTATCTACTTATTTGTTTAAAAATTTTCAATTTAATGATCATCAATATTTACGTTTTATAAACTCTCTCTAGTTACTTTTTAAAACTCTCGCACTTCTTTTTCAATATACATAATATTATAGTAATTTTTATCTATATATATAATTATTTTTTTAGTTATGTTTTAAACTCCTGGCCTACTTTTAAATAGTTTTTTTCATTTTCAAATATTTTTTGACTGCTAATAACTTTTCTTCTTTTTCTGCATTATAATAAACTTAAGTCATTCCGGTTATTATTTAACTTTTCAGTAATAAATTTTTCTATATTTTCTAATTATCATTTTAATGTCCAACTATGTTTTCGTTTCCATATTTTTTTTTAGATATCTAGTTGTTTTCCTTAAATTTAGTTATTGTTATTATTTCTCGTGTCTTTTCATAACTTTCTAATTACTCTTCTTTAATTTAAAATTTATTTTTCTTCAATTTGTCATTTCTTTTCTTATTTTCTATTTCTAGTAATTTTTCTTTAATTTACAATTTTCTTCAACTTTTAACCAGTCTCTTCTTTTACAATTTAGTATTTTTTCTCTATTTCCTAGTTGTTTTTATAAATTCGTAGTATTTTTTTTTCTTTCGTTAATTTATAAATTTTTAGTCGGCTTTTTTTACATTTAATTAATTCTTCTCAATTTTTATTGTTCTCTTTAATTTATCATTCTTTCACTATCAAATTTTTTTACCTATTCAAGTTACTTTTAAACAACTTCTAGATATTATTTTACTTCCTAATAATAATTATCCCTTATTTTCTATAGTAACCTCTTTCAATTTATAAATACTTTTTATTTTTTTTCCTCATTTCTAGTTGTTTTTATTTAATTTACTTTTCTACGGAATTTTAAGTCGCTTTTTAAACACATTCTAGCAAGTTTCATCATTTTGTAGTTATTTTCATCAAATTCAATGTATTTTGTTACTCTTGAAATTTTTTCACAATTTAGTAATTCCCATTCAATTTTCACTATTTTCTCTTTTATTTCTTATTTTTCTATTGTACCTTATGGTAATTTTTTTTCATTTCCATACTTAAATTAATTAAACTTGTAGTTTTTATTTTTAGACGCGTAAAAACGAATTTTTTCCTATGGAGACTGCACCTCTGAACTCTTTATTTTTTACGTAAAATTTTATGCTGTATGCTAAAAGGCATAAAAAGCATTTTATGGTTTTGAAAATTTATCATAAAAGCCGGCAAACAAATTAACAGAGTTGTAGCTCATTGTTTGAAAGGAAAATACGATTTTTGGTGAGTTTAAAAAAAATTGTTTTTATGTCAGAATTTTCGTACAAATTAAAAAAAAAATGTGTCCATTGTTTAATAAAAACTACTTGTCAAATTTTCCATAATAATTTTCGACCACATGCTAGTTTTTTTTTTTTTGTCAAATAAAATAATTTTCTTTCAATTTTATCGGAATAAACTTGTTTGTTTCAATAACGAATTATTGTCTGATAGAATATGATTTAGTAATACTTACTCTAGAAATCGAATAGAATGGGATATTGCGATCTTATCTTTATAGGGATTTAGCTGCGTATTTCATGAAAACATTGGCAATCAATTAAAATTAATTGCCTGAGCACAAGATAACTAAATAATTCTCTGCCTTTTCGGTATATCAAGAACCGAGCATTTTTTTCTTCTTTTCTTTCTCATTTTAAATATTGAAAGCATCAAACATTAATTTCGTTACTTCTGAAAGTGGCTTGAAACTCCACTACTTTTTCTCGAGTCTCATTCACCTTATAAAATTGCATTTTTCAAGAATTTCAGTTTCAAATAAGGAAGAAAATACCACTCACCTTTGCCAGTGAAATTGCTTCGTTACACTTGTGATATTTTCAAATATTTTTTCAATGTTCGTTATGAAATATCAAAGAACGTTTTTATAAAAAATGTATTCATTAAAAAAGTTTTTATTAGATTACTATTTTTTATCACGATTTTATAAAATCCTGAATTTAATTACTATAAAGGTTGATTATATTAAAATTTTATTTATTCAGTTCTTTCTTATTAAAAAATAAATAACACAAATAGAGTAATTTTAGGCTAAAAATATATTATATTTATTAATATAATGTGGCATAAAATACTTAAATAATAATATATAGGTAACATTATAGAAAAATCTTTATTATAAAAGACTAGAAAATAAACTTGTCAATGAAATTTTATTTGTTCAGTGTTTCCTGATATAAAATATAATAACAGAAGTATAGTAAACAAGCACACTTATACATAAGTGCAATAATTTTATTACCTTTTGCATTCTGCACTGCATATGCAATTTTCCAATAAAACATGCTAACAATACATTCTACTACAATCTAAAGGAGCCAATGAGTTATAAAAAATTTAATTGACTTTAAATATTCTCGATTTTATGGACTTCTTTCTCTAAATTTCTTTTTTCTATTTATTCTTCTTTTTTCTTTCCTTCTATCATATATCTTCCTTTTATCCCGAAAATCTCCCTGCATTCTTTTTCTCAATCAAATTTCCAATAACCCATTTTCCCCTAAAATATTCAGTTTCTTCTACACCTAATTTTTAATAATTTAATCGTCACATTTTGCAAACAGTCGTATATGCAATACCTAATTTCATTGCGCGTAATTACCATAAATAAAAAATCGTCAAAAAACAGACGACTCGAAAAGAGATATATATATATAAACAATTTTTTTGTTCTATACACCTTATTTAAAAAAGAAAATAAACGCTTTTTCTACATTTTATTTGTAAAGAAAGAAACGCTTTTTTCTACACCTTTCCATTATTCACATTGCTCGAATTATAACAATGCGAGATTTAAAAGTTTTATTAAAAAATCAACTAGAATTCGTCGTATGTACATGATGTGTAATTATCACACACTTGGACTATATACAAGTAAATAAGATCTTTGGGTTGTGTTCTTAATGTTGACAAATTATTGCACTAAATTCAGAACATACTGATGACTTAGTTTTAACATTATTTACATCGTACAAGGCCTATTATAGACACAGCTACATAAATGGAATGAATCCTCTTTTTGGTTTTGGACCAATATATTGAAGCTGCCACTTGAAATTGATTTTTTTTTACCACCTAATGTAACTTTTGTATTCTTCATTAACGCTAAATCTCTTGATGGTTTCGTAGCCCAGTACCATTGAACAACTAAAGCCGGCTGATTGTACAAGTCGTGCGGAAAGACCTTTTGTAAACATTTTTAATTTCTCTTCCACCCAAAGAACTTTCACTGTATTACGCATATTGTCGAGTCGTTGAACTTGCAATCTAGTTCGCACAATGTCTAAAGGATTCGTTATAATTGTTGTGGTGAAACCACCCAGAGTCCCAGCCACAGCTTGAATAAACAAATGGCTCACCCACGACGGCAGAATCTTTAACAGCTCATCTAAAAACGATAATTTACAGATATCAAGTATACAATTTCCAAAAAAAGATGGAATTAGGAAATTTTTAAATTTCTTTTTTTGATCGTGAAAAATTTAATGGTCAAAAACATTTCTTTGGATATACGATCACTTAAAAAGGAATAAAAATATGATAATGAAACGCTCAACTTTTCTAAGAAACGAACATTAAGAACACATTTTTAAAGCGCATGAATATTCTCTAAAATTCAATTAACCTAAATTTCATTTAGCCTAAATCCCATTTAACCTAAAATGCATTTAGCTTAAATCTTATTTAACCTAAATCCCATTTGACCTAAATCCCATTTGACCTAAATCCCATTTAACCTAAAATGCATTCAGCCTAAATCCCATTTAACCTCAAATTCATTTCGCCTAAATCTTATTTAACCTAAAATTCATTCAGCCTAAAACTCATTTAATCTAAATTTTATTTAACCTAAATTCCATTTAACCTAAAATGCAGATAGCCTAAAATAATTTTTCCTAAATTTCATTTAACGTAATTTATAATGTAAATTTTAGGTTAAATAGGATTTAGGATAAATGCATTTTAAGTTAAATGGAATTAAGCATAAATGCATTTTAGGTTAAACGGAATTTAAGCTTAAATAGAATTTAGATTAAATGAGATTTAGACTGAATATATTTTATGTTAAATGGGATTTAGACTAAATGCATTTTAGATTAAATGGAATTTAGGTTAAATGAGATTTAGGTTAAATGGGTTTTAGGTTGTTGAATTTTAGGTGAAATGGGATTAAGGTTAAATGAGTTTTAGGTTAAATGTGTTTTAGGCTGAATGCAGTTTAGGTTATATGGGATTTAGGCTGAATGCATTTTAAGTTAAATATAATTTATGTTAAATGAGATGTTGGTTAAACGGGTTTTAGGCTGAATGCATTTTAGGTTAAATGGGATTTAGGCTAAATAAATTTTCGATTAAATGGGGTTTAGGTTATTAAAAAATAATTGAAAATAACAAAAACTAATTGGAAAATGATAGAAATAATTGAAAATTGAAGAATTTAAAATTTGTAAACAAATTTTGTAAAAATTACAGAATATATTTGAGATGGACAAGACTACTTGAAAAAGGATAAAAATAATTTGAAACGAAAGTTAGTTATGGAAATTTAAGAAAAAAATTGAGAAAATTGCAGAATTTATTTGATATAAAAGAAAGTGATTGAAAATCGAAGAAAAACATTTAAATATTTGAAAAAAATACAACTAAAATATAAAAACAATAAATAAAAATTTTAAAATAATTGATGGATATGGAAAATGATGAAAATAATGAAACTGATAATTAAATTAACAAATTTAATTAGTTATGTCCTTCCATTATTTGACATTACAAATTGACATTAAAAATTCAATGCTGAAGAAATTAATTGTAATTTGAAGAAAAAAATGACAACTTGAAACACAAAAATCATATTTTGTAAAAATAATTTAAAAACTACGAAAGAAATTGAAAGTTAATTAATAAATAGTGAAACCAATTAACAAAGAAAATAATCTAAACTGAAAATTTTATTTTTTTTTTAAAAAATTCAAGAAAATGATTGAAACTTGCGGAAATTTTGAATTTAAAATTTAGGGGAAAAATTAAAGAATAATGACAATCATTGAAGACAATTTTTTGAAAAATGATAAAAATAGTTGAAATTTGTAGATATTAATTGCAATTTTAGAAAAATAATTTAAAAAAATACAGAATATTTGTGAATCAAGAGAAAATAAAGGAAATTTGATATAAGTAATTGAACTCTTTGGAAATAATCAACAACTACTTAAAATAATATAAAATTTCTGTAAATCATTGCAAATTAAAAAGAAAATAATAATTAAAAATTGATGAAACTATTTGAAATTTTAGAAAAATAATTGAAGAATGATTAAAACATTGAAAAGTGGATACATTAACTTAGAATTGACATACTAGTTAAAAATTTTATAAATTAATTAAAAAATAATTAATATACATACCTAATTAAAAGGTGAAGAAAATAATTGCTAAAGATATAAGAAAATTTGAAATTTGAAATTTAAATTTATATTTATTTATTTATGTAAATTTTAAAGTTTCTTTATTTTAAAAAGTTCTTTTTTCTATTCGTTTTCAAGGGGTCATATGACCAAATAAATGTTTTTGACTATTAGATAATATTTTTGTTAAACAGTTTTCGAAGAAGACTTTTAGTGTAAATTGTCGTTTATAAGTAAGTTTCTTTAGATTTATAAATAAACCAACTTAACTCAAATTAGGGATAGTAATAATTACTCTCTAAATCTAAATTAGTAGTTTTCTACTAAGAATTAGTAGTTTCCTACTAAGAATTAGTAGTTTTCTACTATGAATTAGTAAAATTCATGGCTCATTTTTCTCTAATTCATATAGTAGAAAACTACTAATTCTTAGTAGAAAACTACTAATTGAAATAGTAAAACTTTACTTTTTAAAAAAAGTTGATTTTTTTACTAATTTAATTAGTAGTTTTCTACTACAAAATTAGTAGTTTTCTACTAAGAATTAGTAAAATTCTTACTATTTTAATAGTAGCTCACTTTTCGCTAATTCATTAATAGAAAACCACTAATTCAGATTTAGAGAGTAGGGATTCATTCAATAAATAAATTGAAATAATCAGTTTAGGAAATAATTCAGTAAATAAATTCAAATAAAATTGTTTTCTAGTTAAATCAGAGTATGAAAAGCGAGTAGGACCGAATGATAATTTGGATTGAAAAATTTGTTTGAAATAATTAAAAATGTGATAAATTTACCTTGGTAAGTTGCATACAAGCCCCACCAAAGTGCACTGTTGGGAACGTAAGCGCAAAGGGATGCAATATATCCTCTATAAAATCCTCGTAAACCGTCCCGTTGATATATCAATTTCACTATTTCTGATGAGATTTGTGCTCGGGACATTCCTGGATGTAACGTTAATCCCAATGGATTCATACTCATCTAACAGAAAATATTTTTGAATCATTCGTAAATCATTAAAAAATAAGAGGTTTTTTAAAATTTTTTATTATAATTAATCATATTTTTTCGCCAAATGTGTTAATTTTTAGAAACAGTAAAGTAGAAATCAGGGAGTCATAAAGAATAACTAAAAGTAAATTTAAATAAACTAAAAAATGAAGAAAAATTAATACAAAATAAAAGAAAAAGAAAAAATAAAGAAGAGTTACTGCAAAGAAAAAAATTACTAGAAAATTAATAAATATAACTAAAAAGTATAAATTGGTGAAAATTACTACAATTTATTGAAAAACTTGAAAATAAAGAAAAATCTCTAGAAAATGTCAAAATAACTTAATTAAAGGAAAGGATAAAAATAAGGGAAACTAAATGGAAACGAAAATAATATTTAAACGTAAAAATAGATCACTTCTGTCAAATAAAAGAGAAGTTTCTAGCAAGTAGAATAATAGTAATAATATGAAGTATATATAAAGAATATAAAATGCACAATTTTTTGAAACTGGTTAAAAAGAGTAATAATATAAATACCTATATGTGCTTAAAATGTAAATATATAACTGAAATTGAATTACAGGGAAATAAAAACAAAATGACAAATTGAAGAAAAAAAGCTGCAAACTGAAGAAATATTACTAGAAATTGAAGAAGAATAATTTGACAACAAGGTAAATACCAGAGTTTTAAAAAATAATTAAAAAGTATAAAAGCATATATTGAAGAAAAATAACTAGAAAATTTAAAAAAATTACTAGAATGTTAAATAATGTTTAGAAGTTTAGTAGTTTAGTAGTTATTAAAAATAACTAGAAAGGGAAAAAATGACTATAAATCGAATAAAGAATCACACATTGGAAAAACAAAACTAGGAAATAAAGTAAAATATTAAAAATAACTAGAAGTTGAAGAAAAATAATTAAGAGTTAAAAACAAGTACTTGAGTTTTCTAAAATCCAATTGATCAAATTGGCCGGAAATTTAATTGTTCGAATTTGTAACTCTCCAAAATTTCATCTGTCTGAAATTTTAACTTCCCGAATTTACATTTGTCAAAATATTCAAATTGACGAATTTCCATTTGTCCGAATTTTTAAATCACTAAACTCGCTTTTGTCAAAACATTCAATTCGCCAGACTTGCATTTGACCGACTCTCGGAATATAGAATTCCTAAACGAGTGTTCTGATTGGCTGGTAATGTTTTCAGGAAATTTACTAGCCAATCAGAAGGCTCTTTTAGAAATTTTACATTCCGAGGGTTCGACAAATGCAAGTTCAGACAAAAGAAAGTTCGGAGAGTTTTGAATTCGTACAATTACGTAATACTTGATTGGACTCTAAATCAGGGTGTCTACTAATTTCGTCCCACAAAATTCCCGGTCATTTCCCGGTTTTTGTTCCCATTTTTTCCGGTTTTTTCTCTTGTTAACTTAAAATTTATTTTAAGTATAAATAGACCTACAAATGGATAAAAAAATTGAATATAACAGTTGATAATTGAAGAAAATAATTGAAATTCAAAGAAAATAATTGAGAATTGAAGAATTAAATATTAAACTTTACAAAAAATAATAATTAAGAATTAAAAGAAACAATTAATAATGGAAAGAAATAATTAATAATGGAAAGAAATAATTGAACAATGACAAAAATATTTGACAATTAGAAACAAAATTAAAAAAAAAAGTAAATATTAATCTACAATTCAACAATAATTGAAAAAATTGAACAATGGTTATTAAATTAAAAGAATATAATTAAAAATTGGTCAACTAGATAGAAAATCCAAAAAAATAATTTAAAATTTAAGTTAATAATTCAAAATTGAAGAAATAAATTGAAAATTAAATAGGAATCAAATTGAAATAAAGAAAACACAGAATTATGGAATATTAAAAAAAAACAATTGAAAATTTAGAAATAAAATTGAAATTCGAATACAATAATTGAGAATTAAAGAAAATTACTGAACAGTTGGATTGAAAAAAGAAGAAAATAATATATAATTAAAAAAATGGAAAATGATAGGAATTATTTAATACTGAAGAAAACATTAAAAATTGAAGAATAGAATTGTTATTTAAAGAAATTAATTGAGAATTGAAAAAAATAATTGAACAATTAAATTGAAAATAGAAGAAAATTATTGAAAATTGAAGGAGGTTTTGAAACATGAAATAAATAACTGATAATTCAAAAAAAAATAATTGAAAAAAGTCGAGATTACTGAATATTGAAACAAACAATTGAAAATTGAAGAAAATAATTAAAAATTTAAGAAAATAATTGAAAATTGAAGAAAATAATTAAAAATTGAAGAAAGTACTTAAAAATTAAATACAATATTTGGAAACAGCAGAAAAATTTAGAAATCGACGGAAATAATTGCGAATTGATGAAAATAATTTAAAAATTCTCAATTTAAATAAAAATTGGAAGAAAAACATAATTTAAAAAAGCTTGGAATTGTTAGAAATTGAAGAAAATTGAGAAGAAATTGAAAATTGAAAGAAATTGAGAAACTGAAAGAAATATGAAAAAATAATTGGAAATTGAAGAAAATAATTGAAATTTAAGAAAAAAAATTGGAATTTGAAGAAAATAATTGAGAATTTAAAAAAAAATCATTGTAAAAAGCCTAGAGTTATTGAATATTAAAAAAAAATAAAAATAAAAGAATGGAATTGAATGTCGAAAATTATAATTGAGAATTAAAGAAAATATTTTCAAGAATTGAACAATGGGATTGAAAGTAGAAGAAAATAAGCGATAATTGAAGAAAAAAGAAATTGAACAACCCAGGAATTATAGAATTTGAAAAAAAAACAATAAAAAATGAAGAATGTAATTGTAATTTGAAGAAATTAATTAAAAATTGTAGAAAATAATTTGAAATTGAAGAAAATGTGATTTTATGAAAATTGTTGAATAATAAAAAATATTGAAAAAAGCCGAGAATTATTGATTATAGAAGAAAATAATTAAAAATTGAAGGAAATAGTTGAGATCGGAAGAAAATAATTAAAAATTGAAGAAAATAATTGAAAAATGAAACAAATAATTGGCAATTAAAAAAAAGAAATTTATAGTTGAAGAAAATAATTAAAAATTGATTAAAATAATTGAAAATCGTAGAAAATAATTGTCAATTGAAAAAAATAGTAGAAAATCGAAGAAAATACTTGAGAAATTAAGAAATAATTTGAAATTAATGAAAATAATTCAAATTGGAAGAAAATAATTGAGAATTGTAGAAAATAATTGGAAATTGAAGAAAATAAGTAAAAATTGAAAAGAATTTCTTATCCCAGAAAAAAATTCCCGGTTTGACGGGAAATTTCCGGTTTTTCCCGGTTTTTCCCGGTTAATAGACACCCTGCTAAATGAATGTTTTAATCAAATTAAATAATTTTGAATTAAATTAATATATAAATCTACCTTATCTACGACCAATTTTCCGTGCTTGATGTGTACTCCAAGCACCATTAAATGTTGACTAAGAACATCAAAAGGTATCACTATACTATGTCCTACTAAGCTTGCGGCACCTCCTCCAATTAAAGCTTTGACCCTTGAATCCAGGGAAGATGTGACAGAATTCTGACTGAGCAAGTGACGAACGCCTTCGTACGTTGTCGCATAAAATACCCCTGAGACTATTTGAATCGAGCTTATCCAAAAACCTCGATAAAGACCGGCCATACCTTCTGACCTGTAGATTTTTCTGTAAGCGTCTATCATGCCTAGAAAAGGAAAAACAAATTATCTTTTAATTAACTATTTTATTATCACTTTTTTTATTATTTTTTTATTCTCTGTCCTTCTTTTTCTTTTTATTTATTATTTTATTTATTTCTAGAAATTGCTTAAGAGAGTAAATAAATTTTTTTTTATTTATTTCATATAAACGGGAAAAACCCCTTTATTACATTTGAAAAAAAAGAATCTAAAAAAACAAAGTTATACAATTTTTAGCAGCTATAATGAACTCTGGAAATTAAAATTTTAACAAAGAAATTTATTTTATCGTTAAAAACAAAAGCATTTTATTATATGTAAGGTAATTTAAAATAACAAGCAAATAAATTAGCTGTACTCTCCTATGTTTCTGAAAACACGGGATTTATGAAGAATTTATGAAGAAATAAGAAAATAGACAAAAAATGAAAACGAATTGAACAAATTCACAAAATAAATCAAAAAATAAATCAAAAAATTTAACGTAGTTGTTTTAAAAATCGAAATCATAGATAACGTAATAAAACTTTCAGCAAAAAAAGTTCAATGTTTAGTATATATTTTTACAAAATATAAAATTAATTTACGACTAATCTTCTGAGATATGATTACATAAATAAAAGTCACTATTTTTACACTAGTATAGGTTAAAAGACATCTTTTTGGTTACAATTTTTTTAATATCCATTAGATAAATCATACGGATCAAGTTGAAAAATTAGATTTAAATAATTAAAAGTTTCTAGATTACATAAATTTTAATTTTAACTTATTTCACCGCAAGATAAGAAAGTAAAATTAAATAAATAATTAAATTTTTCAAGTTTTGTTTTTGTTTTATCTAAAGTTTATACATATGGCAACATCGCTTTTCTAAAGATTCAGAAAAACTTAACTATATTCACACATGTCGACGGTTGTTACAAAAACAAAAATACTCTTATCGAACGTTTTTGCAAAAACTAACATTCCTGATTTTTTAACACAAAAACGATCTTTTATGTAAAAAAACAAATTTGTTGTATTTATTTGCAAAAGAATTGTTACAAAAGAAAAATTCCAACATACTCATTGATTAAAGTATTAAAAAAGAAAGCCTTTTTTACAATTCTCTTTTTTTCTGTAATATATCGTCTAATACTTTCTTTTTCATAAAATCGTCTTTATATCTTAAAGTATTGATTTTTAAATTTTTCTTTTTAACCTCTTTCTTTGACATTTTTGTAAACATTTAATGTTTAATATTAGTGTAAAAAAATTGAATGTAATTTTGAAGTTAAACCTCTTTAAAAATGCAACGTTACCACGGTGAACTAATTGGAAATTACAACGGTAATCAAATAAGGTTTATTTTTTACACTTATTTTTATTTAATTAGTTTTCTATGTTGACAGTTTTTCATTCAAGTTTAAAAGATATTTTGAATATTTATTGACTAAATCTAAATGTAGTTTTAATTACCTTTTCATAAAAAAATGAATTTGTCTAGCAACGTTGGCTTATAAAAGAAAAAATGTACCCCCTAATATAAAAAATTAAAACTACTCAAGAATTAAAACAAATTGATAACTATCTCATGAACATTTTGTTTCCACGTAAGCAAACAGATATGCTTCCTCACGGAGAAATCAAAAAGTTCATTTTTTAAACACATGAAATTTATTATAAAACAATTTAAAAGACAACTTGAACATTTTCGGTAAAAGATTGATAATTGTGATTTTTTTAACTTTTGAAAAAATAGAAACTTTTTATAAATTGAATCAGTGATTCAACGACGTTTCATCACGAATTTTTAAACTTCAATAAATTTTAATTTCAATTAACAATTGATTATTCAAACAACAAATCTTAATAATTTAATAGACTGAGTTTTGAAGAATGGACTTTATTCAACTTTTTAAATAAGCGCGGGTGAAATGAACCAATCAGCGCGTTGGATGCTTACGTACAAGAAATGACGTCAGAATCCATCGGTAAAATCAATACCTTCTTTTATTCAGAACATAGATGCTGATAAATACAATAAGAAAAACCGCTGCCAAGTTGTACGTCAAGTATTTATTTTTGGTGATTATTTTTTTTATTTGTGTTTATATTTTGAACATATTGCTTCCTCATAGAGAAATAATAAATCTCTTTTTTTCAAAATTGGATAAGTACTTCAGTAAGCTATGATTAATAGGTCGCAAAGAAATTAAACATGCCATTTGATGCGTTTCAAAATTGTCAATAAAATTGGTTATTAAAATTTAAGATATAAGAAAATAAAATTAATTTTTTTCAGGTCGTTTCCATTTCAATTCAGACAGGCTATGTATGTTAAAGTCTAGGAATCATTTCTCATTGAAATATATTGTTTTTCAGATAAATTTAGACAAGTATTTTTCCGATTTGGTAAAAAATATTTTTTAACGAAGTTATGCGGATTTCAATTTTTTAAGTTAAAAAGTGAGATTACAAGAAAATAACATTAAAATTTTTTTAACTTATTATATCTTTTTTGCTATTGTATATATTAAAATGATCCTTTCTGTGTCTAATTGAGGCTTTCATGTTCTTTTAAATTCCAGAAGAGAATTTAAAATATTTTCATATTTAATAAAATGGCGGCGTTTTTTCGAAACAAATAAAAATTAGATTTTCTCAAAAACCCTACCGTTTTTTTTTCTCTAAATTTTTTTACTACTTTCTGGAAGTATAATGATTATTTTCTATAAGAATTTATTGGAGTCCCGCTTCCTGGGGAAAAATAAAAAAAAATTTCTTTTTAAGAAAAGAAAATTCAAAGTTTTTTAAAACCCTCTACTAGATACAACAAAAGTTCAAATAGAAAAAATGTTCCTATTAAAAAGTAGAGTAAAAAAGTCTTATGACTTTTATCTCTATCTTGCAAATCTTTCGAATTATTAACAATTTTGCATGTTTATAAGTAAAAATTATACTTGCAAAAATAAAAAAATCTTTCTTTTATATTATATAACCATAAAAACTAGAAAGTAGTAAAAAAAATGTAGAGAAAATGTTTTGAATTTTTGTAAGTATAAATTATACTTGCTAAAATGCAAAATTTATGGATTTAATTCGTGTTATAATTCATAATTTGAAAGATTCGCAAGTTAGAGGTAAAAGCCATGAGACTTTTTTACTCTACTTTTTAAGAGGAACATTTTTTCTATTTGGACTTTTGTTGTATCTAGTAGATGGTTTAAAAAAAACTTTGAATTTTCTTTCTTAAAAAGAAATTTTTATTTATTCTTTCCTAGGAAGCGGGACTCCAATAAATTCTTATAGAATATAATCATTATACTTCCAGAAAGTAGTAAAACAATTGAGAGAAAAAAAAACGGTGGTGTTTTTGAGAAAATCTGATTTTTATTTTTTTCGAAAAAACGCCGCCATTTTGTTAAATATGAAAATATTTTAAATTCTCGTATGGAATTTAAAAGAACATGAAAGCCTCAATTAGACACAGAAAGGATCATTTTAATATATACAATAGCAAAAAAGATATAATAAGTTTAAAAAATTTTAATGTTATTTTCTTGTAATCTCACTTTTTAACTTAAAAAATTGAAATCCGCATAACTTGGTTAAAAAATTTTTTTTACCAAATCGGGAAAATACGTGTCGTCTAAATTTATCTGAAAAACAATATATTTCAATGAGAAATGATTCCCTGACTTTAACATACATAGCCTGTCTGAATTGAAATGGAAACGACCTTCAAAATATAACTCAATATTACATTTGAACTTTCTTCAAATATAATTTCGCCAAAAAACGATTTTTTAAAAGTATTGTAAAACAATATTTCCGCTATGAGGAATATAATATATTTGTTTTTTATTCATTCGATTATTATAATAAACAAAATTTCATTACTAAAACTAATCAAAATTATTTCGAAACTTTGCGAAAAAAAACCCAAACCTCGATAAATGAAAATTAGTTAATAAAATAAAATGTTCCAAATCCTTATTTGAAAAGGAGTAAATGTTTGTCAAAAAAACAGTTTTCTTTTTTCGTAAAATAACTATTTTACTGACAACAATTTTACTAAAATTTTATAATAAAAATTATCGTTACCGGTGTACATGTGGTTTCGTCTTTGAATCTGAAGTCGTGTTTTGATCACAGTTAAGGGATAGAGGCAGCATCGGACAGAAAAAGACGAGAGCATACTCAGTGGGAAAAATTTTGTTTTGTCCATCATATCCCACTCGATGGTGCGAATAAAAGGTGGTGTTTCCACTGACGACATTTTTTAATCGTGGAATCAAAGAACTGATTGTTTTTTGATTTAAGAAAGTCCTATCGTACCCTGATTTGTAAAACTGTATCTGCTTGATCCTGCACATTTCAACAGCTTTTTCTGGGCATTACTACCCACTTCTTTTTTCAAATTTTAGATCATTTATACCTGGAAAAATAATTCTCATAATAACACAATAGACATAGATAATAATTATATTAAATAATAATTATGAAAACAATTAAGAATCAATGAATTGTTTAAAACACAAATATCTTACCTTCAATTAATCGATTATTCATTATTAGATAATACAGCATTTATCATGGTTTAATATAAATCTTTTCGCAGTAAAAAAATAATCCATTTGTTAATTAAATAACTAAATATTTATATATACCAATTTTATTATTATGAATTCAATAATAAATCTTCAATTACTTTATTAGTGAAGATTCAAAGTTTCCTTGATCAAAATTCCATAAAGTCCATTCTTAATTAGAGATAAGAATTTATCAAAAGATTTCAGCAGAAAATGGAAATATATTTGAGAATAAAATTTGCGTTGGGAAATAAAATAACTATTTTATGACACACGTCAAGGTTACCCGGTGCAAAATAAACCAAAGGTGATTTAAATTAATATGTATACGATTATATAGTCTAGTGGCAGATGAAATTAATAAAAAATATTTAGCGAGATGTATATACTCACAATGACGTAACAAAATCACACTAAAATGATGAAATCTTCTCCAGTCTAAGTTAACAATGCACTCGCTTAATCGTAAAGTATGACAATGTATAAAATTACATTACAAACGTCAGATTTCGATTAATTAAAATTATAAATAATCAAATGGTTTCAAACACTTATCATCGAGTGGCAAATTTCAACGTTAATCAACTCAAGTCACATAAAAGATCTTTCAACGAAAAACTGAAATTGGAACACAAGCAGAAGCCATGAATTTATTTTTCAGAGTTCAATTCAACTGCGCATGTGAAGAAATATAGGCTCCCTTCTGATATGTTGGTTATTGAATCTCTCACTCTGAAAAAGTAGCAGCACTGTTCAGAGAATCTTCTGTACCTACTGAAATGCTTATGTTACCTATTGAAGGTAATGTAAGTGGTCAGAACTGTATTTATTTCAGTATTTTTTGTTTTTGTATTATTTCTTTATATTATTTTATTTATTATTAACTATTTTATAAATAAAATATTTTGTTTATTGTTCTGATTAGTATTTATTATTCATTATATTTTATAACTCGCTTGATTACCACCACAAAGTTTCTTTATTATTTGCTATCAATTATTATAATCTGTTATTTTACTCTCTAAATCTGAATTAGTAAAAAACTACTAATATAGTAGTAATACAGTGAATATAATAATTTAATGAATAATAATTTAAAATTAAAAAAACATGGTTAGAAATTCAGATAAATAAATTAAAATTAAACAAAATAATTAAAATTTGAGAAAATAATTAAACAAATTACATAAAATATTTTAAATAAAGGAAAGTTAAACAAAATTTGAGAAAAATACTTAAAACTTTCAGAAGTTCATTGAAATAAAAGAAAATAATGAAAAATTAGAGAAAATAAATGAAAAAAGATAAAAATAATTTAAAATTGAACAGAACAAGTTTTAATTGAAGAGAAATAAGTAAAAACTTTTTGACAATTATAAAAAAGAACGAGAAAAAGAACGAAAGTAATTGAAAATTAAAGAAAATATTATTAAAAATAATATAAATAATGAAATAATTGAAAAGTCAGATAAATAGTTAACAATTTTTGAAATTATGAAACAAATGTAAAGAATTGAAAATTGAAGGAAATAAATTTTGGAAAATAATTGAAAAATGTTTTTAAATTTTAGAACTCGACGAAAATAATTAAAATATGATACAAACAATGATAAGTTGTAAAAAATAAATGACATTTAAGTGTGATAATTGAAAAAAACTACAGAATTTTTTTTAAATAAAGAAAAAATAATTGAAATTTGAAAAAAATACATGAAGATCTTAGAAATCACTAAAAAATAACTAAAAATTGGAGAAAAGGATTGAAGAAATAAGCTAAAAGTAAATGAAATTTACGATAATTAATAAACAAATTTTGAAATTATGAAAACAAATGAAAATAATTAAAAATTGAAGAAAACAATTGAAATTTTAGAAAAAGTTTTAGAAATTTTAGAAAATAATTTTAGAAAATGAGAATAACAAAAAATTGGAGAAAAGATTAGAAGAATGCTAAAAATAATTGAAATTTACGATAATTAATAAATTTTTTTGGAAATTCTGATAACAAATAAAAATAATTAGAAATTGAAGAAAATATTTGAATTTTCAGAAAAAGACTTAAAAATCTTAGAAAATAATTTTAGAAAATGAGAATAAAAATTAACATTCAAGGAAAAGAATTGAAAAATGATAAAATTAATTCAAAATTGAAAAAAATAATTGAAATATGCTGAAAGTAATGTAAGATTGAGAAAGAAAATTGAATTATGATGAAAATAATTTAAATATTAAAAATTGAAACCATTCAATAAAATTTGAGAGAAATAACTGAAAAAATCATAGAATATATGTTTAAAAAAAAATAATTACAAAATTACTTAAAAACGTTTAATTAAAGAGAATAATTAAAAAATCCCAGAAATAACGAAAATTGATGAAAATAATTGCAATATCGGATAGATAATTGAAATTTTTAAAAGTAATGACAAAATAATGAATATAATTATAAATTGATGAAAATCAAGAAAAATTGCAGAATTTATTTTTAAGCAAAAGAAAATAATTAAAAAGTCGTTATATAATGGAAAATTTGTGACAATAATCTAAATTTGAGATAATAACTGAAAATGTAGGAAATAAATTGCATGTGTATATATTTTAAACTTTTTCAAAAACCATAATAAATTTTTAAAGCATTTTTCGTAACTTTTTTTTTTACACAAATGACTATTAAAAACCAGCACAACAAAATAAAATAACAGGGACTAACTTCACTCTGAATTTTAAAACGTGGACAGAAAAAGATGAATAAATATCAATACTATAACTAACTTCACTTCAGACTTTAAAACGTGTACAGAAAAAGATGAATAAATATAAATACTAGCTAACTTCTGGAGTTTACGGAGATTATTATTATTATTATTATTGTACAATATAATATATAACTAATCATTGTAATAAACTTACAATAATGCATTTTAAATAATTGTAATTATAAATTCTTAAATGAAAAAGTTAAAACTATTTCTTGAAGAGAGAAACATTTTTTGAAATAAAAAAAAACTTCAATCAAAGAAACTTTCTAGAATCAGAAAAAGTTACTAGAATCAGACAAAACTTCTAGTATCAGAAAAAGTTTTCAGATTTAGAGAGACTTTTTTCAATTAAAGAAAAAAATGGCATAGATCAAAAACAATTCTTAAACCAATAAAAAATATTTCTTGAATAGTAGTATTTTTTTTTATCAAACAAATAGCCTTTAATCAAAGAAAATGGCTTTAGTTGTTGAAAATAGCTTAATAAGAGATTACAGTGATTTTTTTTCAAAAAATGAAAATTTTTTTTCATTTTTGGTTAGTATAATTATTTGAAAAGATGGGAAAAATTGTCTATTTAAAAATATTGCCGAACTTTAAGTTAAATTTTTGTACATTTGGTCCTTCAAACTTTTTACGCGTTTTTTTCGAAGCTGCATATTTTCAACGTTGTCACACTTTTATTTTAATACTATTCAACCGATTAACTTCAAATTTGGACAGCGTGTTCCTTGAATGTGTAGTTTTCGTGTGAACTAGGATTTTTTTAAATCCATTAATATTTTCAAAAGTTATAAACAATTTAAGTTGCAAAATTATGGTAAAAAAATTAAAAAGTCTGCTATTTTTTCTTTTTTCTATAAATATTTCTGATTCTAGTCAATACGATAGTCAAAATGTTTTTCAGATTAAGAAACTTTTTAGTTTTTTCATTTTAGATTAACCGTTGAAGAAAAAAATTATGACAAACTTTTAGAGAGGAAACTTTCAGGAGCCATTTTTCAATAGAAAAATTTAAGAGAAAATAAAAAAAATTTTTGATTACTTTTAGAGATGTATTTTATTATAAAAAAAATTGAGTAATGAATATTTTTTTTACTATAACAAAAAATCTCTGAAAAAAATCTCAAAATTAGTTGAATCTCCCCTTAATCAGGAAAAGTTTGTGAAATCGAAGAATGGTATTAAAATTTTTAAATAAATTCGTTTTCCTTCATTAATATCCAAATTTATTTGTCAAAATAAAAGTTTTAACAATACAATGACATTTTTTTGTAAAGAATACTTCTTGAAAAAGCATATATATTTCTTGAATCAAATAAAGTTTATTGAAGCAATTTTTTTTAAATAAAGGATAATTTCTTGAATAAAGAAGCATTCTTTGATTAAAGAAATTAATTCTTTGATGGAACTTTTTTTTTTTAATCCAAAAATCCGCCTAAAATCCAGCAACATTCTTCAAATCAAAGAAAGTTTCTTAAGTAACAAGATTTTTCGAATAAAAATAGTTTCTTAAATTAAATAGATTTCTTCAATCAAACTGAATTCAAAATAATGGAAAAATAAACTTTCTTTCATTAAAGAAAATTTATTGAAATTTTCTAAAAACGTTGTTTTAGACAGCTTTCCTTATATCAGAAATTATCTTGAATCAAATAGATTTTTAAAATCAAAGGAATTTTCGTTAATCAAAGAAAATTCCTTGATTCAATGAAAATTTTTCGTTTTGAAGTAACGTATCTTGAAACAAAGAAAGTTTCTATAAAACGACTTTTTAAAATAAAAAATAATTTTTTGAGTATATAAAAATTTTCTGAATCAATAAAGAACGTTTCTTTAAACAAAAATCAGTAATTTCTTGAAGCAAAGAACTTTTTTTTAATCAATGAAACTTTCTTAAAGACATATCTCAGGAACCTTTATAACTTTTATGTCCCTGGGATATATGTAGATGACTCTGATATATTTAATATTTATTATTGATTTTTGTTTTAAAATGTTAATTATAATATGAGCCCTAGTTTTGAATGTTTTAAGTGATGAAAAATAAAAAAGAATAAGAATTAATGGCTCTGTGCCAGATGCATTTAATGTTATTGAAATAAGGATTAATTTTACACTTAAGAAAATATAAAATTTTAATTATCTTAGAAATTCTGATCTCTCAAAAATTGTCCCTCTATTTTGACTATAATAATTTTATTTATCTATTTACTTAAAGGAGAGACGTGGCACATCAAAAACCTTGAGTGAAATTAAATTTTTAGGTTTCTATGAAGAATTTAGGATATTATAAATAACTGTGCCTTCTATCTCCTTAAAATAATTGAATAGTTTAAAAAACTTCAGCGAAAATCAATTTAAATTATTCCAAACCCTTTGAATTATGTGTGAAAGATGATGATTTGATTTTGTATTAATGTGCTCCGAGAAAAAATGATTTATTGATAAGATATATTTACAATTATAAAAATTTACTTTGAAATGAAAAAATAAATAAAGTTTTTCTTTCAAGTGAAGTTAGCTGTCTAGTTATTGGCATCAACTATTATGCTCAAAATGTCATATACGAATAATATACAAATCTAAAGTTAAAAATGTGTAAAATAAAAAAGTTTTAGTTTTCTATTAAGAATTATAATTTTATATATACAAAAGCTGAAGAGGGAAGAAGTAAATGTTAAAAGAAGAATATTTGCAAGAAAACGAAAATAAAAAGTAATTTATTTTAAAAAAATTAGTTAAAAAAAGAAATACAAATTTTAAAATGTGCGGAAAGTTGTCAATCGTTTTTCAGCTAAATAAAGAACCACTTGCTGATTTTTACTTTATTATATAGGTTAAAGATGTTTTTATTTTTAAATCATTAATAACTAATTGGAGATAAAATCTTTTATCTGTCCACAAAAAAGATTTAAATCAAATCTTCAAATACTTAAAAACAATATTCCTTAAATCCATAATGATTAAATCAAAAATTTCATAATTTCCCCAAATTGAACAAAGATTTATAAAATCTCTACACAATCCACTATAAAATTTACCTTCTTCACACAGATTATTATTTAATATTTTTTAAATCGTAAATTGATTTTCGAGTTAGAATTTCTGAAGTGGCCCTCTGGTTTTTGTTGAGCATAGAGATTTTTTTCATTTACATATGTTTTGATAGTCCATGATGACACTAGAAAAACCTATAAAGGGTTTTTCAAAATTTGAATATTTACCAAAGTTATAAACGATCAAAGTTTTTTGCATTGTTTCAGAAAATAACTATTTTCTCGCGTTTGAATGTACCGATTTTGATAAATTTTGAAAAACAAACTAATAAGAAATTGTACTTGAGATTAACGGTCAAAATTTAAATAAACAATGCAATTTATTTGATTAAATTAAATTTTTTAATTTTGAGATTACAAATAAACAATGTTCTCCATCGATTTTACCATTTTGCTTTTAAAACAATTTTCTAGAGAAAATTACATCCAAACTCGAGAAAATGCGGTTATTTTTTCAAACGATGCAAAAAACGAGTCATTGTCATTTTGTCGTAAAACATAGTTTGAAAATAAAGATTTTAACATTAACCAATTAAATTAATTAAATAAATAATAAACACTTCAATTAATTCATAAAAATCAAATATTTAATTATTAGAACCTAAAAATCTTTTAATTTCAGCAGTTGTACAAAATAAAATTTACCTATGTTAGGACAAAATAACAATTTTCAAAGTAAGTTTTGTGCCAAAATGATACTGACTCCAAAAAATGTTAATCGTTTATAACTTTGGAAAATATTCAAATTTTGAAAAACCCTTTATAAGTTTTTGTAGTGTCATCATGGACTATCAAAACATATATGGACATTACAGTTTTAAAGCTTGTTAAGTTGCTCTTTGTCTCATTTTTTTTCTATTTTTTATGCTTTTTAAAAATTTATCAAGAAAAGTCAAAGATGTTGATAGACAAAGACAATACTTTGATTTTTTGAAAACACTAAAAAAAATTTTGTCTCAAAAAGGCCACCTGTTTTTAATTTTCAGGGTTTATAGCTACTTAAGTGTACTACCCATCACAAAAATTCCTTTTTGTATTTTTTTGTTTCATGGGAGAAAAAATTTTTTTTTTATTTTTTCTTAAAAACCTCCTACATTTCGACATTTTTAAGATTGAAAATCGTTCCTTGGGCCATTTGTTTAAATTTGTAATGATATTTTTAATAATATCATAAAAAGTAATAACAGCTGATAAATAGCAATATTATCCAAATTTCTTGAAAAAAAGGTGTTATAATATTTAGTATTTTTAAATTATTTAATATTTTTTACCTTTTTATTGAAGAATTTTGAGTTTTATAGAATTTAGCAATTAAGATGTAATAAATTTTGCTTTTATAAAATTTCCACATTGGTATACAAAATTCCTTTCATAGAACGAATGTAACTTAAACTCTCAATGGAAATTATCAGCTAATATATATATATATATATATATATATAAGCCAATATATTAATAAAGTATATACACACAGTTTTCTTAAAAGTATCAAACTGATAGCATATAGCGTATCAGATTTGTTTTTGATACCAATAATGGGATCAAAACGTTGCAAAATGATATTTTCAAAAAACTGTGCATATAAGAAATATTTCATATTTTTATGAAACTTATATTATATGAAATGAATATATGAAAATAATATATTATAACATCAAAAAAAAAACAAATTTTTCTTTTTTTTATATTGCTATTTATCAGCTGTTATTACTTTTTATGGTAATTTTAAAAAGATCATTTAAAAAGGAAACAAAGGGCCCAAGGAACGATTCTTAATCTTAAAAATTGCGAAATTTAGGAGGTTTTTACGAAAAACTAGAAAATAATTTTTTTCTCCCACGAAACAAAAAAATACCAAATGAATTTTTTGTGGCGTGTAGTACAGTTAAGTAGCTATAACCCCTGAAAATTTTAAGAAAAAAGGTGGCCTTTTTAAGATCAAGTTATTTTAGTTTTTTCAAAAAACCAAAGTATTGTTTTTGTACACAAATACTTGACTTTTCTTGATAAATAATACATAATTTTTCCAGCCTGAATTAATATATTATCTGCAGTGTCAGATAGTCGATTAAAACGTTCAACAAACTGAAACAATTTTCTATTGAATTTTTTTTTGATTTACAAACATTTCTCATTGTAAACAAAATACGTCAAAGACTCATGTGCACATATTGGATATGAAACGTGAGTTTACATAACTTGAGAATTTCAATTCGAATGAATAAAGGTGAATAAAAAGAAGACGAAAAGCTGGCACGAGATGGGTGAAAAGAACAGGCTAACATCCAATGAATATGAGCTCCGCCCCTGTTAGGGGTTGGAATCATCAACCCCTAAATATGAGAATCGCGCACGGATGTTGCGAAACGTCACAGGGTGGGCGTTCACATTCTAGAGACACAACCCTTGGTTGTGGTATTGTGAAATGAGCCAGAGTTTCTTCTGCTCGAGGATGAAATCAAGTCTCTCGATTCAGCAGTTCTAATCTCGAGTGCGTTCAATCTACTCATTATATTTTATCGGTCCTCGAAAATCTGACTTGTGTTGAGAAAAGTGTGCAAATCAAACAATTATTAGTCGTCTTCAGTTTTTTTTTTGTGTAGAACGAAAATTCAATAAAAAATCGGATGGAATTGGCTAGATCGTTGGATAACGGTGCCATTTCTTGTTCAATAATGAGCCTGGCCGATCAAGAAGTGCCCGCGGTTACGACAGAGTTGACAAGACTGGTAAAATTGTGTTTTTTTGATTTTTTATGTTTCTTAGATTAGTTTTCTTAAGGGGGAGTAACACCTTTAATTTTAGCCGTTATTTTGTGAATTTATTTAACATGAAAATAATAAAGCAATCAAAGAAAGGTTTTATATTAAATAGATTCAGATTTCTGGTTTATAAAATAATTGGTTTTGTTTAAGAACTTTTTTATGTCCGGTCTATAGAGGGCGCTAAAACTGTCGTTGTTACTTCCCCCGCTCTCATTGGTCGTCATGATTGCGACTGAATTATACATTAATTTTTACTATAAAAACTGTTAATCTGGGGAAAATTGTTCCCAGCGAAGATAGTAATAAGTTTCAATACCAGAATAGGATAATATTTACATTTTTTTAAGAGGAATTTTAATCCAGAATAGATATATGTATTTACAGTTTCATTAGAAAATTTTCCTTTCGTGCATTGAGAATCTAATATTTTCGCTGGGAAAAAATTTTGAAAAAAAATTATACCAGATTACAAACCTGATAGTAAAAATTATTTTGTAAGTCTTTCAGTGTGGAACAAAAATTCAAAGTTTCTCTGAATCTGTGATAAATTTAGTTTGAAAGTATGTAGGAGTTTTGAAAAATGTTAATTTTTGCAAAAATGGTGCTAACTTGAAAAAAAATCCCAAATTTAGAGACAAATTTTTTTCACAATATCAGTTTAAAAAAAACGAATTATACCACCAATTTGAAAAATCTTGTTTCGATATAAACGCGTTTTAAGTTTTGCAGCATAAATAGTTGTAAATAAAATGAATTTCTAAAACAATTTTTATGATTGAAACTATATTTTATACCCTTTAAATTACCGATTAAGCAAAAAGAAAAAAAATCAAATTTTTATGAGGTGAAAGGTATTACTCCCCCTTAATTTAATTATTGCTTATAAAACTTCTAGTTACACTTGAATTTTTATGTTTGACTTATTTGATTTAGAAATTATTTATTTGATATGAACTATTATTTTATTTAGAAAGCATTTTGGTAGATTTAGATAAATTTTTATAGGTTAGGAATAATGTTTATTTAATTGCTTCTTGTATTTGATCAAAACAATTTTTTTAAAACGATTCAAATTAATTATCCTCTATCTAGAAATGTGTTATACGAGTTCCTAATCAAACGTTTGGATTTTGAATTTTGATTTTTTAAAAAATGTTTAACCTATGAACTAAATACATATATATTTTGAAGTAATTTTTAAGATTAAATACATATATATATTAAAAAATCATATTTCTTTCTTCAAAATAAAACGATTGGCCTATATAAAGATTATTTTTCGTGAAAATTTTATTAAAGTATAAATTCCCATTTTCAAATTTCCAAAAACTTGAAATTTTTAATTTTTAAAAAATTAAATCGGAATTAGATATTTTCTACTAATAAATTAGAAACATGTCGGTTATTATTAAATAGTAAAAACTTAACTAATTTTTAGTACAAAAGTACTAATTATTAGTAGTCTTCACTAAAAATTATTTAAAAATTTTAATATTTACTATAGTAACCGAATTTTGCTAATTCATTAGTTATAAATCACTAATTAAGATTCAGACAAGCCGAAAATGTGTATTGTAGTTAAAAAATCTCTATTTTGTTAAAAAATATTTTATTCAGAACTAATTAAATTGAGAAAAATTGTAATAAAGATTAAATAATATTTAGGTAAATACAAAATTAAAACAAAGAAGAACAATTTTTTTTTTATTTTCTGATTTTAAATACAATCAAACTTGGAATTTGTAAAAAAAAACTTTATTAATTAAAAAGATGACTTAATTTGCAGTATTTTCAAATTTGTTTATTTATTTGTAAATAATCACTTTATTTGTTTATAACTAACAATTATTTATTAAAACCAGAGTGTTTAAATCGGTATACCTATACATAAAATGTAAAAGAAGAATTTTTCCACTTGTAAATAAAACGAGAAGGAGAAAATAAAAACAAGATCAAAAAAACAGTCAAATTAAGAAAAATTAAAAATTTTATAATGTGTTTTATGTTTCGAGTAAAAGAAATATTAGGTTTATTTGAAACGAAATTTTGAAAAAGGGTCTTTATTCGTAATAATAATTATTAAAAGTATAGCTTATTGAATGTTGATTTTAATTTTTATTAAAAGAAAATTGTTTTACTAACTTAAAATAATTAAATTTTCATAAATAAAGAGAATATTTCTATAATTAAATTATAAATATAAGTATTTTTTTGTCTTTTAAATCTTTGTAATTATTGTTTATTATCAATATTTTGTTTTTCAAATGATATGTAATAAATTTGATTCGATTAATTGCTCAGTAAGCTGTGAAGTTTATTATAATTTTTCAACAATTACAGTTGTGTATTATCCGAACTATTATTAATTAATTATTATTATCTATTATTATTGCAATTAAATAATTATAATAATAATTATATTGATCAATAAAAATACTCATTAAATGTAATTATAGTTTCAAAAAACGTTACTAATAAAAAGCAAACACATTTTTCAAAAACTCGAAAAAAGTTTAAAGACTTGTTTAAAATTTGCTAAATTTTTTATAAATTACAATTATTAGAAATATTCAGAGAATTATTTAAAGTTAATTGATTTTATTATTAATCTTACATAAATTTGTATCAAATTACCAAACTTCAATTTTAAAAACATTTTAAAAAAATCCTTAATTTCCGTTTATTGAGAAATTTTCACTCCACTATTTAGAATATCAATTACTTAATATTTTCGATTATTTAGAAATTCTTTGATGGGGAAAAGAACACTATTTTGTAGAACGAATATAGTATCGCTCTCTTTTCTAATACCTCTCATTATAATTCAAAATTGAACAATTTTGAAATATTACTTATACTGATTATTAATAAGTATAATTTATTAACGTCCTCTAATTTTATCCACCAATCAATCTCAAATTTTTATTACTTAAGCAGCTTCGTATTCTCATTGTATTTTTCTCAAATTTGATTTTGTTTCATGAAAATTATGAATTTTTTTATAGAAAAGGATAAAATAAAAATAAAACTCTTTCATGATTACCTCTTATATTCAATAATTAGAACCTTTTTCTTGTTATTTCGAATAACTTCTTAACTTATCATTAATTGAGAAGAAAATTATTTTTCCGGCTCATCATTCCTTATAATTTTTTAACAAGAAGATTGTTTGTACAATAATAATCATTATTTTCACCAACAAAATTATTGCCTTCTACACTATCGGACAAAATTGTGGGACCACTTAAAAAAAAAGAGATTAAAAACATGACCGTCTTAAAATATTGATAACTTTGTCAGATATTAGCAAATTAAAAATTTCCATAGATTATTCGAAAGCTTATAAAATTTGCCGTGAAATGCTCCTATTTTAAAGCTTTTTCGATTAATAGAAACGGAGATTCAATGTGATAAAGACAGTTGAATTTTTCGTTTTTTGTGAATTTTCATTGTTCAAGTTTGGTAGCCTCCATTTTCTAGAAAAGTAATTGGAAAATTTTGAAATTAAGATGAGGAGTACTTTTACAAAAGTTGATAAATCCACATTTTGTTATTTCGAGAAAATTAAACAAATGCAGTTTCGCACCTAACTCCTAGAGTTAATTGTAAAGTAGAAAAAATATATGAAATTATTTATATACGAATGTTTTTTGCACTTAAGGCGATTTACTTTTTAATTAAAGTTTATAGTAATAAAGGAATTTAAAGATTTTTGTAATTTATTCTAGAAAAAAATTAAACTTTTAAATTATCTTAGTTAAGTCCAAGTTTTTTTTAAATTGAAAATTCTTTGGTAATAAATTTTTTTCTTGAATTCAACAGTGACAGATCGATTTGTAAGGTTCCTAATATGGTAAATTTGTAATTATCTCAACTTTTTTGAAAAATGGATTTATCAACTTTTGAAAAAGTGCTCCTCAGATAAACAAAATTTTGAACTTTTACCTTTCAAAATAGGCCAAAGAAGACTTAAATATCTTGACTGACAAAGTTATCATCATTTTCAGACGGTCATGTTTTTAATCCTATTTTTGTAAGTGGTCCCACACTCTCTAAATCTGAATTAGTAGTTTTCTACTATGAATTAGTCAAATTCATGGCTCATTTTTCTCTAATTCATATAGTAGAAAACTACTAATTCTTACACTGAAAAAAAAGATAAAGTAACTTCTACTATTTAAAAGTAAAACCTAAACTGACCAAAATTTCTGCGCATATGTGGCAATTTTTACAATTTCCGAAGTAAGTTTTAATTATTTTACTAAAAGTTACTTCAGAAATAGTAAAATTTACTCCGGAAATAGTAAAAACTGCCTGACCTGCGCAGAAATTCCAGTCAGTTTAGGTTTTACTTTTAAATAGTAAAAGTTACTTAATATAAGAATTCCGTTTTCTCAGTGTAGTAGAAAATTACTAATTCTTAGTAGAAAACTACTAATTGAAATAGTGAAACTTTACTTTTCAAAAAAGTAGATTTTTTTACTAATTTAATTAGTAGTTTTCTACTAATTCTTAGTAGTTTTCTACTAAAAATTAGTAAAATTCTTACTATTTTAATAGTAGCTCACTTTTCGCTAATTCATTAGTAGAAAACCACTAATTCAGATTTAGAGAGCAATTTTGTCCGGTAGTGTACATTTTTACCGTCGCTATCCATTTGATCAAATTAAAATTCAAGCAAGGAGTTTGTAAAATCACAAATCATCATTTGAACACTTTCAGCAAAAATTCGACATTTGAAAATCATGTCATTAATTACTTTCCACAAAAGATCGCAAAAAAACTAGTTTCCCCAATATCGAATTTTATTCACGAAAAGCATCACTTAAAAAAAATCTAAAAAGAAACAGTTCTCAAAAATCATCACTTGCAAAAAAATCTAAAAAAAAAGTGAATACACAATTCCGTGAAAGTGGAATAATAATTTTTGTCTGTTTGACTTTGGATCTTTATATGCGATTTATTTGCGCACGTGTATGTAATGAACTGTCAGGTTCCGCATGGTGATCTTTTTGGGTGGTAAATTTTTGTGGCACGCGTTTCCACGCTTGGATGATACGTCCCACGGGAGTCAACACACAACCCCTTTTGTGTTCTCTAAACACGTAATTGTCACCACGTAGCATCAACCACTCCGTAAATCGAAGGGGTCGACTTCCCCACTTAAGAGTTAAATCTATATGCCCTTTTTACTATGAATACGCGAAAATACGAGCGAACAAACGCCAAAGAGACAGTCAGACAATTTACAGTGATACCCCCCGCTGGGTGGTCCAATCCCCCTCGTCATCCACCGAGAGAATCAATCTCCCAGAAACACTTGATTTATGTTTGTTGACTCTTGAAATTTCTCGATTCCCACACCAGTGACTATTGACACTTAATTGACTTCTCTCTATTCCTCGAAAGCTTACATATGTCACCACTCGACTTTCCCATGATTAGAGGACTTATTTCAAGATGAGTTTATTGAGGTAGGTCTGCTGGGGGCGTGACACAAACAATCATATATGAAAAAAGGTGTTGATGTAAGCGTCTGAATAGAGTTGCGAAGAAGTAATATTACCTGGAGAACGGTAATGAGAACGAGAATATAACCGACCAAAATTCTAATCGAGAATTTATAAGAATTTAAGTTTTTTATTTATTTATCAAATTAAGTCAAATTTTCTTAATCAATTTATGAAAGTAGAATCTCTAGTGTCATTCTTGTTAGTAATTTGAATTTTAATGTATATAGTAAGAATTATATAGAATAACTATAGCAACATTAAAAACAACCTTTGTATTGTTGTTGATCATTTAAAACTACAAATTTTTGCAAATTCAAATAATGAAAATTACAAAATTGAAGAATATATCTGAAAAATGACAAAAATAATTAACTGTTAAGGTATTAGTCGCGTAAAATGATTTTCGTCAGATTTTTTTAAAACTTTGTATCTGTATTCATGAGGTATTTATCTATGAAATGAGATCTATCCTAATAATTTTGACCACTTCTGAGCTTCAAAATATTAATTCAAAGTTTATACCTTTTACATGCAATAGCACAAAATGCATGTAAAAAATGTCTCTTATATTCAATTATAAAAAAACAAGTCGTCAGTTTTTCAAATAAAACTACTAAGTTACACATTGAGATAAAATAAATCCTTTCAAAAAAAATTAATTTTATTGACCACGCCGTATAAAAAATACAATAATTTAAAAATTCATAATTTTTCATTTTCACGTGGTTCCATTGAAAAATGTCGAAAACGTGTGAGCAATACATCACGATAACTTATAGTACCTGACTCAAAATCGTGAAAATTACATATATTACATTAGAAGAGGTCACAAGGAAGCAAGTGAGTTGATATAAAAGTTTATTTTTTGTTCTTTTTATTTTGCGGGAGTTTTGCGGGAGCATTTACGCGACTAATACCTTAAAAACAAAATTCGAAAAATGACTAAATAATTACACAATTATTGAAAAGAATAGTTTAAAAAAATAAACAATAAATAATATTAAATTTAAACAAAATAGTTAAAATATCTTCAATATTTATGAATTATCAAAACTTTCTTCTATAGACACAAATCTTCATTTTTATCGGAGAAACGATATTATGAAGAAAAAACTGTTTAATTTCAATGTTAATCAAGAAATTTTAGTAATAAACTGGTTTAGGCAGAAAGCAATGAAAAATTGAGTTTCCATTATATTATGTTTCTAGGAAATTAAAAAAGGTTAACGTCCTAAAATTTTGATGTTCTATTAAATTAAACATCCACTTATCATATATTCATACATTTGACCTTGGCTTCAACATTTAAATACATTAAATTTACAGTATAAAAAAGACTTGACATTTTGGGCAATGGTAATAACTAAAAATAATAGTTTGTTGGTAATGTAGAAATCCTACCTATCTATTATAGATCAACATTCAACGTATGTCAACGTTATTTTGGAATGGTTTTAGGGTGAAAATTTCTGAAGTGGGCCACCTAAAACTGACTTTTCGAATTTTAAAACTTCTTTTAAGTAATTTTTTGCAAGAAAGCAAAATAAAAAGATCCCCGAAATACGTTTTTAAAAAAATTAATTTTTCAATTAAGGACGCTTATACCCTCAAGCGGTTCTCATTCTATCGGACCATGATAGTCAATATTTTTTTAATTTTATTTCGTTTTATAATTTGGTTTCTAAATAGTATTTTGTAGTTAAAATCATTACACAAACAAATTTTATTAAAAAAAAATTTTTCTGTTGAAAATTCCAACTTATTAAAAATTTTTCTTCCTGATTATTTCAAATAAGTATAGGATTACTACCCTTAAATAACATTTTCTTAACAACGGAACGGTAAATTAATTAAATATTACTGTAAAAGTTGTATTCTATTACAGTTTAAAATATATTAGTTTTTTAAAAAAATTTGTAGAACCGTGTTTTTTTAATTAATTAAAATATAGTCATTTTGCGCGTTTTGTTACTGTTTCCATGTAAAAGTCCCAACTTTATAAATTTATATCTTAAAAACAGAACGGTAAAATTCAATAAAATTATAACAGTACATGTAAAGTAATGTATTAATTATGTCATTAAAATTTTATAAGAATCTGTAGAAATTGGTTTTTTGGATAAACCTCCTCAATTATAAACAATTGAACTTTTTAGCAATTTTTTACTAAATTCGCAATTACTCCGTTTCTACTTGATAAAATTTAATAAGATTTGGTGAGTATATTAAAAAATAATGTTACTTTGGATTTTTATAGAAAACTTTATTAACCGTCATTATTTATGCAAAATTAATTGTTTATTTAATAAACAAATGAAAATTTAAGCAACTTCTCATATGAGTAGGAAAAAATTCAAAAACGCCAAAAATCTAGAAGCTCTTCCCTTTAATTAAAAAAAAAAATTTTAGTACCTTTAAAAAATGAGTGAATTACGCGAATTCAAAGAGCGGCGTCTAAGCGCTGGAACACCCGTTACGTCGCGGCGCGCTACCGCGAGTAGTAGGGAGACGTTTACTTTTTCGCTTCAAATCGCTCCACTAATCTCAATTCTGGACCAAAATGAACGTCTTTTTTTTTAGAATTCTTCATAATTAAATTCTCTATCAATTTTCTAGACTCGATTTTGGAATTTCTATTTATATAAATATAGTTTTTTAATAATAAGTGGTGAAAAAATCGCAATACCGTGAAATTTGGTTTTATCTGTTTTTAGAAAAATAAAAATGTTTTAAAAAACGTATTAAAATAATCTGGAAGTGCTTTTTAAGTGCAATTAATAGTGTAATAATTTGTTAAGTTTTACAAATATTTTTTACTGTTAATTTAAATTGAAACGTAAAAAAATCATAGTTTTTCCCAATTGTGCAACTTTTTATAAACAAAATGTCTAAATATATAAAAAGAACTTAAAATGATTTACATTTACAATTGTTTAAACAATTTATTGTTTTAAATTTTTCAATAAATTGAATATGTATAAAAGCCTAGATATTTCTGGTTACTTTTCAGTCGTAGAAATTTTTGTGATTTAAATATCAAACTATAAAATAGAACTATAAATTATTATATTTGAAATTGATTAAACAACTTTCAATTTTTAAATATTTCAATATTACGTTTAAAATTTTTTTTAACTTATTTCATAATAGATCGTCTTGCTATTCGGTAATGTATACTCACAATAGATTGAAAAATTAAAGAAAAAGAAGTTAAATAAAAAGTTGTCTAAACATTAAATAAATTTCAATAAAATATATTTTTGTTTTTCTTAAAATTAGTTGTTCCGTTCATAAAAATTTGCATATTTAAGTCAAACTTAGAATTGATAGCCTTATATTATATATATTGGAAAATTAAAAACAATAAATTGTTTAAGCATTTGAAAATATAACAATTGTTATTTTTACCTTATAATCAGTTGTTTTGATAATAAAAGTTTGAATTAATAAAAGAAAAATGCGAGTGTTTAATCTTATATCTTATATTAAAATTAATAACAATAAGTTGTGTAAACAATTGTTTTAATATAATAATTTCTAACTATTATAACTTAGATCCAATTATTCTGCTTAAATAATTCAATTTAAATTAAAAGTAATAAATATTTGTAAAAATTAACAAATTATTACACTATTAATTGCACTTAAAAAGCACTTCCAGATTATTTTAATACGTTTTTTAAAACATTTTTATTTTTCTAAAAACAGATAAAACCAAATTTCACGGTATTGCGATTTTTTCACCACTTATTATTAAAAAACTATATTTATATAAATAGAAATTCCAAAATCGAGTCTGGAAAATTGATAGAGAATTTAATTATGAAGAATTCTAAAAAAAAGACGTTCATTTTGGTCCAGAATTGAGATTAGTGGAGTGATTTGAAGCGAAAAAGTAAACGTCTCCCTACTACTCGCGGTAGCGCGCCACGACGTAACGGGTGTTCCAGCGCTTGGACGCCGCTCTTTGAATTCGCGTAATTCACTCATTTTTTAAAGGTACTAAAATTTTTTTTTTTAATTAAAGGGAAGAGCTTCTAGATTTTTGGCGTTTTTGAATTTTTTCCTACTCATATGAGAAGTTGCTTAAATTTTCATTTGTTTATTAAAAAAACAATTAATTTTGCATAAATAGTGACGGTTAATAAAGTTTTCTATAAAAATCCAAAGTAACATTATTTTTTAATATACTCACCAAATCTTATTAAATTTTATCATGTAGAAACGGAGTAATTGCGAATTTAGTAAAAAATTGCTAAAAAGTTCAATTGTTTATAATTAATTGAAAAATTAATTTTTTTAAAAACGTGTTTCGGGGATCTTTTTATTTTGCTTTCTTGCAAAAAATTACATAAAAGAAGTTTTAAAATTCAAAAAGTCAGTTTTAGGTGGCCCACTTCAGAAATTTTCACCCTTTAACGAGTTTATATTAATAATTCCGTTAAAGTAAGTAACCCAATTAAAATTTTATATTTTTAAAATACTAAAGACACATTTTTTAATGGAAAATTTGATGTTTTTGGTGAAATTAATGAATAGTTAAAAAGTATACAATTTATATGGTTATGTATAACTTTCATACGTCAAGCAGACTTCAGATGTTTTTTTTTCAAATGTAATGCTAAATCACACATTTAACTATTTTTAATCAAAATCACCGTAAATATACCACAAACCATGTTTTATAACTTTTATATATACTTTTTTACTGCTTTACAAAACAAGGAATTATAATATAAAAAAATAATCTCCAAAATATTTGCACTTTCAAAAAAAAGTGCCTTATTACTTTTGCCCCGGTAACTGGGGTAATGGTAATAATTTGTACTCTTTTATAAATTATATTCTTATTTAAGGGCATGTGATGGATTATGACGTCACTGGTATAGGCAAAATTTGTTCGTAACTTTTCTCTTCAAATATTAAATATTTTGTCATGAAACTTGGTAGAATTACTTAAAATGCCATTAGGAAGGTCTCTCAGACCCAAGTTTGTTTGAATTTTGGCCCAAAATTAATTTTGGGAACTTTTCGAAAAAATGCAGTATTTTTAAAAAAAAACACTTTTGAGCTAAAATTCAAACAAACTCGGGTCTGAGAGACCTTCCTAATGACATTTTAAGTAATTCTACCAAGTTTCATGACAAAATATTCAATATTTTAAGAGAAAAGTTACGGACAATTTTTGTCTATACTAGTGACGTCATAATCCATCACATGCCCTTAATCAAAACTTTACTAAAATCTGAAACGATTGCAGACAAATGTTGAGTAATAATTGAAGTTTTATAATAATAAAAGTTTTTTAAGTGGCACGTTTAGTGAGATTTATATGAAGCAAAATATATAAAGGTAGCACCTTTGCCCCAGTCTCCTCTAATTAATTTGAAATTAAAACACTGCTCTCTAAAACTGAATCAGTGAAATTTTCACTGATTTGAAATTAGTGAACAACTTCTCGTTGCTGAATCAGTGAAATTCACTGAAGATCAGTCATTTTCACTGATTCAGCAAAGAGAAGTTGTTCACTGATTTCAAATCAGTGAAAATTTCACTGATTCAGTTTTAGAGAGTGAAATTTCATAAAAATGTATTAGATTTACAAAAAATGTTATTTCTTAAAGAAAAATTTTACTTAATGTAACTTCTATTACACATCTTGAGTTATTTTAAGAAAGAAAGTTTCACAATTAAGACCCGGTGGTCTAGAGCTCTAAAATTTAAGGTATTTTTAGAAATTTGTTTAAAGGTTAAAATAATAAACAACGATATTAAAACGTTTCAGATATTCTTAAGAAGTTATACTGTACAAACTTCTGGAGATCTGAACAGAATTTTTAGAACTTTGAAAATTTTCAGCTTGACTTTCACGACTTTAAGAATTTTTTTCTGATTTCTGATAAGGAATTAAGTAGGGGAGAGACGGCCAAAGTGCATATAGACATATAGTAAAGTTTGGAGGAAAAAAAAAGTATTTAATTAGTTTTAAAAAATATAATCCATCAAATATTTAGAAAAAAAAACTTTAAGAATATAATCAGGTAGTAATTTTAAGTATTTATTTCAGAAAACATAGAAAAAATAACTATTTAAATATTGATGTCAGAATGGCGAATTTCTGGGTAAATTACCTGTCCACAAAAATATGGAAAATTTTTTTTTTTAATCTTATTAATATTAAAAAAAGAACTAGCTTTGAATACAAAAATACAATCTTTTTCTCATAAAAAATTAATTCATTAATTCATTAATTTGGAAATTAATGGGCTCTGGTTCTAAAAAGAAAAATTATCGACTATAAGTTAGTATTTTTACTTTTTTAAAACATTTCATATTTGTTAATTTATGACCCTAGTAAGTACTAATAAATTCAGAAAGGTAAATTTGGAATTATTTTAAATCCAGCTTGATTAAGATTGTATTTTTCACATAAACATTTATATAGCAGGCTTTGCTTAATTTAAGACACGTCTTGAATTAAGATTCAGTTTTATAATTCTAGGCAAATAATAGTAGTAAGTTTTTTAAGGGGTGAGTATCATTTTGATACAAAATTTTTTATGATAATTGCTATATTGTAGGTACACTCTAAATTTGAATTAGTTAAAAATAACTAATTTGAAAGCAAAAACTTAGTCACTAATTGAAATAGTTATATTTCTACTAATCATTTAGTAAAAAATAACTCATTATTAGTCAAATTAATTTTTAGATTATGTCAAAATAACTAATATTTTAGTAAAATTCTGTTTACTAATTCAATTAGTGAAATTTTAACTATTCTTTAGTTATGTTTTTACTAAAAATTAGTCATTTTTTTGCAAATAATTAGTTATTTTTAACTGATTGGAAAAACAAAAACTCAGCCAAGATTTGACTAATTATTAGTTATTTTTAACTAATTCAGATTTAGAGAGTACTCCGAAGATAAATGTTATTTTGTACTCCTACTAAAAACAAATATTTTTGAGTTTTAATTATTAAATAATTCATTTTAATGGATTAACTGAGTCTTTTATTATCAATTTAAAGTATTAATTTAATTGAATAATTTTAAAAACTTTAATTTTAGCAGTTTTACAAAATACCATTCATTTCCGTTTCAATCTTTAAGATTCTTTAAAAAACTCTATTGACTTCTTTTCTACTAAGTATTTTAAAAAAACTCAAAAAATCAAATTAACTTCGTGTCCCTGATTTAAAGTTTATTCGGAGGTTGAATACCACAGAAATATCTATTTTGATTTTGGCAAATTTTCTTAAATTAATTATAAAATTGTATTTTTGACACGCAAAAAGAGTAAAATTTGATGGAAGTGAACTTTTTTATTTTTGATAAATAAAAAACACGGGACTAAATATCGAAATGAATTGAAATAGGGCATTCTTTGACGCTTTTGGATAGAGAGAAACTTCTTGTATTCATTCTTGTTGAGAAAACCAATTAGACGATAGATGTCAGGAAAAAGCTCTTTCCCCAATTTCACTCAAATGGCATTGTCCGTTCTTTGTTACTTGTAACGTGTGACCCCAAGGATCTTTTTTCGAAAGTCACTGCTTTCGTTCTGCAGCTTCTTTAAAGAAAAAAGTATTAATAGATTGAGGAATATATTTTTTTTTTCTAATGAAATTGGAATAGGAAGCAGACTATTTCTTCATTTTGTAGGGAAAATTAGAAATTTAGGGGAGAATTTGAATAAGAAGAAACAGGAATATATATAAGAAGAAAATTTCTTCCTTTATGTTAAGAAACAGAAATAGGAAAAGAAAATTTCTTCTTTTGTACGAAGAGGCAGAAATAAAAAAGAATATTTCCTCTTTTACATGAAGAAACAGGAGAAGAATATTTCTTCTTTTGCAGGGAAAAATAAAAATAAAATAATTATCCGGACATTCAGTTAGAAGAACAAATACTTGTTCTGTTATACAAAAAAAAAGAAATAGAAGATTTTCTTCATTTATAGAAAAAAATATGAGCTGAAGAAAAATGTGAATAGGAAAATAAGAAATTAAGAATATGTTACAATGGAACTAAAGGAAGAATTTCTCTCCCCTCATAAGAATAAGCAGGTATATATGACATTTTTTCTTCCTTTACTTGAAGAAAGAAGAAACAAATGAAGGAAAATAATACTTCTTCTTTTTGAAGAAACAAGAGTGGAAAAAGGAATATTTTATTTTTTATGAAAAAAGGGAATGCAAAATATTTATTTCTTCTTTGAAAAACATATCAGTTGAAGAAATAACAAGATCAATCAAGAATTTAAAAAGGAATATTTTTTCTTTTATATGAAGACAAAAAAGTAACCAAAATTCCTTGCCGTTTATACGAAAATATGGAAATAGAAGATGTACTTCATCAAATACAAAAAGTAATAGGATTTTAAGACATTTCTTCCATTACAGAAGAAAAGACGATTAAAACGATAAAAAGTGTTTTCTTTTTTACAGGTAAAGAAAGGAATAAAATTTTCCTTTACATTTTCTTCATTTATAGAATGAAACACGAATTGAAGAAAAAGATGCGAATATAGAAAGGATTAGACATGAAAATGTTTTTTTTTTTTAATTGAAGAAATCAAAATAGAGAAATAGAAGAAAAATTATTTTTCCTTACAAGAGGAGAGAAGAATAGAATATTTTGTTTATTTATGAAAAGAATATGAAATGAAGGAAAAACGTGAATAGGAAGAAACTAGAAAATAAGAAACAACATTCATTATTTTATATTGAAGAAATAGAAAATGAAGGTATAGATATTTCTTCCTTCATAGGAATATCCAAATATCGTATATATTTCATCCTCATTATATAAAAATAAGAATAGAAAAAATAATATTTTATTTCTCATGAAAAATAAAATAACAATGTAAGACAGTTCTTCTCTTCTAGGAAAAAAAAATAATTGAAGAAAACATAGTATTAAATAGTATTTGCCATTTTATATAAAGAAAAAAGAGTAGAACACCTAATTTTTTTATAAAAAAGAATACAGTTGGGAGAAAAAAAATAGGAAGAAAGAAAAAAAGAAATAAGAAAGGAAAGTTCATTTTTATAAAAAAAATAGGAAAATTCCATAAATTTGAAGAAAAATAAATAGAAGATATATTTCTATCTTTACAGAAAGAAAGATGATTTAAAGAAAAAACTAAATTAGAAAGAAATAAGAATAAGAAACATTTTTTCTTTTAAATCAGAAAAGAGGAATAAATGCAAGAATATTTAACCCTTTACTGTAGAAAGAAAGTCTTATTTTAAGTCAGAAAAACTGTCTTATTTTAAGACTCAACATTTTTAAGACAGCTTTTGCTGAATTTGCAGATTTTTCATTAGCCTTAAATTGTGCCAAAAAAAAATTAAAAACTCAAATTTGCATAAAAATGTGATGTGCGAATAAATTTAAAAATGTAAATTTTTAATTATTGTAAATTCATCTTGATTAAGATAGTAATTTTTACATAAACATTTATATAGCAAGGTTTGCTGAATTTAACACAAGTCTTAAATTAAGATTCTCTTTTTACAGTGTTTATTAAAGAAAATAGGAATTGAGATTTTTTATCCGTTATAAGAAGAAATAAAAACTGAAGAATGACAGTAATAAAAGAGAACAAGAATAAAAGAAGGAATATTTTTTCATTGACAAAACGGTATTCTTAATTTGAAAATTATTCTTGGCGCCTATTTAAAAATAAAATGTTCTTCTATTAAGAATATAATATTCTTAAAATAAAAAGCATATTCTTAGGTCATAAGAAAATATCTCGGAAAATATTCTAAATTAAGAATATGCTTCTTGTTTTAAGAATATTAAGGTAAATGTCCCAATTTGTGTCCATTTACTAATTTGTACTCAACTGAATTTAAATGCTCAAAATAAAATAAAAATAATACTAAAATAGTGTAAAAAATATATATTTTCAATTTAATTTTTTATATTCTTCGTGTTGATTTATGTTTTATGATCCTGGTTCACTTAAAAATATAAAATTTTACAGAAAAACCATAGTCTTGTTGTCTATTTTGACAAATCAAGAAAAAAATTACAATCGCCATGCATTTTTCATGCGTGTGAGCACAAATTGGTACAATAACATTATATTTTTAAAAAACGATAATTTATTACATTTTTATAATAAAACTTGAATCAAAATCATTTTCAATTCAGAAAAAGAGTAGCTTCATGTACATGTAAAAAATTATTTCCATAAAAAAATATGAAACGAATTTTTTCTTGGTAAACTCCCGAAAAATTTTAAGTAGGACACTAATTGGGAAATTTACCTTACTCTCTAAAATTGAATAAGTGAAAATTTACTTATTAGATGTCAAAAGTCTTCCACTCTTTCAAAAAGTGCATATACACTTTTTGAAAGAGTGGAAGACTTTTGACATTTAATAAGTGAATTTTCACTTATTTAAATTAAGAGATATCATTAATAGAAGAATATTTCATTCTTAAATAGGAGCCAAGAATAATTCTTAAATAAAGTGCCTCAGTGTTCTTTTGTATAAGGAGACGAGGATAGAAAAAGTAACATTTCTTTTTCTATACAAATAAGTAGGAACTCTCTAAAATTGAATAAGTGAAAATTCACTTATTAGATGTCAAAAGTCTTCCACTCTTTCAAAAAGTGCATATGCACTTACAATAAGTGTATATGCACTTATGATAAGTGAAATTTTCACTTATTATAAGTGCATATACACTTTATGAAAGAGTGGAAGACTTTTGACATCTAATAAGTGAATGTTCACTTATTTAAATTTAGAGAGAATGAAACAAAAAAAACATGAACAGAAGGTATTATTATTTGTTTATACGAAAAAACAAGGGTAGAATAAAATGTACTTTTTCACTTATATGAAGAAGCAGGATTAGAAAAAAGGATATTTGTTATCGTTCGAGAAGAAACAGGAAAAGAAGATATTTCTTTCTTTATAGTAAAGAATATGTATTGATAATTGAAAAATAAAGATAATAAATAAAAAACACGAAATTCTTCTTTTATATGAAGAGACAAGAAAAAAAGATATGTATATGAGGAGGCGGGAATTAGAAGAATATTTCTTCCCTTAGAGTCATCAATTTGGTAAAAAACATCATGCTGACATAATAATGTGCTAGTTGTAGCTTTTTTTTACTTTTTATTGTTTCCTATGGGAATTGGCTTCGGGACTATTTGTCCAGTGTTCAAACGATGACTTTATTATAAGTAGATGGGTATCACGCCGAATCGACTGAAGTGCGCAATTACGAGGGATGAGTATATGATGCTTGTGAGGGGTGACGACCCTTCTAAAACACTGTCACGATGGCACGAGTGATGGGGTGTTCCTTTGAATCATGAGTAGCTCAGTGAATGAACATCATTCTTCAAACACACATTCATAGATATATAAAATATCGTTCAGTCGCGAAAGACCTTCATATTTTATTTTTCACACGAAAAAGTGAAATTCAATTGATCAATTTAAAAAAAAATTGTTTTTTTAAAAAATTTGTGTTTTATTATATTAATTCGGTTTATGAATTTTAAAAATTAAATCCAAATATTTAATTACTGCAATAAAAAATTTACATCTAATCTAAAATTAAGCCAAAAAAATGAAAATATATGTGTATTTTCTATAAAATAATATCACTGGCTTAAAACAGAAGATATTTTCTTCAATAATTAATATAAACTGGCCAAAAACTGAAGATAATAATAATGAAAATGAAAAAAAGCCATTAGGCCAAAAAAATGAAAATATATTGTGTATTTTCTATTAAAAAAAACTAAAACATTTTTGTTCTATCTACTTGAGTAAATTTACTATTTACTTATTATTTTGTTTTGTACTATTTACTCAAGGAAGGCAATTTTTAAAATAATTGAAATTGATAATAATTAAATTGAAAATAATTGATTGAATTGATTCATGAAATTAGCACTCATAAAAAAATATTTTTTTTTTTTTATCGAAATATTGAAAAAATTAATATGTTAGATCCTAAAAATGATTCTACCAAACGAAAAATTTTTAAAAAATTCTTTATAAAAGTTATTGTAAAATGAAAATTTCAAACACTTTTTAAATAAAAGCTTAGATTTCTTAAATGAGTTTTCCGATTTAAGTGTACCTTGGATAGAACCAAAAGGCATAAAATAGACTTCTCCTTACAGTTCGAAAATTTAAAAAAAATTTTTTTTTTTCGTAATTTATTTATAAACAATTAATTTTTTTTTAATGTTCTAGATCTTTTAAAAATCGGGAAAATATATTAAAATACACTTAGAATACGAAGAAATCGAAATCTAATTAAATTAAAAGAAAATTAATGAGCGATTATTTTTTGGGGCATTCCATAAGAAATTCTTTTAATCGAAAGTAAATATTATTTTTTCATTTTCTGTTTTCGCACATCAATTTTCTCAATGGATTTTGATTCCTTAGAGTTTTAAGTGTATTTTAATATCTTTTCCCGATTTTTCAGATGTTTAGAACATTAAAAAAAATGTTCATAAACATTTTATAAACAAATATTGAAAATTTTATTTTTTAAATTTTCAAACTGTAATTGAAGTCTATTTTATGCCCTTTGATTCTATTCAAGGTACACTTAAATCGGTAAACTCATTTATGCAATTATGAAATACAAGCTTTTAGTTAAAAAGTGTTAAAAATGTTAATTTTGCATTTACTTTTGTAAACAATTTTTTCGTTTAGTAGAAACATTTTTATGATCAAACTTAATAATTTTCTCAATATTTCAATAAAAAAGAAAAATCTTATTTTTTTATTCTGCAAACAGTATATAAAAGAAAAAATATAAAAGAACTTGATTAAATGCTAAATACAGCTAAATAATAAGTTGGGGACAAGTTTTGAAAAACGCTTCATTTACAATTAAAATGTTTTAATTGTCGTAGTTATTTTCGTATTATATACAAAATAGTTGGTAATAATATTATTGTACATAATATTACATAATATTGGGTCAAAACGAATAATTAACTTACTTTAGAAAGCCTCTAAAATTCATTTGAGTTCGTGGTGGTTAGTGTAGATAATTAATGACCCTGAGTCAATGAAAGTAAACTTCTAATTTACCTATATCCATCTCTTATGAATATTAATTCCCATCTTCATTATCATCCATCATTAATAATAATTACTGCAATCTGAAATATTAACTTACCCTTTGTTTCGAGTTTTTAATACTGATTATCACCTTCAGATTTTTATACCCGAATTAATTTTGTTCAAATTTTTACTATGAAATCTCTGTTCTAAAATGTTACTTTTTCAAAAAGGATTCTTTCCTCACAGAGACTTTTCAAAGAAGAAAATATTTATTCAACAAACCGTTTCAATGGTTTTCGTTCGTCAACTACCCTTTCGAAATGGATTTATAAATGGCCTACAAAAAAATCAAGTGTCATATAAAATATACAATTAGCATAGAAAACACAGCATAAACACATAAATGCTAATTTTGAATAATTCAATTCTATTCTTCACAGATCAAAATTTACATTAACCCTTTGACTGTCAATGACGCGAAAATGCGTCAAAGAGTTAAACGCAAAAATATCTTAGAGGGTGTTCCGGTTTAAGTCGAACTATTAAAGGGTTGACTTGAAAAAAAAATAATGATGAAAGAATAGACAAGGATAAAAAGTGAAGGTGCTTTAATAATGTTTTAATATAATATATGAATAATTAAATATCGCGCTATTGAAATTAAAATTGTTATCTTTCTAAGAGTAAAGTATCAGAAATCGTGGCGGTTTTCGCCAATGGGCGTTAATAGTCAAGAGTTTGCAAGGCCGGTAAACGGGTTTACCACAAGATTGCTCCGCGAGGAGGAAACCTTCCAATCGTTTGCCGGATGTCCTCCGTGCTTCGTCTTTCCTTTGATTCTCATTCTCCCTCTCAGTCTCTTCATACTCCCATTCCCGCGTTCATTCCCTTCGTCATTATTTTATTGCTACTAACCAATCGATCTTCACAGTATTATAGAGCTTTTTACCAGCCTCGAGAGGCATTGAAATCAACAATATTTCCATTTCTTGGTCAAGTTTCATAAATCCTGAATCAATTTGAAATTTGGATCAATTGGAAATTTTATAGAATTGAAACTTTATTTATAAATGAATCAAATTTTATTTAAACTTTCCATTTTACTTAGAAGTAATGATTTTTGGAGTTTATCCAAAGAGAATGTTTAAAAATCTTGAACAAATATTTTGAGAACATTTAAAGCAAAAAGGAAAGTTTATGGATCGAACCCACTGATCGGGGCAAGTTGGACTAGATCGGAGTTTTTTGTGCGAGGAAATCAAAACAGTGATTCTTATCATTGGTGATTAATGAGAAAGTTTTTTAATCTTAGATTTAAAAAAAACTTTATAAATCTATAAATATCTACAAGTGTATTATCTTATCAGTTTATATTAATTTATTCGAGTTTGAAATTATAATTGAAAGTAGCATTTTTTTGGTGAAAAAATTAAACAAAATATTTTTTTAGAAAAAGAAGTTTATAAATTGTGGATTAATAATAATAAAAACAAATGATTACATGTTATTTAAAACAACTAGAGACTTTATAAATAAATTAATACTAATATTCTTCATGTGTATTCCTCAAATTTAATATTAATACAAAATTTTATGAATCTTAAACCAAGAACAGATTTTATGAATATTAAACATCTTCAGATTCAAATACAAAAGTCTAATTAAAACAAATGATTTTTAAATTGTAAACAAAAGGGATTTGAAGTGTAAGAAACAACTCGGGGCAAGTTGGACTCGATCGAAGTTTTTCATACGCGGAAATCAAAACCAAGATTTTTATAATTTCAAAGTAACGAGAACGTTTTTTAAGCTCAGATCAATAAGAAACTTTATAAATTTATAAATATCTACAGGTGAATTATCAGTCTATATTTATTTATTCGAATTTAAAATTATAATTGAAAGAAGCATTCTTTGGTGAAAAAATTAAAGAAATTATTTTTTTAGAATACAAAAGTTTATAAATTGTGGATCAATATAATTGGAACTAATGTTTATATTTCTTTTTAAACAATTAGAGACTTTATAAATATATTAGTACGAAAAACTTTATGAATTTTAAGATATTTCTCTTGCAGTTATACTTGAAAAAATCGATTTTTTATCGATTTTCTTTAAATTGTGAGAAAACGTTATTTTATATGTGCTGTCTATCTAGTTGAAATTTCAGGACCCTTTAACCGTCTAAAATTTGAGATATTCATGTTCAAAATTTCGATTTTACATGCAAAATGATAAAAATTGAAATTTGGAACATGAATATCTCAATTTTTAGACGGTAAAGGGCCTTGAAATTTTAACCAGATAGAAGGCACACATACAATAACGTTCTCTCACAATTTAAAGAAAATCCATAGAAAATCGATTTTTTCAAGTATAACTGCAAGAGAAATACTTCAAACCAAGAACAGATTTTATGAACATTAAACTTCAACAGCTTCAACGCAATTTTAATTAAATACTAAGGATGTTTAAATTTTAAACTAAAGATATTTTAAGTGTAAGAAACAACTCGGGGCGAGTTGCACTTAATCGGAGATTTTCATAAATGGAAATCACAACCAAGATATCAATAATTTCAAAGTATGAGAACATTTTTTAAGCTCAGATCAATAAGAAACTTTATAAACCTTTGTTCAAATTTAAAATTGTAATTGAAAGGAACAATTTTACAATGAAAAACTACAATAGAATATTATATAATATTTAGAATATTCTTTTTAAGAATTTTTATAATTTCTGTGAATCGATGATAATTAAAATTATTATTTATTTATTTAAAGTAATAAACAAGTGACAAAGGCCCATTAAAATAATTAATGTTTAAATTTGATTCTAAACAATAAGAGGCTGCATAATACTATTAATATAATAAAATTATAAAAATCTTAAAACAAAAAGAGAATTTATAAATATTAAGCAACTTTAGATTCGAATACGATATCCTAATTTAAAAAAACGATTTTTAAATTTTAAACTAAAGGGTTTTAATGATTAAGAACCAGCTCGGGGCAAGTTGGACTCGAACGGAGAAAACCAAGAAGAAAAAAGAGAAGAAGAGAAAACCATCAAGATTATTATAATTTCAAAGTAATGAAAACATTTTTCAAGCTCAGATCAATTTTAAACTTTAATAAATCTTTGTTCAAATTTAAAATTGTAATTGAAAGTAACAATTCTATAGGGAAAAAATGTAAGAGAATATATTCTCTGTAAGAATAAGAAGATTTATACTTTGTGAATCAATAATAATAATTTAAATTAATGTTTAAATTAAATTCTAAATAATAAGAGTCTGCATAAAGAAAATGAAATTATTGAAATCTTAAACTAAAAGAGATTTTATAAATATTAAACATGTACACTTTTAATATGAAGTTTAAATTAAAACTAACGATAATTAAATTTTAAGAGATTTTATATTAATGTTTGAACTGGGTCGGTATCTAAAAATTAAACTTACGCGCAAGAGTCAATTTTTACTCGAATAAAAAAGGGTTTACATTAAAATAAATTCCCTTAACGAGTTCTTATAACGTAACGAGTGCAAAATTACCCGTGTTTATTTTCTTTCAAATTTAATTCGAATAATTAATTTTTAATTTAAAATTAAATTTAAGAAATTTCCTGAATCTTGAACCAAATAAGAATAGTAACCAATAATAATAATTATTAATTTTACAATCAATAAGAAATTTCATATTATAATAAATCTGTAGGATTTATTATAAATTTCTGTAGAATATCGTCAAACAAGAAGAATTAAAAATAATCATTGTTATAATAATTTTAATTTAATATGAATGACAAATTAACTTTAATAAATCCAAATTTATGAAAAATATTAAGAAGATTTTTTATTACAAGAATCATGTCAGAATCAAATTTCCCTAAATCAATATTGTCTGAACAAAATTTGGTGGCTGGTGGAAATTTAATTAAATCTAATTTGAATGGAGTGAAACATAATTTGATTGCATGAAATAAAATATAATTTGACTGTAATAAAATACAAAAAATAATTCTTGTGTATATTAAAATAAAAAATATGTGCATTATTTATTCCCGGATTTGATTTCAGTCTGGGGATGGATTCAACAGATTATCGGAATCAGTAAACGACGTTAGTTCTGGATATTGTGCGAGCTTTTTACCATCACCAACAAACTGTGAAAAAAATCAACGTGGTAAGTTGAAAAAGTGAAATTTATTTATTAATTTACCATTAAATTATTATTAGATACCTAATTTAAGATTCAATCGGACATTCTTTACAAAGTTTAAGAAGGTTCTCTCCAAGTACATAACCTCAAATTAGAAAGTCGCTTTTCACCACAAATAACAATATTTTTTAAATCAATTTCAGCAAATTTTGAAAGATTCAGTTGTACACTTTTTAGAAAAAATTATGTTGAGCTGAAATTTATTGTCAATTGCTAATTATTTAACATTTTATTTTTTTCTTTAAATCTAGTTTAATCTAGAATTTAAATCTAGAAAGTCGCTTTTCACCCCAATTAACAATATTTTTTAAATCAATTTCACCAAATTTGGAATGATCCAATTGTACATTTTTCAGAAAAAATTATGTGGAGCTAAAATTTATTGTCAAATACTAATTTTTTAACTTTTTATTTTTTTTCCTTAAATCTTGTTAAAAATGTTAACTAGATTTAAAATTTCAAGAAACTATTAAAACTTAAAATCTGTCACTTTCATCCAATTTCGTCTAATAATATTTTTCATTTTTCTCGGTGAAACATTTTCTACAATTTTATTTGTTATATTTTCTTAAATGATATTCTGTGAAAAAATACGTAAAGAGAAAACTTTATTTGTTTAATAACTTTTTAACAAAATCCAGCAAATAAAATTGCGGTGATTGTTTCAGCGAGAAAAATAAGCTGTTATTAGTTCAAATTGGATAAAAATTACAGATTTTATCAAGATTTAAACAAAAACCATAAAATATTCAATAATAATTATTATCTGCCAACAAATTTTAGCTCCAACTGATTTTTTTTTTAAAGTGTTCAACTGGATCATATAAAGTTTGGTGAAATTAATTTTAATAAGTTTTATTTAATTGGAAAAGAAAACCGGAAATCCCATTTTTTAGTTTAAGGTTATGTGAATGTAGAGAACCTCCTTAAATTCCTTACTTGAAGTAAATATTCATATAAGACACTTAACAGGGTAATATTCTCATTGGCACTGAATAATTTTTCTAGAATAGAAGCTTTTTTAAAAAAAGCTTTAGATATAATTAAGAAAATTCAAGAAAAAGAATCATTATACTTTTTTTTAATAATCCTCTCAATTTAACAATATTAATGCTTTTTTATTACCTGAAAATGTCAGTGGGTAAAAGTTGTTTTTTCTCATAATATACTAGTGGATACAATCAAGTCATAAGTAAAGCTTTTTGAGGAGAAATAAGGATGAGATAGGATTTCAAGGTAGATACATAGGTTGCTTGTGTATACTGTTATTTACACACACATGTATAATTCCAAGTTGTGTGTATCGAAGTAGTTAAGAAGAAGGGAGAGAGAAACCACCCTCTGAAAAATGCTGTCATTCGCAGGCTCGACGACCCGTCGGCAGGTCGACGTCTTGCTTTCTGCATCGAACCACGCTTGACAATATTTATTTTCCACAAGACTTTGAGCGCTGATCGACTATCATATCACATGTTCTGCTCGCTACAAAACCTTTTAATTTCAAGCCCAATTCACTTTATATAAAATACTAGTCAATTTTCTCTGCATAAAATACTCGATAGTTGTTTTTTTTCTTTCTTTGTTTTGTAAAATTTATACTAATTTTATACATGACTATTATAATTTAAACATTAAGAAAAAAATTGATATATGATAAAAATAATTTAAATATGAAAAATTGATAAAAGTAAATAAACTTTGAGATAAATGATTTAAAAAATCTTATAGAATATATGTTTACAAAAAGAAAATAATTACAAAATTACCTACTTAAAAAATTGCAATTAAAGAGAATAATTAAAAAATCACAGAAACAATCGAAAATTAATAAAAATAATTGAGATTTCAGATAAATAATCGAAATTTTTGAAAATTGTGCAAAAATAATGAAAATAATTGAAAAAATCGTTTAAAACATGAAAAATTGATGATAATAATCTTAATTTGAGATAATAACTGGGCAATTAGGATATTTATTGAAAAATAATTCAAAGATGGAGAAAATAATTGCCTAATGATAAAAAGAAATGAATGTTAAACAAAATACCTAATTAGAAATTGCGATATATATTTGAAAGTTCAGGATATTAATTCAGAAATAAATAAAATTATTAAAAATTGAAGATAATAATGGGGAATATGAGATAAATATTTTAAATTCTTAGAAAATATTTTAAAAAAATAATAATAATTAAAAATTGGGGAAAATAATTGGAGAATGATTTTACAATTTGAAACTAGAAGAAAATAATTGAAATAAGATAAAAACAATGATAAGTTGAAGAAAAAGGGAATTTGAAATAAGTAATTGAAAAAATTCAAGAAGTTTTTTTTTAATAAAAAAGAATAATTGAAACTTGAGAAAAATACTTGAAAATCTGAGAAATTAGTTAAGAAAAAAAAAAATAATTAAAAATTATAGAAAAAAATCAAAAAGATAAACGTAATTTAAAATTCAAAAGAACAATTTTTAATTTAAGAAAATTAATTGCAAAAAATACAGAATATAGGTACATAAAATACAAGAAAATGATAAATATAATTGAAAATTGAATAAAATAATGGAAATTTCAGACAATTAATTAAAAATGTTTTGGAAATTTTGAATAAGAACGTAAGTGATTAAAAAAACAATAATAATAATATATAAATAAATTAAAATTAAATTAAATAATTAAAATTACAGATTAACATTTTAAAATTTTTGAAATTAAGACAAAAATGGAAAATAATTTAAAATTAAAGAAAATAATGGGAAAATTGGGAAAAATCTGAATCTTTGAAAATAATTGAAAGAATATAAGAATAATTTTCCTATTTTAACGAATAATAGCTTATTTCACTTGTTAAAACATTTTATACATTTTTATTGTTTGGGTTTTTTTTAAAATATATTTTATTAAAAAATTATTAAATAATTAAAATTTGATTTAGATATATTTTAAAACAAAATGTCATTTAACCAAAGGCAACAAATAAAATTGTAAATAATGTTTTAAAGAAAAAAGTTAGCTATTATTTCTCAAGATTGAATAAAAATGGTATATTTCTACTATATTCAAAGAAAAAACATAAAATGTTAATAATTATTATTTTGACAACAAATTTTTACCCAACCTAATTTCTTCTAAGAAACGTAAAACTTGATATTTCAAAATATAGTGAAATTAACTTTAATATTGTTTTTATTTAGCTAAAAAAACACTTCTTAATTGGAATTACTTAATAAAAAACGTTTAAAAATATACAAAAAAATGTAATTTAACAAAAAATGTGATATGTTTGAAATGTAAACGCTTCTGATAAATTACGAGTTTTTTTTAACAATTATTTGCATATTTGCATCCAAAAGTACTACAAAGTTTTCTAAAAATAAGCTTTTTATCAAATTTTGACGAACTTTGTTGAAAAAACGAGAAATAAAGAAAAATATCTAGAGTAACTTTTTTTATATTTTTTCAAGGGAAACAACTTTTATTTAAGAAATTTTTTGATATCTAGAGTATTTCTTGAAAAAATTGTAATTCAAAATTTTTTAATAAAACGGCAGCCATTTTGTTATTTTAGAACATTTTCTAAATTTTTTAATGGATTTTTAAAGAAGACAAACAACTCTTTCAGGCCGTAAAAAAGAATAAGATATCGCAATCACTTAAAAACTTATTACACTTGTAAGGTTTTTTTTCCTAAATTTTAAATAAAGGAGAGTTCCACTTTAAAAATTAAAATCTTTATAACTCAATGAAAAAATTTTTTTTAGCTAAACAAAAAATTACGTGTCGTCTAAAATTCTTTAAAAAACAACTTTTTGAAGATAAAATTAATTTTCAGTTCCGCTCTCTAAATCTGAATTAGTAGTTTTCTACTAAGAATTAGTAGTTTTCTACTATGAATTAGTCAAATTCATGGCTCATTTTTTTCTAATTCATATAGTAGAAAACTACTAATTCTTAGTAGAAAATTACTAATTCTTAGTAGAAAACTACTAATTGAAATAGTGAAACTTTACTTTTCAAAAAAGTAGATGTTTTTACTAATTTAATTAGTACTTTTCTACTACAAGATAAGTAGTTTTCTACTAATTCTTAGTACTTTTTTACTAAAAATTAGTAAAATTCTTACTATTTAAATAGTAGCTCACTTTTCGCTAATTCATTAGTAGAAAACCACTAATTCAGATTTAGAGTGCGACCATGACCAGCCTGCCTGATTTGAAATGAATTTGGGAAAATACTTGAAGAATGGTTTAAAAATTTGAAACTAGAAGAAAATAATTGAAATAAGATAAAAACAATGATAAGTTGAAAAAAAGGAAATTTGAAATAAATATTTGAAAAAATTCGACAACTTTTTTTAAATAAAAAAAAAGTAATTGAAATTTGAGAAAAATACTTGAAAATCTGAGAAATTAGTTAGGAAAAAAAAATAAAAAGAAATGAAAATTGAACACAATAATTGGAAATTGAGATATATATTTGAAAGTTTAAAAAATTAACTAATAATTATTAAAATAATTAAAAACTGAAAGCAATAATTGTAGAATGACAAAAATAACGGCAAATTAAAAAAATTCATTTAAATTTGCAATGAATAATATAAAATTTGGGGATAAAGAATTAAATTGATTTAATGTCAAGGGGAAAATAATTTAAAATGTAAAAAGTGATTGAGAAAACTAAACAAAATGACTTAAATTTAGAGAAGGCCAATTTAAGATTTACTCTCTAAATCTGAATTAGTTAAAAATAACTAATAATTAGTTAAATCATGACTGAGTTTTTATTTCAGCAATTAGTTAAAAATAACTAAAAAATAGTTCAAATTCGACTAATTAAATTAGTAAACAGAATTGTAATAAAATATTAGTTATTTTGATATAACCTAAAAATGAATTTGACTAATAATTATTTATTTTTAACTAAAATTGCAGAAAATAATTGAAAAATGATAAAAGTACTACAAAATTGTAGTTTAAGTAATTGAAATCATAATAGAAAAGAATTATTAAAAATTGTAAAAAATTGTAAATCACTTCAAATTTACTATATTTGAAACCTGGATTAATTGAACTTTTAATCAATGCCAGTTTACATTAACTGAAATTTCATGAAATTAAAATTTGCCTAAATTTAAAATTTGAGAACATATTGAAAAAAGTAAAATATGATTTAAATTTTGAAAAGAAATGAACATCTTGTGACAAATGTCAGATGTGGATAGAATGAATGAATGAAGGAATTATAAAACTTGTAAATTATTTTATATAATTGGGGCCCCATTTTCCGTTTTGTCCCAGGGCCCTTGCTCTCCCAATTACGCCACTGAATTTCAACAATTTTAAATGCTTGATAATACAAAATCCAATATTTAAAAATTACCCTTTTCTTTAATCTTCTTAATCCTCAGATTATGTTGACTCAAAATATTATTCCATGAAATACAACAAAAATAGGACTACAGGTTAATTCTTAAAATTTTGATTTTAAAAGAAAAATATTCCAAATCTCGAATTGTTGTGAAATCATTGAGTCTAGGTTTAACAAATTTTTGTGAATTGTAAAATTAAAAATACAATATTCATATTATTTTAATTTAATTAGTTTAGAAATTGACTTGAAAATAAATTCAGATAATTTTTCCAAATTTAAATTAGACAAATGTCTAATTCATCCAATTTTATTTGATTTAGTTTTGTTATGATTATTAATATCATTATTATTACTATGATTTCTATTGGTATGGTTACTATTACTATTATGACTATTAAAATTTCAATGACCCAGAAACGTTAAATAATTCCGAGAATGTGATAAGATGAAAGAGATTCAATAAGCAGGGCATTATACTCGAGTAAAGACTCCCTTGGGTTTGAACATGAATTCCCATGTCCATCGCATCGCCCTACTGCAGATTTTCCCTTCAGTGATTGACACTTTATATCTAGCATTGGTACATAGTGGTAGAAACCAGCAGCCGAGAGGGAGGACCAACCACCCCTAATTCGATCACAACCTATAATGCCGCAATTTCTCTATCGTAATCGTGTTATGCCCGAACTCACACCTTCCTTTTTCCCGTTTCAACTTTCAACAACCCCTCAATAAAAAAGTCTGGCAACTGTTTTTCGCCCAAAATATGCCATGAAAAAGGCACCAATCTCTGGCCGAATTAAACGATTTTCTACTACTGAAAATTATGACTTTTCTTATCTTAAAAAACATGTGTCTTTTCTCGTTCTGCGAACCGACGGAATCTATATGTGAACAGAATATGTCTAACATTGTTGACTAAAGTATAGAAATCTACCCTATCCCTCATATTTATTTTATTGACAGAATAACTGTTTTTCAGAATTATGAATAAAACAAAGATTCATGACAGAAAGTCATGAAGTCATGACTTTTTGAGACGATTCACAAAATTTGAAATCGAAATTGTTTTTAGTTTAGGCTTTTAAAGAGGTCCAAAAAATTTTACAGTTTTTTTAAAATGTCGGTAAATTTCCTATATTTTTTGGACGTCTTTAAACCTAAACCAGAAACGATTTCGACTTTAAATTTTGGGAATCTTCTGAGAAATTCATGAAGTGTGTCATAAATTCCCAAAATTTGAAATCGAAATTGTTTTTAGTTTAGGCTTTTAAAGACGTCCAAAAAATTTTACTGTTATTTTAAAATGTCGGTAAATTTCATATATTTTTTGGACGTCTTTAATCATAAACCAAAAACGACACCGATTTCAAATTTTGAGAATCGTCTTAGAAAGTCATAAAGTGTGTCCTGAATCTTTGTTTTATTCAAAATTGGGATAACAATTATATTTATCAAGAAAGTAAATATGGATATTGTATAATTTAGTCAACAATGTTAGACATGTCTGCAAAAAAGCTTCAATGTTTTAAAACTGTTAATTTACTACTAAAGAGGGAAAAAAATAGCAAAAATAAAGAAAATTTAACTAGAATATAGGGAAAAATTAGTTTAGAAAGTAAAAAAGATTTGGAAATTTAGGAAAAATAACATAGAAAATTAATACACTTACTAATTTGATAACTATATTGGGGAAAAGGGAATTTTACAGGAAAGTTGAAAAATAACAAGCAAATAAAAGATGTAAATAATAGAAAATAAGAAAAAAATTACCAAAATATGACAAAGTAAATAAAAATTGAAAAAGTAAATTGAAACGTACTATACACAATCATTAGGAATTTTAAAAAATTAAAAGCAAAAATCGGAAATACGAATAAATAATTGAAATTAAATAAAAACTACAAGATGGTTTAAAAATTTGGCTTGAAGGTGAAGAAAATAGCTAAAAATTAACTAAAAATAATTAAAAAAAAAATAAAAATAACTGACAATTTTACAAAACTTGATATTAAAAAAGGGTAACTCGAAAAGAAAGAAAAATTACCAGAAAGTAGAAAAAAATAGACTAGAAGTTTTTATTAAAAAGTGAAGATAGAATTAGAAATTGAAGAGAAAAATGATATAAAATTTATGATTTATAAAGTAAAGTAGAATTTTAAAAAATAACAAGGAAACAGAAGAAGGAACTAGAAGATAGGAAAAGATGACCAGAAAGTGAGAAAATAATTAAAAATTCAAAAAAGTAGATTAAAACATATAAAAAATCATTAGGAATTTTAGAAAATTAAAAACAAAAATCGGAAATATGAATAAAGAATTGAAATTAAATAAAAACGACAACGTGGTTTGAAAATGTTGCTAGTATGTAAAGACAAGAACTGAAAATTAACTAACAATAATTAAAAATAAAAATAAAAAATTAAATTATATAAAAAATAACTGACAATTTTACAAAACTCGATATTAAAAGAGGGTAACTCGGAAAGAAAGAAAAATGACCAGAAAGGTAAAAAAAATAAACTTGAGTTTTTTTTACTAAAAAGTGAAAGTAGAATTAGAAATTGAATAGAAAAATTATATAAAAGTTAAGATTTATAAAGAAAAGTAGAATGTTAAAAAATACCAAGGAAACAGAAGGGGGAACTGGAAAATAGAGGAAAATTACCAGAAAAATGACAAAGTAACTAAGATTTGAAAAAAGTAGATTGAAACGTATAAAAAATCATTAGAAATTTTAAAATAACAAGATAAAAAATCTGAAACATTAATTAATATTAGATAAAATTATATTAAAACGACAAGATAATTTAAAAATTTTGCTAGAAAGTAAAGAAAATAATTGAAAATCAACTAAAAATAACTGAAAATAAAAAAGAAAAATAAAAATAATTGTCAAATAAACAAAATAAACAAAAATTTGAAGCGAAAAATCAAGAGAAAAATGATATAAAACTTATGGTTCATAAAGTAAAGTATAATGTTGCAAAATAACAAGCAAACGAAAGAGGGAACTAGAAAATAGGGGAAAATTACCAGAAAATGAGAAAGTAGCTAAAAATTGAAAAAAGTGGTTAAGAAATTTAAGAAATGTACCTAAAACAACTTTTCCTACCTATTTGAAAGCCAAGAAGTAACTATAAAATTGAAATAATAACTAAAAAGTGAAAAAATTATCAAAAAATTATAAAATATCTAGAAAATGTAAAAAAAAATTGCTTTCAAATTTACTCTCTAAATCTAAATTAGTTGTTTTCTACTAATGAATTAGCGAAAAGTGAGCTCTTATTAAACAGTAAGAATTTTACTAGTTTTCAGTAGATAACTACTACTTTTAATATCAGAAAACTACTAATCCAAATAGTGGAACTTTAATATTTCCATTAGTAGAAAACTACTTTTTGAATTAGTAGTTTTATATTAAAAATCAGTAAAATTCTTTCTATTTAATAGTAGCTCATTTTTCGCTAATTCATTAGTAGAAAACCACTAATTCAGATTTAGAGAGTTAAAAAATGATAGTAATTACTAAAAATAATTACATAATTACTAAACAAACAAAGAATATTGACTTGTGCGTGAATAAATAACTAGAATTAAAAAAAAACGTTTGGAATAAGAAAGAAATTCTTTTCATATCTTATTATCGAATGATATATCTGGGCAATAAAAAAATAAAGATTAGAAAGTGTAAAACATAAATAACATGTCTAAAAATAACTAAATTTTTGAATTAAAAATTGGAAGATGTGGAAAATTTCTAAAGTCGTTAAAAATAACAAGAAAATATAAGAGAGATTTAAAATATAAAGGAAAGATTACTAGAAAGTATGGAAAAAGCTCTCTAAATCTGAATTAGTGGTTTTTTTACTAATTAATTGGCGAGGAATCGGTTACTATTAAATAGTGAAAAATTTTACTATTTTTTAGTGGTAAATTACTAATTGTTAGAAGAAAACTTTTAATTTGGCAGTTGAATAACTACTGATTGAGAAAGTGAACTTTCACAATTTCAATTAGTAAATATTTCATTTTTAAATTAGTAGTTTTCTACTAAAAAATAGTGAAAGAATCCACTATTTAATAGTAACCGATTTTTCGATGATCCATTAGCTGAAAATCACTAATTCAGATTCAGAAAGTGACCTAAGAGGTATAAAGTGTATAGAATAAAAAGAAATTAAAAAAATAATTTGGAGTTAAGGAAAAAATCTGAAAAGTGGATAAATAAGTAGAATTTAAAGAAAGACAGCTTGAAATAAATAAAAAAAAATAAAAAAAAAAAATACTCAGCCATTAAAAAAGTCACATCTTCCAATTTTTAATTCAAAAATTTTGTTTTTTTCCTTGCTATTCATTTTTTACACTTTCTAATGAATATTTTTTAATTCTCAGATTTGATATTCGACAATATGTTATAAAAAAAGAAAATTAGAATATAATGAAAGATTACTAGAACTAACATACAAAGTACAAATTCATTAGAACTGACTAGAAAGGGTAGAAACTTTATTAAAAACTAAAAAGTGGAAGTTGAATTAAAAATTGAAAAAACTATTAAATAGAAAATTACTAGAAAATGAAAATAATTCTTATAATTGTAACAAACATAAGTAGATTTTTTCTTCAATACTATTAAGTCTGAAGTTAACTCTGAAATGAAAATGATAACTAAAAAGGAAAAAAATTATTAAAAAAGTACAAAGTAACTAGAAACAAGACCGGCGAGAAACTTATAAATATAACTTATATTTACAACTGAAACAAAATGATTTCCTAATTTTTAATCTTTTGACAATTATGAATTTAAATATTTCAAGCGTTTTCATCCAATTTGTTGAATTATTCAACATTTCTGTGTAAAAATTAAATTAAAATTTTAAGAAGAATATTCCTCTAGTTCAGTCTATTCTGCTTAATTTTTAAAAAAGAATATAATACTAGTTTAAATATACAATTTGGAAATAACAAAACTTTTTTCATAAATTTCGTTAATTTTTAAGAGCCCTTTTTTAAATTAAAGGTTAATGTTTTTTAATTCAAATTTTATTTTTCTTATAGTGAAAACTTAAAAAACAGCACAGTCTTGAGGTCAAGACCTTTTAATAAAAATAACAATTTTCTATTAAATGAACATGGTCTGAAGACGACGTTATTTTTTATTAACTGATATTCTTTCCCATACACAGTTAAAAATTTTGTGTAAAAAACGGTCCACATATTCTTTGTGTTAAATTTAACACAAAGATTGTGTTAATTTAACATAAACGATTGTTAAATAAACATATAGTTTGTGTTATTTTAACACAAATTTTGAGTAGACCGTTTCGGACATTTAATTTGTGTTAAATATACACAAAATTTTTAACTGTGTACGCAAGAAAACTAATTAGATTTTTTATAATGAGCAAGATTTTGTTAGATAAGTTTTAAAAAAATTTCTATAATGAAATAACGAACAAACAGATTTTTCTTCCTGATAATTTAACACTATAGTTTATTATCCTCGTTAATTTTTATGGTTTATTGAACAATCATAATTTATGGAAACACGTGTTCTAATTCGAAAACATTGAAGAAGATGTAATTATATGAGAATTCGATTTATCGATCGATCTGAATTTGAACAAAACAAAGTTACTGTCAAGTGGCTACCCGTAGCGAATCTCAGGGATACATTAAATCATCCCCTACACATTATCATCTTACACATGATTCTAATTCCATTTAAGTCGCCAAGCTTTACTCTTGTCTATGACTCAATGTAATTTTCACAACATTTCTCATTTTTATATCATTTTTAATAAAAATTTTATATATAATACATACCTTTTTCGAAACATTAAAGTTGTAACATTTATTATTATACTTTTCATGGAAAAATTTATCACTCGGTGTAAAAATACCGGGACATATCTTGAAATAAATAAGTAAATAAAAATATTGAAATATTATATATTATATATATTTACTTATATATTATACTATATTTCCTATTCTTTTGATTTTATTTCAGAAAGTAATATTTACCACACACAAGAATACAGACATGAGCCTTGGCTTCAAGATGGTAAGCGTTTTATTGAAAATTATAATTATGAACCTTAATTAATTAATAAAAAAAAAATATCATACAACGCTTTTCTTAAAGAGAGGTAAGAAATATTAAAATAATACCGAGAAATAAAAAAAAATAACAAACAAATTCAAGTTTAAATAAAAGAAAAATGAGTAAATAATTCATTTCTAGACATTTCTTTATTTTGTGTTAATAATGAAAAATGAGTAAAAATTTAATTTAAAAGAGAATTATTGCAGATATTGGTGAATGTAGGTTAACAGTTTAAATTCTTTACTTGATCGGAAATGATTAATATCAAGTTTTCAAGGAATAAAAATTTGTCATGCTTCAATGGATGATTGAAAAAACGACACGTTTCGCAATTTTGTAATTACGCGAAACGTATCCATTAGTTGGATTAGCTGTTAGTGAAGACTAGTGCCAGGGACCAGGGTATTTAGAACCCTAGGTTTACAAAAGAAATTCTAACTCTGGAAAAAATTTAAAAATAGAATAAAAAAGAAATTTTTATTATTTTGAAGTTGAATTTTGTTAAATTGTTAATTCAGTTTCAAATAATTAAATTTTTAAATAATCCAATATTGTATAAGATATTAAAATATAAAAATTTAATGTAAGATGTTAAAAAATTCTTTTTTTTTAAATTTAAACTTTCATACGTTCTTTTATTTGGTTAATAAAACCATATATTTTAATTTCACAAAAAGAATATAATTAATTTAGTGAAATTAAAATCCTTCAAATAATTAATTTAAAATCGAAAATCAAATCTAAAATTTAATTCCATTGTTAAAAAAGATTAATTTAAAGTTTGTGTGAATGAAACTTATTTCTAAATCTAAATTAGTAAAAAGTCGTCAATTAATCTCTTTAAATTTGAATTAGTTAAAAATAACTAATTATTATTGGTATAATCGGGACTGAGGTTTTTTCTGCGTTTAGTGAAAAATTACTAATTTTTCTTTCAAATTAGTTATTTTTAGCTAATTCAAATTTACAGAGATTGAAATTAGTGAAAATTTTGAACCTCATTTTTAGAAAAATTTCACTATGTGAATTTTAAGATTCTGAAATTCTGACGAAGTTTTCAATGGATAATAACTAAGAATTAGTAGAAATTCCCCCTCATTCCGATTTAGTCAAAAGGGAAAAATAATATTTTTATTTTGTGAATTTCATGAAAAAAAGGAAATTAATAAACAGAGTTTATGAAACTGAATATTTAAAATAGTCATTTCATAATAAAAAACATAATGTTAGAAGAGAAATAATGCAGGTTATAAGTTCTGTTTTTAATAATAACTTAATTACAAAAAAAAATTTTATCATTTAATTAAATAGTTACTTTTTAATTTACAGGTAGCAGTTGCGAGACAGAAGATAGTGACCAATACATGTCAGATTTTCAAAGAAATACCAGTGAGTTTATTATTATTTATTATTATTATTAATAATTATAAACTTCTAATTTTTAAATATTTCATTTTAATAAATTTACATTAACATACGTCACGAATAGAATTTTAATATAAAATGCATTTTTCAAAATGTTGTTTTAATATATTTTAAAAAATACCGAAACTAAAATTTTATCTAAATTTCATTACATTGAAACTTCAAGTTATCTAAATCTTAATCACCTCAAACCAACTTATCCAAACTTTAAATTAAACAGCTTTAAATTTAATTTAAAGAACAAGGAATTTTATATAAATTTCAATCAATCCAAACACGACATTAAAAATGTTGTTTTGCAAATTATCCAAACTAGAGAATAAAACACATTATTAATTCAAAGATGAATCTGAAATTTGAAATCGAAGATAATATTATAACCAGTCCTTATTAAGGAAGGCAATTTCCAGGAAGACGGATGCGTGACGGAAATGTCAAAAGCTGTACGTTAATGTAACAACATCACCAAGTTCTACAAATTTCACTTAACTAAAGACAATTTCGATCAGTTTCCGTACTTCGCTAAGCCTCCATATTGAATTCAAGATATTTTGATAAAAACAACAAATCACTAATTAAAATATTTTGACAAAAGGGAACCGTGAAGGAAAACATTCTAAGATAAATAAATTAAGAAAAAAAATTGAAAATAAAATTTTTTTCTTGTAAAATCTTCTATTTCTTTTTATTTTTTGACACTTCTTTTTACTTTTTCCATTCCTTTTTATTTTACGCAAATTATTTTTATCAAATCCAATTTTTTCTTTCCTTTTCTTTCGATTTTCAACTTTTTCTTGTTCATTTTACACGATTCTCCCCCGTAGGTAAAATTAAACAGTGTCGATCGAATTTTTCTGAATAATGTTTGAAAGCCAGAAGAAATGTTCTGTAACTTTATTCATCGCCAGGAGCTTATTTCTGAAATGATCCCTCCGGGTGGATTTTTAAATTAGCGCAAAAAAATCAACACAAGACTTCCGTTCCCCGGTCATCGATATCGGATTACGCGAGTAAGCACTTTATATCGGCGCTGTACTTTTTCTGCATACACTTCTTGCTTCGCTCTTTTTCCTCTCATCTCGCGATTTATTTTTCTTCCCTGATGAGACAGGCTTTAGCTTCTAAAAATCAACCGCTACATTGCACATTCGAAACACACTATTGTTTTTAATAAACAATAATAATTATTGATGAAAATTAACAATTACCAACTTTTTCATTAGTTTATCAGTTTTAAGCTATCTGCAAAAACTTTTTTTAATTACTTTTATTATATTATGTTTAATTAATGTGTAATTAGTGGTGTAGTTAAAATTCTGTACATTTAAGCTCTACAATGATAAATTCTGCATATTAAATTGTAAAATTTAAAATTCTGCACATTTAAAATCTACAATAAGATTTTTTGTAAAACATTAATATTATACCCTACATAATTAAATTCTACAATTTAAAATTCAGCACATAAACTCTTTACATTAAATTATACTCCGTTATAAAATCTACACATCATTTATATTATAAAATGTAATATTATATATTAATTGCAACAATATTTATATTTTTGATATTATCTTTATGAAACTTTGCATAGTTAAATTGCAGAATGTAAAATTCTGCACACATTTATTTATTTATTTTCTAATAATGAAAGAAGTTATAAATATGTAGAATTTAATTTTGTATAGGATTTAATATTAATGTTTTATAAAAAAATCTCATTGTAGAGTTTAAATTTTTTAATCTTTATATTGAGGAATTTAACTATGTAGGATTTAATATTAATGTTTTTTAAAAAATCTCATTTTAGAGTTTAAATTTTTTAATTTTTATATTAAGGAATTTAACTATGTAGGATTTAATATTATTGTTTTATAAAAAATCTTTTTATATAGTTTAAATGTGTCCAATTTTAAATTGTACAATTTAACTGTGTAGAATTTAACGTTAAGAATTTATTATTGTAGAGTTTAAATGTGTACAATTTTAATCTCGCCTAATTCGAGACGGATAATTATTTCGTTTGGTTTGGTTTGAAATTCAATAGGTTTGTAGAATAATAACTGGATATACATGTAATAAAGGGTGAAATCAAATTGTACGATTAATTTTTGTGTAAACAAAGGTGAGAGTAAATAAATATGGGGCTTGTGTTGTGAGGGTATATCTTCTCTCGTCAAGTTAAACCAATAGATTTCTACAAGCGCCAACTCCCGCATTATTGGCCCAATGGCCCAAGGGCTATTTACAATTGTCTAGCAGCGCTTATTAATAACAAACACAAAAATCGAATATTGAGCAAATCTTTACTGTCATTCAGAACTTTTCTTCCCCAATAAATTCGAATTTTCAAATTGAAAATATATTTATGAAAACCGATAAATTCAATATTAAAAATACAATATAATTTAAATCTTTTCAAGATTTAAATAATTTCAAATCTTTTCGCTTGAAGTTTTCAATCGTTTAATCGTTCGGACAATATTCTCTGTCTCTAACTTTTTTCTCTACTCTTTTCTATCTAAATCAAAATGTCTAACACTATATTTCTTTTAATAAATTATTTTAATTTAAAATCCAGAAAAATCTGATAAAATTGTAAAGAATGAAAGCGTTAAAACATAAGTTTTATCTTTTAATATTTAAATACAATGTTTACTTTAGTAAAATAATTAACATATTTTATAACCTCAAATTTTATTACAGGATATCTTAATGTAATATTTTTCAGTGGAAGTGTGAACAAATTTATTTTTCCCAAAATGGGTAATTAAAAATTCAATTTGACAACAATTGAAAAAATTTTGACATTCAGTAACTTTGTATAATTTGAGGTTACATCATCCCGAATTTCTAAACGTCAAATTTGTTTAATTTTCATTAAATTGCAGTTTTTATTTTCTAATTATGTGTACCATTCCTCGTTAATCTGATAAATCTCTTAACCTGATGAAAACTTAAATAAGTCAAAACATACCGCAAAAGATCCTGTAAAAAGTTTTTAACAACATTAAAATAGTTTGTCTGTCTGTATCCTCAAAAATACCATTTTTACACTATTACAGAATATATTTTCGGTTTTATTAAAAAAAAAAACAATACAAAGTTTACTGTATATTTTATTGACGCTTAGGTGAGAGAGTATGCAAAATAAATTTTCCTGGAAATAATAAAAGAACAAGTTTTTCGACAGAAGTGCAATATTTCTCAATGAATTAGCACATTAATGACTTTCTTTATGTGTTTACAAACGTAACGATTGTATAAAATATCTGACCTGTACTTCCCACGGCCAAGCTTGTTTGATTTATCGAAGTCACCCCTTGAATGGTTCGAATCGTCAGCGCCCCATTACAATCCCCACGTGCCATTGCAACGATGCGCTACCTCACTTCCGGTACGACACGCGTCCTTATGTTTCATTCTGTCCTCTCTGCTATCCTCTCTTTTTTCGCCAATATAATAAACAAATCGAGGACAAATAAAAACTTTTTCATTATTTTTCTGAATTTTTTAATAAAAAAGTTACTTATAAATAAATAAATTTAAAAACTAGCTGAAAATTATGTCTATTTCGTGGACATTTCGCTTTCATGTAAGCAAAAAAATTTGCTGTTTCATATTAATACTGTAAATAAATTAATAATTAATAATGAATAATAAAGATAGTATTAAAAATAAAATATTTTTAATAATAAAAATATTCCTACATGAAATAAAATAAAATTAGTAATATAACAGTTATTTGGAGAAGTTTTAAAAAAACAGAATGTGAAATTCTATTATTGGATAGTTGAGTGCAAAATAGTTAAAGAAATGACTTTTTTTAGTTAATCTAACCCTGTTCGTGTTGTTAATTTTACTATTTTTCGTCGACTGGGAGCAAAACCATGGAATTTTAAAAATAACAATAAAGACCGTACTTTTTTAATAATTTGATTAAAAACGTGCCATTTCAGAAAAACAAAATCAAAATGTGACATTCTGCCCAAGTGATGTGAAAAAGTGCTATTCCAGCTAACACTTAGAAAATATAACCATTTCAGAAAATTATATTTATGTAATTTTCAGTTGACAACAATTTTAAAATTCTACAGAGGTTAAATGAACACTAAATTTAATTTTTTAAATCTAAGTTTAGGTATTCAATAATAAATACAAATTTATTTATTATTGATTATTTATGTAATCTGCTTATGAAATTAATTTCATCAACATTTAATCACACAGTTAAAACAATGTTAATATAAAATTTAATTTAAGAAAACAAAATATTTTATAAAATTAATTTATTGTATTTTGCAAAACGTTAAAAAATGTTTGTCAAAGAATTATATAATTCTAAAATATAACTAATGTAGGTATTTAAAAATCATCAGAATTTAAAAATCGAAAAATCCTGAAGGTTATATATTCTTATTATTAAACTACACAATAAACCAATTGCTGAGCTAAGAATGACAAAATTTATTAACATTTAAATTTTTTTTACAATTAATTGGAAAAAACAAACAATTAATTTAATAAACTGTTATAAACACTTGGGATTTTTCGATTTTTAAATTCTGACTTGTAATATTTCCAAAATATTTTATTTCCTTAAATTAAATTTTATATTAACATTGTTTTAACTGTGTGATTAAATTTCGATAAAATTAATTTCAAAAGCAGATTAAAGAAATAATAAGTAATAAATAAATAATCATTTTACATAAGAATGACAAACATTTATGAATTTTAACTTTAGAAGAAAAAGTTTTTCTGATTTTTGAATTTATTTCTTTTAAATTTAAATTATCACCAATTTTATTTGATATTCTGCAAAACATGATTAAAAATCTTGCAACATATCTGTATTTTTAATTTTTAAAGTAAAAGTTTTTATTTATTATTAAGTAAACTTACATTAAAAAAATTTCAATTTATGTTTTGTTTATTTAACCTCCGTAGGTTTTTTTCTCGTTATTAGTTACATTATGTATTTATTATTGAATACCTAAACTTACATTAAAAAAATGAAATTCAGTGTTTATTTAACCTCTGTATAGAATTTTAAAATTGTTGCCAACTGAAAATTACATAAATATAATTTTCTGAAATGGTTACGTTTTCTTAGTGTTATCTAAAATAGAACTTTTTCACTTCGCTTGGTCAAAATTACAAGTTTTAATTTTGTTCTTCTGAAATGGCACGTTTTGAATCAAATTATTGAACAAGTTCGTTATTTATTGTTCTTTTTAAAATTCCAGGGTTTTGCTCCCAGCCGTCGTTATCATGTAGTTAAACATTTGTAGTTCAACTTACTACTTTAAGTAGTTAAATTTCAAAAACAACTACAAAATCTCATTTTGACAACTACTTTCGTTGTTTTTTTAACTACTTTTTCAAAGTCAATATAACTTTTAAAATTCGGTTGAGGACCTATTGAATTACTTCGAGTAGTTAAAAAGTAGTCAAATCTACTAAGAATTTTTTTGAGTGTACGAGGAAGCAAAATAATAAAATCATAAATAAATTGGAAATAAATATAATAAAAATAATATTAAGTGAAAGGAAAGAAACAAAAAAAAAACACAAATAAAGGGGATATTCTCATATTTGTTAATAGATAGAAACATGAAGCAAGAATCTAATTGCAGACGAAGTGATGTCAATTGTCAAACACAATATCAAGCACCGGCTTCTAATCAACATTCTCAGACTAGTACTTTTCTTAATTTGAGCCCAGCTACACCAGCTACATGTTTTGGGTAAGATACAAATTTGATAGAACTTTATCTGCGAAAAAAAAATTCTACCCAAAAAAATATATCATTGAAAAAGATTTGTAATAAATAAATGAGTGTTTGATTTAAACAATTGAAAACTCGGTTATTAAGAAATAAAATAAATGGTGTTTTGCATTAAATTTATTAACAGACGAACGAGTCCACGTACAGACGTTTCTGAAAATATTGCAGTGAAAGAAGAACCAGCTGATAGAGATTTCACAGAGTCTACAACATCCGTCACTAATATTTCTTCACCGACTGATCCTGAAACTCGAAATACACGTAAGTTTTTTTTTTATTATAATATTTACCAGAATTCTTTATTTAAATTCACCAAAACTTGAGTTCTATAGTCGTAATCAATAAAAATAATATTCATTTTCTATAAGTATAGACAATTTTAAATTTATTAACTTAAAATTTGTATTAGTTAAAATAATAAATCGGTCCGAGTAAAAAAAGTGATGGGAAATACAAAAAGCTCATGATTAAAGTTTTGGAAACGTTTTTTTTTTGGTAATTTTATAAATTTGTGTCTGACACGAACAGTTTCATCTACTTACAAAATTAGAGTTGCAAATAACTAACTATTAATAATTTATATAAAATAATGGTAATTTTATTGTTACTGTTAATTTTGGAAAATCAAGACTTCTACTATGTCTGATCAATTGCAGATTTTCTACTTAGAACGAAACAATTGTTGCGTCCGACGTAACATAGTTTATTCTACTGATCTAGATTGTATATTCATAATATATTTGATACATTTGAACAGATATAATCAGCAATTTTAAAAAAATTAATTTTTCGATATCTGACTATTTTAAATTTTTTCTACTTAGAATGCAAAATTACTTAAAATAATATATTTATATCAGGTGCGTAGAAATATATTCATTTTTACGAGACAACAATAAATTAATTTTTGTCAGTATGTGGTTAATTATTTTTTTAACTTTCTAGTTACTTTATAAAACTCTCGTATTTTTTTTCAACTACTTTTCTTCAACTTCTAGTGATATTCTCATTTTCTAAAGATTGTTTTCCAGTTTACCGTTTTTTCTCTAATAATTCTGATTAAGCTTACAGATTTTCTCTCTTCAATTTATCAGTATTTTTTCACTTCTTAGTAACTTTTTTTTTAGTTATTTTTCCACTTTCTAGTTACTTTATCAAACTCTTGTATATTTTTTATTTTTTCCAATATTTTTCTTCAACTTCTAGTTATATTTTCATTTTCTAATGATTTTCTTTTCAATTTACAGTATTTTTACTTTTTAAATAATCCTGAGTTAGTTAAAGATTTTCTCTCTTCAATTTATTAGTATTTTTTCATTTCTTTGTAATTTTTTTTTCTTCTCTGGTTACTCTCAATCAAATTATTGACAGTATTTTACTCTCTAGTAACTTTACGTTCTTTTGCAGTTATTTATCAATACATTCTAAAAAATTTTATCATTATACAGTTTTTTTTTACTTTATATAATAATTTTTATAAAATCTATTTTTCAGTCTTTAATTATTTGCTTTCAACCTCGAGCTATTCTTGAATTTATAATATTTCTCCTTTCTTTCTTGATACTTTTCGATCATTTTATTTATTTATTTATTTATCAAATCATAATAATTTTTATCAAAATCTAGACATTATTTTACACTCTAATGATTTCGCAGTTTCTGTAGATATCTTTTTCAATGTCTCAATACTTTTTAATTATTTCTTTTTATTTCTGCTTGTTTTTTCGGCTATTCTTACATTTTAACATTAAGTTTCATATTCTAGTTATTTTTAACAAAACCGGATAATTTCTCTGAATTTATTAAAGTGTTTTAATTTTAAATTTTTCTTGGTAATTTTCCCTTATTTTTTACTTATTTTCTTCATTTTTGTGTTTTTGTTTTTTTTTTTGTTCACTTTTAAGTATTTGTCTTTTACTTTTAGGCATCCATTTTTCATAACTAGATATTTGTACTTTATTGTAATTTCTTCTTACTTTATGGTTATTGTACTAAATCCTCTAGTTATTTTTTTCATTTTCAAGCTACGTTTTTCTCGTTGTCTAATTATTCTTTTTATTTATTTATTTTCTAGTTATTTTCTTTAATGAATAAATACTTTTTTCAGTTTATTATTTTTCAACAAAATATCAATTTATATCAATTTCATATCAATTTATATAGTTATTTTAATTACTTACTAGTCATTTTTTAAATTTTTAGAAGTTTTTTTTCACTTTTAAGAGATTTTTTTTCCATTCTTCTAGTTCTTTTCGTTAATACCTCATTCCGATTGTACATTTTATAGAATTTTTTTCCTTTTCCGGTTACTTTTAAACAATCTCTAGTTATTATTTTAGTTTCTAGTCATTCTTTTTCACTTTCTAGTTATTTTTTAAAACAACTAGTAATTATCATTAATTATATTTCATTTATAGTTACTTTTCTATACTCTAGTACTTTATATTTATTGTCTAATTATTTTTCTATCAATTCGTCACTCTTTTTTAACATTATAGCAATTTTTCTTCAATCTCTAGTTATTTTTAACAAACTTTGTGAGTTTTTCATTTTCTGGTAATTTTCCTCCATCTTCACTGAGAGAGAAAATTTCTTTTACTAAGGATAAAAAATGCTTGAACTATTTTTTTCTATATACTTGGATCAAGAATAATTATTCTTGGACCCAGAATATTATTTGTGCAACACCTGTAAGAAAAGTACCATTTATCTTGCCTGAAAAATAGACGCAAAATAGGTAATTGTTGCACATAGCAACAATGTATACTTTGCTGCATACTGTGCAGAAAAGTGCACTTTTCTGCACACTTTTGCGTCTGGTAGGTACCCGCGCAATTATTAATTAGTGCTTTACCTGAACAGGTGTTGCACAAAATAGCGTGTGGACCTCGAGCGAAAGAAGATTTTCCGTCTTCGTGCAAATTGCTGCGCTCGCTTCGCTCGGGCAGCAAATTTCGCACTCGTCGGAAAACACCTCCTTTCTGCTCTTGGTGCACAATATACTATTGTAGACTAATAACAATTATTCTTGGATCAAGAATAATTGTACTTAGTTCAAGAATAATAATTCTTAATCCAAGTTCATATTCTTCATCCAAGAACGCATCAGAAAATGGTTTTGGATTAAATTAATCTGCAATGCTCATTTTTTTATACCAAATGAAATTTAAATAATCTGAAATTGGCTTAAAACAATAGCGTTGCAGATTATTTTAATACATAAAAGTTTTCAGTGTACTTGGGTCATTAATAAGTTATTCTTAATCCAAGAATAATTATACTTGGTCCGATTCGAAGGATAATTTGTATTTGTCCCAATGCAAAAATTTTATCACACAAGAAAATATTTCTCTGATTGTACTAGTTTTCTTCTTCTATATCTCAAAACTTTTTTCGTTCCTACGTGTTACTGATTTCTATATAAAAAGATGAAATTAAGAAATAAAATACAATAAATTAACTAAATAATGAAACATACTTAATAAATGTCTGAAACCATCTCGTAATTAATGTTCGTAGTAAATAATTGTTACTTTTCTTCTAATTCCCCAAAAATCAATCTTGATGCATAATAGATATTTTCAGACTCATCCCTCTCTTATTTTGTTTCTGAACCGTGACAAATCTGTGCACAAAAGGATATCCACATTGCGCTGCCCTTCCCGTGCATGTCGTAGTGCAGGCTGTTCATAAATAAAGAAAACGAGGGTCCACGTCTCGAGTCATTAATCGGACCTTGACTCTTTTCCGGTCTCCCGCCTAATACTGCAGACTGTGGACTTTGGACATCGACACCCCACAGTCATGTCGCCAAATTAAAAGCAAAAAAAAAAAGGAATCACTTAACTGAGAAAACATTATCGGAATCTTATTCCGATTATTACCCAAATTTTATCCAAAAAAAACTATCATCAAGTTTTTTTCCACACATTTAGTAAAAATTTCCAAATGGAATGAAATTCGAAATCCGAAAGATACTGAAAATATAAAGAATGTTTTAAAAGTTGAAACAGAATTGAAGATTTAAAATTCAGGAAAACTTACACGGGATATTTAAATCTTTACAAATTTTCCGTTCAAAATAATTCAGAAAGTGACAATTTATTAATGAAAAGAAATTGGAAAATTGTTTTTAATAAAAAGAGAAGCTATTTAACAAGATATTTATTTGCAGATTTTAAAAAATAATTTTTATGTAATAAATAGCTTTTGCACGATCTTGTTAAGAATGAATAACACTTAAAATTTTAAAAAGAGAAAATAATGCTTTTCTCAAAATGGCATGCATAACAAGAATATTCCTTAGGATACCTAATTGAATAATTGAAGAATGCTTTCAACTCATAGCAGGCGAGAGAGAAGATCCTAGATCGAAGCAAAAGCAGCCTTGTTGTCGAAGAAGAAAGCAAGAGGTTTTCTCCCCAGGGAGTATACGAACCAAAAGCTCTTTGTCTACCTTATACTAAAATGCCCAAAAAATCTATTCACAGTTTTTAATCAAACTTTTTACTTTTTTACACGTTTCAATAGATTAAACATAAAAATTATCTTCTTTTCATTAAATAAATTTTCCGCAAAATTTAAAAAAAAGCAACTAAGTTAAATGTCCCAATTATGACATGGTCATTTAAATTTTTTTCAGAGCGATATTTACCGTCAAATGGGGTAACTTCGGACAGCAGGCTAACTTCGGACACTTGTATATTTTTGTAAATATTTTGTATTTCCATTCTATCAAATAGTTTTTATAAGGAATGAGCATTTCTTACGTTTTACTGAACATTCAAGGAACATAATATTACAGTTGACACATAAAAATAATCAAAGAATTTCAAGAAAAAAATTAATTTAGTTAGGAGATATTTTTGGAGGTTATTACAGTTTGTAAAAAAAATCTTATTTATAAACAGATATATGTAAGGTTAGTGTTATTTCTTTTTTAAAATTTAATCTACTGTTCATTGACATAAAAGTCACACTAATTTCAATAAATAAAATTCATAAATTATTTCGGAAATGAGTTTTATTTGAGGAAATCTAATTTTGTAGGGTATAACTTCGGACATAGGATAAATATATAAATCAGGTGGAAAAATTTGCAAATCCTGCTATTATTCGGATAGCACTATTCAATCAGCTCTTTCAAAGAAATTGAGCTTTCGAAAATCATCTGATAAATGAAATATACCCAGAAATAGAATGAGCGATCACTTGAAAATTTAAACTGTCAAAAAACATGGCAGTCTAACAGTTTTCAGTGTTGAAGATAAAAATTACCTTTTGGAAGCCTTACTTTTATGCTCAAAATGGAGAATAGCTCCTTAATAGAACAAAAATACTTTAATAATATAATTATTTCAAAATATCTTTAAGTTATTCAAAAAATTATAAAGTGTCCGAAGTTACCCCACTTTGGAGGCTAACTCAGAACATTTGTTTTTCACATCAGAGTAAATAACAGAGATAGATAAAAAATTATTTATTACATACATCACTACACAAAGCCCTAAAGATTATACATTCCAAACGTCAAGCCTCTAAATGTTATGTTATAAAAGTTATTAATAAAAAACATCAAAAACCGTCCGAAGTTACCCCGTTTGACGGTACCGCTCCAACAATTATTTGAAGAAAGTAATACCCAAATTTTTTTTTATCAGGAGGTGCATTTCTCGGTCTAAGAACTGTAACTAAAAAATTATTTTGTATTATAAAATAAAAAATAATGATAAAATAGTAACCTAGAAATTTGTATCTATTATGATTTTTGTTCATAAGGGACAAAGAAAAAAGTGTTATCAGAATAAATGAAATAATTTAATTATCATGTCATTTGGTTAAAATCAATAAAATAATATAATAATATTATATTTTGTTGGAAATTTTAATAATTTTAAGATTGCAAACTACTTAAACAGTTCATAATAGAATACAAAATAAACTAATGTACAAGAGTGGAAAAAAAATTGTAAAGAATTCTCTGATTTTATTTTCACTAAAAAAAGTTGGAAGTTTAACTAAATAAAGAAGTAAAGAAAATTAAATTTTTTTATCATCTTCAAATTTTTTTTCAAATACTAAAAGAAATATTTTTGTTAAAATTCGTAGTTTGAACCAGAAGATTATTTGAAGACATTTAAAAAATGTGTAAAACTTTCCTACAATTATTTTGAACTGGTTTCAAATTGAATATTTATAATAGGCTATTTAAATATACTATTATAATACTAACTAAATATACTAACTATTTAAATATACTTATAACCATTTACAACTTCTTAAAACCAATTTAAAATAGTTAAAAACTTCTTTAGAACTGTTTAAAATTACTTAAAATTTTTTAGAACGGTTTATAACTATTTAAAACTATTAGGAACTTGTTTATAACTGTTCAGAATCACTTATAATTATTTAAAATTTTGTAATACGCAGTTTAAAAAGTATTTAAAACTTTTAAAAACTCTTTTAGAATTGTTTAGAATTTGTTCTATCTAAAGTAGATAATCTAAACTAGAACTAGTTTTATCTATTTTACTAGATTAAATCTGTTTAGAACCGGTTTAAAACTATTTAGAGCTACTTTAAAATTTTTAGATTTTTTTTTTTATGTTTATACATATATTTTAACAAATTAAAACGAATTTAAAAAATATTTATGCCCAGCAAGAATCAACAGACGTAAGTCAGTATTAAAGTAACACTTGACTTAACATTTGTACGTTATGTCAGGCTAGATTGATTTATTTCCAACTTTTAAGTAGTTTTAAGATTCTATTTGATTCCAGGGGCGGCGACTTGTAAATTTTTGCCATCTGCAAACTTAATATTGACCGAGGGGGGGGGGGGAGAGAAATAAAACCATAATAAATTAAAGAGTTTCTTAATTAGCGTAATTTTTGTAACTCAAAAGTTGACAATTTTATTTGATTTTGAGTACATTTTCAGAAATAATAACCAAATAATCAAGATAATATAAAATTTGTGATCAAATCATTACAAGTTAAAAAAATCAAAAATTGACGAACTTAATTAAAATTTGAGAAAAATAATTGAAAAATGATTAAAACATTGAAAATTTGAAGAACAAAAATCATATTTTTTAAAATAATTGAAAAATGTCGAAAACAATTGAACTTAGAAAAATAATTACAACATTATAGAAATAATCGTAAATTCAAGAAAATAATGGAAATTTGAGAGAAATAATGGAAATTTTCGGAATTAATCAACAAATAATCAAAGTAATATAAAATTTGTAAAAATCATTGCAAATTAACAAAAAAATAATCAAAAATTGTCGAAAATATTTGGAATATGAGAAAAAAAATTGAAGAATGATTAAAGAATTAAAATGTGGATATACAGTAACTTAGATTAGAGATAATAAATAAAAATTAAGAGAATTAATTGAAAAATAATTCATATATCTAGTTAAAAAGTGGAGAACATAATTGCAAAAAGATAAAAGAAAATAAATTTGAAAAAACTAATTGATAAGTGAGATAAATAATTGGAAATTAAAGAAAATTATTAAAATTTGAGAAACATGTTTCAAAATCTAGGAAATTAATTGAAAAGTAAAAAAATAATAAAAAATTCAAGACAATATTTGCAAAGTAATAAAAATAATTAGAAATTTAAGGAAATAATTACAAAATAATAATATTAACAATTGAAAATTGAAGAAAATTATTAAAATGTGAGAAAAATACTTTAAGTCTAGAAAATTAATTGAAGAGTACTGAAACTAATGCGAAATTCGAAACAATACTTGCAAAGTAATAAAACTAATTAAAAATTGAAAAAAATAATTAAAATTTGAGAAATATCTTTCAAAATCTAAGAAATATAATTAAAAAGTAATGAAAATAATCAAAAATTCGAGACAATATTTGAAAAGTAATAACAATAATTAAAAATTGAAGAAATTAATTACAAAATAATAATATTAACAATTGAAAATTGAAGAAAATTATTAAAATTTGAGAAATATACTTTAAAATCTAGGAAATTAGTTAAAGAGTATTGAAAATAGTAAAAAACTCGAGACAATATTTGCAAAGTAATAAAAATAATTAGAAATTGAAGAAAATAATTTTATTTTTTAAGAAATAATTTAAAAAATTGCAACATATATTTGTAATAAAAGAAAATAATTTCAGAATGATAATTAAAATGTATATTTTAAGAATATATATGTATATTTAAAATGTATATTTTAAATGTATGTATATTTAAAAAATAAGTGCAAGTTGTGATAAATTATAAAAAAAATCTCAAAATTAATTAAAAAATAATTGAATATGAGAAAAAGTAATTGAAAAATATAAAAGAAAATGAAAATTGAAAAAAATGTTTGAAAATGAGATAAATAAATGAAAATTGGGAAAATTGATTGCAAAATGATAATAATAATATTTGAAATTAAAGAAAATTATTAAAATTTGAGAAAAATATTTTAAAATCTAAGATATTAATTGAAGAATAATGGAAATAATATAAAATTGGAGAAATTATTTGTAAAGTAATAAAAATAGTTTAAAATTGAAAAAAATAATTATAGTTTCTGAAAAATAATTGAAAAAATTTTAATATATATTTGTAATATAAGAAAATAATTGAAGAATGGTAAAAATAATTGTTTATTGAAAAAATAACTAAAATTTGAGATAAATAATAAAAAAATTAGAAAATTAATAAAGATATAATTGAAAATGGGAAAAAGGAATTGAAAATTAATTGAAAAATAAATTTAATAATAAAGTAATTGATAGAAATAATTGTATATTAAAGAAAATAATAAACATTTGTAAAAAATAATTTAAGAAATTGCAGACTATATTTGAGATAAACAAGACTACAATTACAATATTATATATTATAATTCTTCAAACCTTAATTAATTTGAAATTTCATTGATTAAAATTTTAATTAATACACTCTTTAAGAATAGTAAATTTAAAATTATTTAAAAATTTCTTTAATTTTTAAGAATTTTTTTAAAATGATTTTAATTATATTTGCTACAATTCTCAACTATTTTTATCATTTTTCTTCAATTTTATTTTTAGTATTTTTTTCCCTCATATGTAAATTTAATTTCTTAAGTTTCAATTTTTTTCTTTAATCTTTGAGAATAGTAAATTTAAAATTATTAAAAAATTTATTAAATTTTTAATAATTCTTTTAATTACTTGCTACAATTGTCAACTATTTTTATCATTTTCCAAAAATTTTCTTCATTTTCTAGATATTTCCATTATTTTTCAATTTCTCCCCTAATTTTTAAATTCAATTTCCGCAAGTTTCAATTCTTTTCTTTAATTTTTTCAAATAAAACTTTTTTCAGTTTTAATTATTTCCTTCAATATCAAATTAGTTAAATTATTTATTAATTAATTTTTAACTTCTTTAGTCATTTTTCAATTATTTTTACAAAATATGGTTTTTTTAAAATTTTAATCATTTTCTTTAATTTGTAAATTCTTTTATCCACATTCTTATTAAGAAATTTGTTTTTTGTCAGTAATTTTGCCATATGGAATTCCATAGGGCGAATTTTTTGCTCTATGGAATTTGCAGACGTACCATACACAAGTCGCCGCCCCTGTTTGATTCAGTCTATAAACAAAGATCTTAAAAACAACAAATGTTGCTAATTTTTATAAACTAGTATAAAGTACATAATTAGTGTTATGTAAGTATTCAATTTTTAGGTTATGTTAGGTTAAGCTGCTTATTTTCAATTTTTACTAGTTTTTATGACTTGCTTAATGAATCTTGATTTAAATTAGTTAATTAGTAAACAAATTATAATATTACTTTTTTCAACTCTGTCTCACAATAGGTGAAAATTTGTAAAATGTCCCATAATTAGGATTTTTACCTTAATTATTAGTTTCCAAAACTACTACAACCAATTTCACGGTTCTCTCTGTGAAAAAATTTCGTTTTAATTTCACTTTAAATAAAAAATAAATAAATAAGAAAAAAATTGCGAAATTAAAATTTTTGTTAAAAGAGGAAATGGTTGTAAATATAAAGGCGTATTGGCGATGCGGCACCTACTTCGTTTTCACTTGGGGATTACATTTATGCCTCCCTTCTCATAGTCCTCGCTCCCATTAAACCCCTTCAATTATTTACTCACAGTTTACGTTAATAATAGCCCAGGTCCCTGCTGGCATCGATGTCTCAACGCTACGTTTTCGAGTCTCGCCTTTTCACCGAAATATGATACACCAGCTTGTTGAAATCTTGACCCTAGGGATCAAATGCTGCAGTTCTGTATCCATGCTACCGACAATTTTTTACCAATGGAACAATACTGCCAAGCTCTCGAAACAATTTTTTCTAAATAAAAAAGTATCCTTTCATTTTTAAACTAGGTTTATACGAATTTTATCAACCTACGAAACATTAAAATATAGAAGTTTCAACAATTTTCAGATAATATTCCATCATAGGAAATATACACTCCAGCTTCGGCAAAAAATCCACAAGAGTTTACAGAAAATTTCCGATTGAGATAATTTAATTCAAAATCGAATCTTTCAAAAAAGTTTTTAAATTTGTAATTTAAGGAGGTTCTCTCCATTAACTAGAAATAGTTTTTCATCTGAAATAAAAATATTATTAAAATTTATTTCACCAAATTTTGAGAGATCAAGGTTTAAATTTTTAAGAAAAAATTAGCTTAAGTTAGAATTTATTGTCCAATATTCATTATTAAACATTTTGGGTTTTTCTTTATATCTAGTGAAAACGTGTAATTTTTATTCAATTTTGACGAATTAGCTCACTTTTCTTTTGGAGACATTCTCTACGATTTTATTTTTTGGAGTTTTTAAAGTAATATTTTGTTTAAGAAGTATTTAAAAATAACATTTTGTTGGTTTAGTAACTTTTGAATTTTTAACAAAATCCAACAGATAAAACTGTGGGCAAAGTTTCACAGAGCAAAATGAGCTGTTATTTTTTAAATTGGATGAAAATAGCATATTTTCGTAACTAGATTTAAAGAAACAACACAAAATGTTAAATAAATATTTTTTGACAAAAAATTTTAGCTCAAATTAATAATATTTGGAAAATATGCCTGAATCTTTCAAAAATTGGTAAAATTAATTTTAATAATATTTTTATTAGGTATAAAGAACCATTTTTTATAGTTTAAGTTATGTTAATTGGAGAAAATCTCCTTAATTTTTTAAAAATTAATTTAGATTCGATTTTCTTTAAATTTTCAGAAAATTGCAAGAATTTAGAAAAAAAAAAAAAATACCAAATAATTCCAGCAAAGCAAATTTATGAAAAAACTTTTGTGGAATTTTTGTTAAAATTTTTGTGAAACTTTTCAGGATTTGTTTAAAAGTTTGAATTTAAATCACCATACACTGTTAAAAAAAAGAAACGTACTTTACACCAAAAAGTGCGAAGAAAATGCAATGCATCCTTAAAAGTGTTGATTTTTTGTAAGTTACACTTTTAAATTGCAACGCCAGTGTTACGGTGCGAAGTTGTTATGACACATGAGACATCAACACTGATTGGTGCGAGTGCCACTCGCGATTACACATAACCTACAATCACATCCATAAAAACACAAATTCTAAACTATCAATACACATTTTTACTCAAAAGTCATACACTCAAGTTAATATTTAAAATTGTCAAGAGCACAAATGATATTACACACAGCTAAACAACAAAGCCACAAACGTTTTAATGGTTATGCTCAACAGAATTGACAACGCAAACATAACATATGACCATATGCAGGGATCACAGTTTCTCCCCTTTTTCACCTAATCCCCTTTTTTCCCCTTTTCCCCTTATTTTCCCCTTTTTTTAGAAAAATCACCTAAAACACCTAAAATCAACATTTTTCTCTTCTTTGACCTTCTTTTTTTAAAAAAGTTTATATTTTTTCACTTTCGGAAATGCAAAAATTTATCCTTTTTTAGGGTGTCTGTAGAATGATGAGAAAGTAGTTATTGAATTTAAATGTTTAAAAATAATTTTTAACTTGAAATGTTTTTTTATTATTATTTATTGAACTTATTTACATTTTAAACAGGAAACATAAAAAAATCATAAATAAATTAAAATTATTTTAAAAAGTTATATAATTTTCTTATTACCATGTATTCTTAATTTATTAATTAAAGCAAATTAATTTATTGGATAAAAAAATTTTTTAATAAATATTTTTTACTCGTTTTAAACAAATATTACTAGTTTTGCATCATAAAATAAAACCATGTATTCTTGCTGAAATACATCAAATTTATTTTATTAGATGAAAAAAAATTGTTTATGAAATATATTTATTTATTTCAAACAAAAATTAATTGTTTTGAATTAGAAAATATAAAAGTACAATAAAAGAGATTAATAAAAATAATTTGAATTGATTTTGTTATATTTCGCTGAAAGATTTTTAATTTAATTTCTTTAACATTATATCAGAAAATTTTACATCACAGATTTTTATGTTTCCTGTTTAAAATCTAATTATTAAATAAATAATTTAAAAAACCATTTGAAGTTGAAAATGATTTTTAAAAATATTTAATTGCAACAACCATCTTCTCGTCATTGAACAGACAACCTATTAAAAGATAAATTTTTGTATTTCCGAAAGTGCTCTTTCTTTTGAAATTTTCATTAACAAATTAAACAAAAAAAGACTAAATTACTTAATAAAACTGTTTTGAAAAAAAGAAACATGAAAATTTTGTAAAAGAAAACTTAAATTATTAATATAACCCTTTTTTCTTAATTTCCAAAATCCCCTTTTTGAAAATCGAAATCCCCTTTTTTACCTAAAATTGAACGAAGAAACCACTGTGATCCCTGCCATATGACATACCAATTTTTTGTAAAAGAGAATATATTTTTCAAATTCTATTCTATGTGGCACTTAAAGATCCTAAGTATTTTTTAAATTCTTGAACATATGTTCAAATAAAAACAAAATTTAAGAAGAAATTAACAAAAATATATTTATAATTCATGGAAACAAAAACGGTTCTAAGACTAGACAATTTTTGTAAAGCACAATATTTACTTGAAATTCTATTCAACAAGGCACAAAAAGTTGCTAAATATTTTTCAAATATTCTTTAAGATATTCTAATTTTCTAAATTCAAAACTCTATTTAATGATATTCTTATAAATTATGGAAACAAAATCAGGTTTTAGACTACAGACCAAATAAAAATTTTTGTAGAATTGAATATTTTTTAAACATTCTATGGCAAATAAATTTTCCAAATATTATTTTAGAATCTTTAAGAAAATCAAAATTCAGAATTGTATTTAAACAAAAATAGATGATATTTTTATAATTTATGAGAACAAAATCGGGTTTTAGACCAGAGACCAAATGTCAATTTTTGTAGAATCGAATATTTTGTACACGTTCTATGGCAAATAAATTTCCTAAATATTATTTTAGAATCTTTAAGAAAATCCAAATTCAGAACAATAAAAAGAATAGCTGATATCTTTATTATTTATGAGAAGAAAATCAGGTTTTAGACCAGAGACCAAATGTCAATTTTTGTACAATCGAACATTTTTTACACATTCGATGTCAAATAAATTTCCCAAATATTATTTTAGAATCTTTAAGAAAATCCAAATTCAAAACAAAAAAAAAAGATGATATTTTTATAATTTATGAAAACAAAATCAGGTCTTAGACTAGACACCAAATATCAATTTTTGTAGAATCGAATTTTTTTTTACAAAATCTATGTCAAATAAATTACCCAAATATTGTTTTCGAATCTTTAAGAAAATCCAAATTCAGAACAATAAAAAAAAATTGATGATATTTTTATAATTTATGAGAACGAAATCGGGTCATAGACCTGAGACCTAATATCAATTTTTGTAGAATGAAATATTTTTTACACATTCTATGGAAAAGAAATTTCCTAAATATTATTTTAAAATCTTTAAGAAAATCCAAATTCACAACAATATTTAACCAAAATTGCTGATATTTTTATTATTTATGAGAAGAAAATCAGGTTTTAGACCAGAGACCAAATGTCAATTTTTGTACAATCGAACATTTTTTACACATTCGATGTCAAATAAATTTCCCAAATATTATTTTAGAATCTTTAAGAAAATCCAAATTCAGAACAATAAAAAAAATTGATGATATTTTACAATTTATTTGAACGAAATCGGGTTTTAGACCTGTGACCAAATATCAATTTTTGTTGAATCGAATATTTTTTACACATTCGATGGCAAATAAATTTCCCAAATATTATTTTACAACCTTTAAGAAAATCCAAATTCAGAATTGTATTTAAACAAAAATAGATGATATTTTTATAATTTATGAGAACAAAATCGGGATTTAGACCAGAGACCAAATGTCAATTTTTGTAGAATCGAATATTTTGTACACGTTCTATGGCAAATAAATTTCCTAAATATTATTTTATAATCTTTAAGAAAATCCAAATTCACAACAATATTTAAACAAAATTGCTGATATTTTTATTATTTATGAGAAGAAAATCAGGTTTTAAACCAGAGCAAATGTCAATTTTTGTACAATCGAATATTTTTTACACATTCTATGGAAAATAAATCTTCTGAATATTATTTTATAATCTTTAAGAAAATCCAAATTCAGAATTGAATTTAAAAAAAAATAGCTAATATTTTTATTTTTTATGAGAAGAAAATCAGGTTTTAGACCAGAGACCAAATATCAATTTTTGTAGAATCGTTTTTTTTTTACAAATTCTATGGCAAATAAATTACCCAAATATTGTTTTCGAATCTTTAAGAAAATCCAAATTCAGAACAATAAAAAAAAATTGATGATATTTTTATAATTTATGAGAACGAAATCGGGTCATAGACCTGAGACCTAATATCAATTTTTGTAAAATCGAATATTTTGTACACGTTCTATGGAAAATAAATCTTCTGAATATTATTTTATAATCTTTAAGAAAATCCAAATTCAGAATTGAATTTAAAAAAAATTGCTGATATTTTTATTATTTATGAGAAGAAAATCATTTTTTAGACCAGAGAGCAAATATCAATTTTTGTAGAATCGAATATATTTTACACATTCGATGGCAAATAAATTTCCCAAATATTATTTTATAATCTTAAGAAAATCCAAATTCAGAATTGAATTTAAAAAAAAATAGCTGATATTTTTATAATTTATGAGAACAAAATCGGGTTTCAGACCAGAGACCAAATGTCAATTTTTGTAGAATCGAATATTTTTTACACATTCGATGGCAAATAAATTTCTCCAAATATTAATTTAGAATCTTTAAGAAAATCCAAATTCAGAATTGTATTTAAACAAAAATAGATGATATTTTTATAATTTATAAGAACGAAATCGGGTTTTAGACCTGAGACCAAATATCAATTCTTGTAGAATCAAATATTTTTTACACATTCTATGGAAAATAAATCTTCTGAATATTATTTTATAATCTTTAAGAAAATCCAAATTCAGAATTGAATTTAAAAAAAATTGCTGTTATTTTTATTATTTATGAGAAGAAAATCATTTTTTAGACCAGAGAGCAAATATCAATTTTTGTAGAATCGAATATATTTTACACATTCGATGGCAAATAAATTTCCCAAATATTATTTTATAATCTTAAGAAAATCCAAATTCAGAATTGAATTTAAAAAAAAATAGCTGATATTTTCATAATTTATGAGAACAAAATCGGGTTTTAGACCAGAGACCAAATGTCAATTTTTGTAGAATCGAATATTTTTTACACATTCGATGGCAAATAAATTTCCCAAATATTATTTTAGAATCTTTAAGAAAATCCAAACTCAGAATTGAATTTAAAAAAAAATAGCTGATATTTTTATAATTTATGAGAACAAAATCGGGTTTTAGACCAGAGACCAAATGTCAATTTTTGTAGAATCGAGTATTTTTTACACATTCGATGGCAAATAAATTTCCCAAATATTATTTTAGAATCTTTAAGAAAATCCAAATTCAGAATTGAATTTAAAAAAAATTGCTGATATTTTTATTATTTATGAGAAGAAAATCATTTTTTAGACCCGAGAGCAAATATCAATTTTTGTAGAATCGAATATATTTTACACATTCGATGGCAAATAAATTTCCCAAATATTATTTTATAATCTTAAGAAAATCCAAATTCAGAAAAAAAAAATAGCTGATATTTTTATTATTTACAAGAAGAAAATCAGGTATTAGACTGGAGAGCAAATGTCAATTTTTATAGAATCAAATATTTTTTACACATTCGATGGCAAATAAATTTCCCAAATATTATTTTATAATCTTAAGAAAATCCAAATTCAGAATTGAATTTAAAAAAAAATAGCTGATATTTTTATAATTTATGAGAACAAAATCGGGTTTCAGACCAGAGACCAAATGTCAATTTTTGTAGAATCGAATATTTTTTACACATTCGATGGCAAATAAATTTCTCCAAATATTAATTTAGAATCTTTAAGAAAATCCAAATTCAGAATTGTATTTAAACAAAAATAGATGATATTTTTATAATTTATAAGAACGAAATCGGGTTTTAGACCTGAGACCAAATATCAATTCTTGTAGAATCAAATATTTTTTACACATTCTATGGAAAATAAATCTTCTGAATATTATTTTATAATCTTTAAGAAAATCCAAATTCAGAATTGAATTTAAAAAAAATTGCTGTTATTTTTATTATTTATGAGAAGAAAATCATTTTTTAGACCAGAGAGCAAATATCAATTTTTGTAGAATCGAATATATTTTACACATTCGATGGCAAATAAATTTCCCAAATATTATTTTATAATCTTAAGAAAATCCAAATTCAGAATTGAATTTAAAAAAAAATAGCTGATATTTTCATAATTTATGAGAACAAAATCGGGTTTTAGACCAGAGACCAAATGTCAATTTTTGTAGAATCGAATATTTTTTACACATTCGATGGCAAATAAATTTCCCAAATATTATTTTAGAATCTTTAAGAAAATCCAAACTCAGAATTGAATTTAAAAAAAAATAGCTGATATTTTTATAATTTATGAGAACAAAATCGGGTTTTAGACCAGAGACCAAATGTCAATTTTTGTAGAATCGAGTATTTTTTACACATTCGATGGCAAATAAATTTCCCAAATATTATTTTAGAATCTTTAAGAAAATCCAAATTCAGAATTGAATTTAAAAAAAATTGCTGATATTTTTATTATTTATGAGAAGAAAATCATTTTTTAGACCCGAGAGCAAATATCAATTTTTGTAGAATCGAATATATTTTACACATTCGATGGCAAATAAATTTCCCAAATATTATTTTATAATCTTAAGAAAATCCAAATTCAGAAAAAAAAAATAGCTGATATTTTTATTATTTACAAGAAGAAAATCAGGTATTAGACTGGAGAGCAAATGTCAATTTTTATAGAATCAAATATTTTTTACACATTCGATGGCAAATAAATTTCCCAAATATTATTTTAGAATCTTTAAGAAAATCCAAATTCAAAACAAAACAAAAAGATGATATTTTACAATTTATTTGAACAAAATCAGGTCTTAGACTAGACACCAAATATCAATTTTTGTTGAATCGAATATTTTTTACACATTTTATGGCAAATAAATTTCCCAAATATTATTTTATAATCTTAAGAAAATCCAAATTCAGAAAAAAAAAATAGCTGATATTTTTATTATTTACAAGAAGAAAATCATTTTTTAGACCAGAGAGCAAATATCAATTTTTGTAGAATCGAATATATTTTACACATTCGATGGCAAATAAATTTCCCAAATATTATTTTATAATCTTAAGAAAATCCAAATTCAGAATTGAATTTAAAAAAAAATAGCTGATATTTTTATAATTTATGAGAACAAAATCGGGTTTCAGACCAGAGACCAAATGTCAATTTTTGTAGAATCGAATATTTTTTACACATTCGATGGCAAATAAATTTCTCAAATATTAATTTAGAATCTTTAAGAAAATCCAAATTCAGAATTGTATTTAAACAAAAATAGATGATATTTTTATAATTTATAAGAACGAAATCGGGTTTTAGACCTGAGACCAAATATCAATTCTTGTAGAATCAAATATTTTTTACACATTCTATGGAAAACAAATCTTCTGAATATTATTTTATAATCTTTAAGAAAATCCAAATTCAGAATTGAATTTAAAAAAAATTGCTGATATTTTTATTATTTATGAGAAGAAAATCATTTTTTAGACCCGAGAGCAAATATCAATTTTTGTAGAATCGAATATATTTTACACATTCGATGGCAAATAAATTTCCCAAATATTATTTTATAATCTTAAGAAAATCCAAATTCAGAAAAAAAAAATAGCTGATATTTTTATTATTTACAAGAAGAAAATCAGGTATTAGACTGGAGAGCAAATGTCAATTTTTATAGAATCAAATATTTTTTACACATTCGATGGCAAATAAATTTCCCAAATATTATTTTAGAATCTTTAAGAAAATCCAAATTCAAAACAAAACAAAAAGATGATATTTTACAATTTATTTGAACAAAATCAGGTCTTAGACTAGACACCAAATATCAATTTTTGTTGAATCGAATATTTTTTACACATTTTATGGCAAATAAATTTCCCAAATATTATTTTATAATCTTAAGAAAATCCAAATTCAGAAAAAAAAAATAGCTGATATTTTTATTATTTACAAGAAGAAAATCATTTTTTAGACCAGAGAGCAAATATCAATTTTTGTAGAATCGAATATATTTTACACATTCGATGGCAAATAAATTTCCCAAATATTATTTTATAATCTTAAGAAAATCCAAATTCAGAATTGAATTTAAAAAAAAATAGCTGATATTTTTATAATTTATGAGAACAAAATCGGGTTTCAGACCAGAGACCAAATGTCAATTTTTGTAGAATCGAATATTTTTTACACATTCGATGGCAAATAAATTTCTCAAATATTAATTTAGAATCTTTAAGAAAATCCAAATTCAGAATTGTATTTAAACAAAAATAGATGATATTTTTATAATTTATAAGAACGAAATCGGGTTTTAGACCTGAGACCAAATATCAATTCTTGTAGAATCAAATATTTTTTACACATTCTATGGAAAACAAATCTTCTGAATATTATTTTATAATCTTTAAGAAAATCCAAATTCAGAATTGAATTTAAAAAAAATTGCTGATATTTTTATTATTTATGAGAAGAAAATCATTTTTTAGACCCGAGAGCAAATATCAATTTTTGTAGAATCGAATATATTTTACACATTCGATGGCAAATAAATTTCCCAAATATTATTTTATAATCTTAAGAAAATCCAAATTCAGAAAAAAAAAATAGCTGATATTTTTATTATTTACAAGAAGAAAATCAGGTATTAGACTGGAGAGCAAATGTCAATTTTTATAGAATCAAATATTTTTTACACATTCGATGGCAAATAAATTTCCCAAATATTATTTTAGAATCTTTAAGAAAATCCAAATTCAAAACAAAAAAAAAAGATGATATTTTACAATTTATTTGAACAAAATCAGGTCTTAGACTAGACACCAAATATCAATTTTTGTTGAATCGAATATTTTTTACACATTTTATGGCAAATAAATTTCCCAAATATTATTTTATAATCTTAAGAAAATCCAAATTCAGAAAAAAAAAAATAGCTGATATTTTTATTATTTACAAGAAGAAAATCATTTTTTAGACCAGAGAGCAAATATCAATTTTTGTAGAATCGAATATATTTTACACATTCGATGGCAAATAAATTTCCCAAATATTATTTTATAATCTTAAGAAAATCCAAATTCAGAATTGAATTTAAAAAAAAATAGCTGATATTTTTATAATTTATGAGAACAAAATCGGGTTTCAGACCAGAGACCAAATGTCAATTTTTGTAGAATCGAATATTTTTTACACATTCGATGGCAAATAAATTTCTCAAATATTAATTTAGAATCTTTAAGAAAATCCAAATTCAGAATTGTATTTAAACAAAAATAGATGATATTTTTATAATTTATAAGAACGAAATCGGGTTTTAGACCTGAGACCAAATATCAATTCTTGTAGAATCAAATATTTTTTACACATTCTATGGAAAATAAATCTTCTGAATATTATTTTATAATCTTTAAGAAAATCCAAATTCAGAATTGAATTTAAAAAAAATTGCTGATATTTTTATTATTTATGAGAAGAAAATCATTTTTTAGACCAGAGAGCAAATATCAATTTTTGTAGAATCGAATATATTTTACACATTCGATGGCAAATAAATTTCCCAAATATTATTTTATAATCTTAAGAAAATCCAAATTCAGAAAAAAAAAATAGCTGATATTTTTATTATTTACAAGAAGAAAATCAGGTATTAGACTGGAGAGCAAATGTCAATTTTTATAGAATCAAATATTTTTTACACATTCGATGGCAAATAAATTTCCCAAATATTATTTTAGAATCTTTAAGAAAATCCAAATTCAAAACAAAAAAAAAAGATGATATTTTACAATTTATTTGAACAAAATCAGGTCTTAGACTAGACACCAAATATCAATTTTTGTTGAATCGAATATTTTTTACACATTTTATGGCAAATAAATTTCCCAAATATTATTTTATAATCTTAAGAAAATCCAAATTCAGAAAAAAAAAAATAGCTGATATTTTTATTATTTACAAGAAGAAAATCATTTTTTAGACCAGAGAGCAAATATCAATTTTTGTAGAATCGAATATATTTTACACATTCGATGGCAAATAAATTTCCCAAATATTATTTTATAATCTTAAGAAAATCCAAATTCAGAATTGAATTTAAAAAAAAATAGCTGATATTTTTATAATTTATGAGAACAAAATCGGGTTTCAGACCAGAGACCAAATGTCAATTTTTGTAGAATCGAATATTTTTTACACATTCGATGGCAAATAAATTTCTCAAATATTAATTTAGAATCTTTAAGAAAATCCAAATTCAGAATTGTATTTAAACAAAAATAGATGATATTTTTATAATTTATAAGAACGAAATCGGGTTTTAGACCTGAGACCAAATATCAATTCTTGTAGAATCAAATATTTTTTACACATTCTATGGAAAATAAATCTTCTGAATATTATTTTATAATCTTTAAGAAAATCCAAATTCAGAATTGAATTTAAAAAAAATTGCTGATATTTTTATTATTTATGAGAAGAAAATCATTTTTTAGACCAGAGAGCAAATATCAATTTTTGTAGAATCGAATATATTTTACACATTCGATGGCAAATAAATTTCCCAAATATTATTTTATAATCTTAAGAAAATCCAAATTCAGAATTGAATTAAAAAAAAAATAGCTGATATTTTTATAATTTATGAGAACAAAATCGGGTTTCAGACCAGAGACCAAATGTCAATTTTTGTAGAATCGAATATTTTTTACACATTCGATGGCAAATAAATTTCCCAAATATTATTTTAGAATCTTTAAGAAAATCCAAACTCAGAATTGAATTTAAAAAAAAATAGCTGATATTTTTATAATTTATGAGAACAAAATCGGGTTTCAGACCAGAGACCAAATGTCAATTTTTGTAGAATCGAATATTTTTTACACATTCGATGGCAAATAAATTTCCCAAATATTATTTTACAACCTTTAAGAAAATCCAAATTCAGAATTGTATTTAAACAAAAATAGATGATATTTTTATAATTTATGAGAACAAAATCGGGATTTAGACCAGAGACCAAATGTCAATTTTTGTAGAATCGAATATTTTGTACACGTTCTATGGCAAATAAATTTCCTAAATATTATTTTATAATCTTTAAGAAAATCCAAATTCACAACAATATTTAAACAAAATTGCTGATATTTTTATTATTTATGAGAAGAAAATCAGGTTTTAAACCAGAGCAAATGTCAATTTTTGTACAATCGAATATTTTTTACACATTCTATGGAAAATAAATCTTCTGAATATTATTTTATAATCTTTAAGAAAATCCAAATTCAGAATTGAATTTAAAAAAAAATAGCTAATATTTTTATTTTTTATGAGAAGAAAATCAGGTTTTAGACCAGAGACCAAATATCAATTTTTGTAGAATCGTTTTTTTTTTACAAATTCTATGGCAAATAAATTACCCAAATATTGTTTTCGAATCTTTAAGAAAATCCAAATTCAGAACAATAAAAAAAAATTGATGATATTTTTATAATTTATGAGAACGAAATCGGGTCATAGACCTGAGACCTAATATCAATTTTTGTAAAATCGAATATTTTGTACACGTTCTATGGAAAATAAATCTTCTGAATATTATTTTATAATCTTTAAGAAAATCCAAATTCAGAATTGAATTTAAAAAAAATTGCTGATATTTTTATTATTTATGAGAAGAAAATCATTTTTTAGACCAGAGAGCAAATATCAATTTTTGTAGAATCGAATATATTTTACACATTCGATGGCAAATAAATTTCCCAAATATTATTTTATAATCTTAAGAAAATCCAAATTCAGAATTGAATTTAAAAAAAAATAGCTGATATTTTTATAATTTATGAGAACAAAATCGGGTTTCAGACCAGAGACCAAATGTCAATTTTTGTAGAATCGAATATTTTTTACACATTCGATGGCAAATAAATTTCCCAAATATTATTTTATAATCTTAAGAAAATCCAAATTCAGAAAAAAAAAATAGCTGATATTTTTATTATTTACAAGAAGAAAATCAGGTATTAGACTGGAGAGCAAATGTCAATTTTTATAGAATCAAATATATTTTACACATTCGATGGCAAATAAATTTCCCAAATATTATTTTATAATCTTAAGAAAATCCAAATTCAGAATTGAATTTAAAAAAAAATAGCTGATATTTTTATAATTTATGAGAACAAAATCGGGTTTCAGACCAGAGACCAAATGTCAATTTTTGTAGAATCGAATATTTTTTACACATTCGATGGCAAATAAATTTCCCAAATATTATTTTACAACCTTTAAGAAAATCCAAATTCAGAATTGTATTTAAACAAAAATAGATGATATTTTTATAATTTATGAGAACAAAATCGGGATTTAGACCAGAGACCAAATGTCAATTTTTGTAGAATCGAATATTTTGTACACGTTCTATGGCAAATAAATTTCCTAAATATTATTTTATAATCTTTAAGAAAATCCAAATTCACAACAATATTTAAACAAAATTGCTGATTTTTTTATTATTTATGAGAAGAAAATCAGGTTTTAAACCAGAGCAAATGTCAATTTTTGTACAATCGAATATTTTTTACACATTCTATGGAAAATAAATCTTCTGAATATTATTTTATAATCTTTAAGAAAATCCAAATTCAGAATTGAATTTAAAAAAAATTGCTGATATTTTTATTATTTATGAGAAGAAAATCATTTTTTAGACCAGAGAGCAAATATCAATTTTTGTAGAATCGAATATATTTTACACATTCGATGGCAAATAAATTTCCCAAATATTATTTTATAATCTTAAGAAAATCCAAATTCAGAATTGAATTTAAAAAAAAATAGCTGATATTTTTATAATTTATGAGAACAAAATCGGGTTTCAGACCAGAGACCAAATGTCAATTTTTGTAGAATCGAATATTTTTTACACATTCGATGGCAAATAAATTTCTCAAATATTAATTTAGAATCTTTAAGAAAATCCAAATTCAGAATTGTATTTAAACAAAAATAGATGATATTTTTATAATTTATAAGAACGAAATCGGGTTTTACCTGAGACCAAATATCAATTCTTGTAGAATCAAATATTTTTTACACATTCTATGGAAAATAAATCTTCTGAATATTATTTTATAATCTTTAAGAAAATCCAAATTCAGAATTGAATTTAAAAAAAATTGCTGTTATTTTTATTATTTATGAGAAGAAAATCATTTTTTAGACCAGAGAGCAAATATCAATTTTTGTAGAATCGAATATATTTTACACATTCGATGGCAAATAAATTTCCCAAATATTATTTTATAATCTTAAGAAAATCCAAATTCAGAATTGAATTTAAAAAAAAATAGCTGATATTTTCATAATTTATGAGAACAAAATCGGGTTTTAGACCAGAGACCAAATGTCAATTTTTGTAGAATCGAATATTTTTTACACATTCGATGGCAAATAAATTTCCCAAATATTATTTTAGAATCTTTAAGAAAATCCAAACTCAGAATTGAATTTAAAAAAAAATAGCTGATATTTTTATAATTTATGAGAACAAAATCGGGTTTTAGACCAGAGACCAAATGTCAATTTTTGTAGAATCGAGTATTTTTTACACATTCGATGGCAAATAAATTTCCCAAATATTATTTTATAATCTTAAGAAAATCCAAATTCAGAAAAATAAAATAGCTGATATTTTTATTATTTACAAGAAGAAAATCAGGTATTAGACTGGAGAGCAAATGTCAATTTTTATAGAATCAAATATTTTTTACACATTCGATGGCAAATAAATTTCCCAAATATTATTTTAGAATCTTTAAGAAAATCCAAATTCAAAACAAAACAAAAAGATGATATTTTACAATTTATTTGAACAAAATCAGGTCTTAGACTAGACACCAAATATCAATTTTTGTTGAATCGAATATTTTTTACACATTTTATGGCAAATAAATTTCCCAAATATTATTTTATAATCTTAAGAAAATCCAAATTCAGAAAAAAAAAAATAGCTGATATTTTTATTATTTACAAGAAGAAAATCATTTTTTAGACCAGAGAGCAAATATCAATTTTTGTAGAATCGAATATATTTTACACATTCGATGGCAAATAAATTTCCCAAATATTATTTTATAATCTTAAGAAAATCCAAATTCAGAATTGAATTAAAAAAAAAATAGCTGATATTTTTATAATTTATGAGAACAAAATCGGGTTTCAGACCAGAGACCAAATGTCAATTTTTGTAGAATCGAATATTTTTTACACATTCGATGGCAAATAAATTTCTCAAATATTAATTTAGAATCTTTAAGAAAATCCAAATTCAGAATTGTATTTAAACAAAAATAGATGATATTTTTATAATTTATAAGAACGAAATCGGGTTTTAGACCTGAGACCAAATATCAATTCTTGTAGAATCAAATATTTTTTACACATTCTATGGAAAATAAATCTTCTGAATATTATTTTATAATCTTTAAGAAAATCCAAATTCAGAATTGAATTTAAAAAAAATTGCTGATATTTTTATTATTTATGAGAAGAAAATCATTTTTTAGACCAGAGAGCAAATATCAATTTTTGTAGAATCGAATATATTTTACACATTCGATGGCAAATAAATTTCCCAAATATTATTTTATAATCTTAAGAAAATCCAAATTCAGAATTGAATTAAAAAAAAAATAGCTGATATTTTTATAATTTATGAGAACAAAATCGGGTTTCAGACCAGAGACCAAATGTCAATTTTTGTAGAATCGAATATTTTTTACACATTCGATGGCAAATAAATTTCCCAAATATTATTTTAGAATCTTTAAGAAAATCCAAACTCAGAATTGAATTTAAAAAAAAATAGCTTATATTTTTATAATTTATGAGAACAAAATCGGGTTTTAGACCAGAGACCAAATGTCAATTTTTGTAGAATCGAGTATTTTTTACACATTCGATGGCAAATAAATTTCCCAAATATTATTTTAGAATCTTTAAGAAAATCCAAATTCAGAATTGTATTTAAACAAAAATAGATGATATTTTTATAATTTATAAGAACGAAATCGGGTTTTAGACCTGAGACCAAATATCAATTCTTGTAGAATCAAATATTTTTTACACATTCTATGGAAAATAAATCTTCTGAATATTATTTTATAATCTTTAAGAAAATCCAAATTCAGAATTGAATTTAAAAAAAATTGCTGATATTTTTATTATTTATGAGAAGGAAATCATTTTTTAGACCAGAGAGCAAATATCAATTTTTGTAGAATCGAATATATTTTACACATTCGATGGCAAATAAATTTCCCAAATATTATTTTATAATCTTAAGAAAATCCAAATTCAGAATTGAATTTAAAAAAAAATAGCTGATATTTTTATAATTTATGAGAACAAAATCGGGTTTTAGACCAGAGACCAAATGTCAATTTTTGTAGAATCGAATATTTTTTACACATTCGATGGCAAATAAATTTCCCAAATATTATTTTAGAATCTTTAAGAAAATCCAAATTCAGAATTGAATTTAAAAAAAAATAGCTGATATTTTTATAATTTATGAGAACAAAATCGGGTTTTAGACCAGAGACCAAATGTCAATTTTTGTAGAATCGAGTATTTTTTACACATTCGATGGCAAATAAATTTCCCAAATATTATTTTAGAATCTTTAAGAAAATCCAAATTCAGAATTGTATTTAAACAAAAATAGATGATATTTTTATAATTTATAAGAACGAAATCGGGTTTTAGACCTGAGACCAAATATCAATTCTTGTAGAATCAAATATTTTTTACACATTCTATGGAAAACAAATCTTCTGAATATTATTTTATAATCTTTAAGAAAATCCAAATTCAGAATTGAATTTAAAAAAAATTGCTGATATTTTTATTATTTATGAGAAGAAAATCATTTTTTAGACCCGAGAGCAAATATCAATTTTTGTAGAATCGAATATATTTTACACATTCGATGGCAAATAAATTTCCCAAATATTATTTTATAATCTTAAGAAAATCCAAATTCAGAAAAAAAAAATAGCTGATATTTTTATTATTTACAAGAAGAAAATCAGGTATTAGACTGGAGAGCAAATGTCAATTTTTATAGAATCAAATATTTTTTACACATTCGATGGCAAATAAATTTCCCAAATATTATTTTAGAATCTTTAAGAAAATCCAAATTCAAAACAAAAAAAAAAGATGATATTTTACAATTTATTTGAACAAAATCAGGTCTTAGACTAGACACCAAATATCAATTTTTGTTGAATCGAATATTTTTTACACATTTTATGGCAAATAAATTTCCCAAATATTATTTTATAATCTTAAGAAAATCCAAATTCAGAAAAAAAAAAAATAGCTGATATTTTTATTATTTACAAGAAGAAAATCAGGTATTAGACTGGAGAGCAAATATCAATTTTTGTAGAATCGAATATTTTTTACACATTCGATGGCAAATAAATTTCCCAAATATTATTTTAGAATCTTTAAGAAAATCCAAATTCAGAATTGAATTTAAAAAAAATAGATGATATTTTTATAATTTATAAGAACAAAATCAGGTTTTAGACCAGAGACCAAATATCAATTTTTCTTGAATTGAATATTTTTTACACATTCTAGGGCAAATAAATTTCCCAAATATAATTTTAAAATCTTGAAGAAAATCGGTATTCAGAAAAAAAAAATAGCTGATATTTTTATTATTTACGAGAAGAAAATCAGGTTTTAGACTGGAGAGCAAATGTCAATTTTTGTAGAATCGAATATTTTTTACCGATTCTATGGCTAATAAATTTACCAAATATTATTTTAGAATCTTTAAGAAAATCCAAATTTAGAATTGTATTTAAAAAAAATATATATGATATTTTTATAATTTATGGGAACAAAATCAGGTTTTAGAATAGAGACAAAATATTAATTTTGGTCAAACCGAATATTTTTTTCGAATTTTATTCTATGTGGCACATAAATTTCCTAAATATTATTTTAGATTCATTAAGATATTTTAAATTCAGAAATGTATTTTATAAATTATAAAAATATCATTTAATTTTTTTAAATACAATTCTAAATTTAAAATATCTTTAAGAATCTAAAAAAATAATTGGGAAATTTATGACACATAGATTAAAATTTGGAAAAAATATTCTGTTTTACAAAAATTGATATTTTGTGTTTATTCTAAAACTTGTTTTTGTTTCGATAAAATTTAAAAATATAATCTAATTTTTTTTAATACGTTCTTATTTTAACACAGCCTAAGGAATTGCTAAACATATTTAGCAAATTTATATACCACATAGAATAGAATTTGGAAAAAGTATTCGGTTTTACAAAAATTGATATTTTGTCTCTATTCTAAAACCTGTTTTTGTTTTAATAAATTATAGAAATATCATCCAATTTTTTTTAAATACAGTTTTGAGTTTGGAATATCTTAAAAAAACTAAAACAATATTTAGGATATTTATTTGCCACATAGAATACATTTTGTAAAAAACATTCGATTCTACAACAGTTGATATTTTTGTCTATTATAAACCCTGTTCCTGTTTTTCTAAATTATAAAAATAAATTCCAATTGTTTTTAAATACAATTTTGAATTTAAAATATCTTAAAGAAGCTGAAATAATATTCCGGAAATTTATATGCCACATAAAATAGACTAGAGAATTGAATAAATTGATATGACATTATTTTCATTACTTTGTTTAGGTTATGTCGTCGAGTAATCTTTTTTTGTTTTTATTTACTTCTGTGTTTTATTGTTTTTCACTTTATATATTAAGTTACATTAGGTATATTATGTTTTTGATAAACTGGATTTATCATATTTAAATATTTAGTAATCATTTAGTTTACTAGTAATTGGCTGTTTCAATTTTGAACGTGGGAAAAACATGTCGCGCGTTCGCGCATCGGAAACTTCTAGTCATGTCATATATATAGTTGTCTGCTAGTGGATTCAATGAAAACGAAAATTAGAAGAAAACGTAAAAATGGCTATTCTCAGATGTTGACAAAGGGGGCGAAGAGAGGGACAGTTAGACAAAGAAACTGACAATCGCACTTTTTGGTGCGATTTGAAAGTCCGTTTACACCGCTTGGTTGTAAATGCCAATTTGTTTTAAGTTTACACTCGGCCGGTGTAGTGCACGGCCAAAATCGCACCGATTTCTTAACACCGGTGTAAAGTTGTAAGCGCATATATCATTTTTTTAACAGTGTACTTATAAAATTTTCGAATGGTTCTATTTCAAAAAAGTCTTCTTTTATTCAATTAATCAAATTAAATTCTTTGAATTCGTTTTTAATTGTGATACAATTTTTAACATCGTACATTTTACTTAGATAAATTTCAATTTTTTTTTATATTTCCATTAATTGAAACTTTTAAATAGTGAAATTTAAATAAACATAATAATTTAATATTTTTTCATTAATTTGTTGTCCAAACAATTTTAATTATAAGTCTAGATTTTTAAAATCCAATTTGATTAGAAACCCTAATAATTAAAACTCGATTTTTAGATTTAATGATTTTTCTTTAAACGAATGTTTAACTTTAACCTCGGCAAAAAATCATCAAAAGATTTAATAAAATGACCGCTTGAGATAATCCAACTAAAAATAAAATCATTCAAAAATTTACAAATGCGGTGATTTAGATTTGAATTTTTAAAAATTTTTATTAAATCGCAAGAATTCCCAAAAAATTTTTCTTAAATGGAAAATTCCGTCGTTTAAATTTTACAAAAAAATTCTTAAGAATATTGTTTAAATTTCGAATTTAAATAACTATACCTATTTTCAAAATTTTTAATGGTTGGATTTCAAAAAATCGTACACTTATTCTATTTTTGAAATCAAACTTTCTGAAATCGTTTTTTAAATCGTAAAGTTCGTTTCCATGGAGATCGATCTTTTTGAGATTTCCATTAATCAAAAGTTTTGAAAATATGTAAATATTTAAAAATTTGACTTTTTAGAAACTGAATAATTAAGAAATATCCAATTAAGTTTCAATTTTCAAATGTTTTGATTAATGAAAAATCTCAAAAAGATTGAGATTCATGGAAACGAACTTTACGATTTAAAAAACGATTTCAAAATGTTTAATTTCAAAAGTAGAATAAGTGTACGATTACCAAATAATTCAAAATAATAAGAAATAACAGAAAGAATTCGAGAAATTATTCAAAATAAGGATTTTTGGTTTTAATAATTTATTTTCAAAGATTTTCTTAACTTTTTGATATTCGTATCTGGACTCTGATTTAAAATTCCATATATTTGTAACTTTTGAACATTTACCATTTTTACTAAATGAAACACTTTGAATCTATTTTTTAGACATTTCAAATTTCAACCATAGCAATTCAATATTCTATTTCAAATAATTACAATTCGAATTAAATTGATTTATTAATATATTTAATGAATTTTATTATTTATTCCAATTCGAAATTCTGTAAATATATCCTTTCTTATTGCAATTTAAACCAAATTAAAAATACTCGATTGCAAACAGACTCACCTTAAACTTTTTCAAAATCCCTTTACTTAAACTTTGGAAAGTCAAAATTTAAAAATATTTCAAACTCAACTTTTAATTTCCCTCTAATCTGAATTCTATTCAAATTATTTTACAAATTGGAATTGATTTCAAATTTATAATAACTATTAATATGAGCATTGACATATACTACTGTTTATATAAACAATAAATGCAAACGGGACATTTAAGCCACTTCTGCATATGTTCATTTACCCTTATGGACAAGCTATTGGTCGAATAATAATACCTGAGTAATGCAAAGCGATTGGTTCCCAACCCACTAATTAATCCGTGACCAGTGAGGATTACGACTTACTCTGGATGACGATTTATCTCTGTCCGATCCCCTAATAATTCACCCCCGTGACTTTATAGCATACTACCAACCTCCTGAAAAATCTAAGAATACTTTCAAATCGCAATATCCGTCATTTTGTTTTTTTACTCAAAAAAATTTCCATTACACGTGGTTTTTTAAACATAATTTTACCGTCGATTAATTAAATTTACGAGACTTTTTAATCGCCTCCCAACTATAAAACGGTGCATTTTAAATCGAGCGAAATTCGTTCGTATTTCTCTAGATTGATATTTTTTCGTTTTCGCGTGGATTTTACGCTAGAAACACCAACACAGAGATAAATCAGCGAGCCAGGTAACTGGGGAATTGAACATGAATTGTTAAATAGATGAAGCTGCGGAATCCGAAAATGAACGCAACGAAGAGAAAAGCTCTCAAGCTCAAGAATGGACGTAAGCCAATAGTGTCCGCCCACTTTTTGGAACGGCTATCCTTTTTCTACCCTTCTCGATTTTTTTTCTGTCAGATTAAAAATATTTTATATTTTTTCAGTGAACGAATTATTAGAATTAACTGTACAAAGATTTATATATTAAGATTTATAGACAGGTTTGTTTTGTAAACGACTTTATGTTTTTTACAAATGAACTTAAGTTTCTTATAAACTGAATTATAAGGATTTGTGACAACATTTTTATAAACAAACTTAACTTTTTTATAAACAAATTTAAGTTTTGATAAATCAAGTTCAGTTTTTGTTAAACGAAATTAAATATTTAATAAACAAACTTTATGTAAACAAACTTAAAGAACTGATCAATAAATATTATTAAACAAACTTGACATTTTTATAAACAAATTTAAGTTTTTGGTAAACATACTTAAGTATTAGATAAACAAATTTATGATAAACAAACTTAAGTATCAAATGAACAAATATTTTACAAACAAACTTATATTTTGTATAAAAAAACTTGACATTTTTATAAACAAATTTAAGATTTTTATAAACATACCGATTTATTTCGTAAACAAATTTATAATAAAGAAAATTAAGTATCAAATGAACAAATATTTTACAAACAAATTTACATTTTTTATAAAAAAAATTTAGTTTTTATGAACGAACTTGAGTTCTCTTTACACAAAATTAAATATTTAATAAAGAAACTTTAAGTAAACATACTTAAAAATCTGATATACAAATATTCATAAACAAACTTGACATTTTTATAAACAAATTATTTTTATAAATATACCGAAGTATATTTATAATTATTTTTATAAACAAATAAGATTTTTATAAATATACCGAAGTATTTCATAAACAAATTTATGACAAACAAACTTAAGTATCAAATGAACCAATATTTTACAAACAAACTTACATTAGGTATAAAAAACTTGACATTTTTATAAACAAATTTAAGATTTTTATAAACATACCGCAGTATTTTATAAACAAATTTATGATAAACAAACTTAATTCAAATGAACAAATATTTTACAAACAAACTTACATTTTCTATAAAAAAAAATTAGTTTTTATGAAATAACTTGAGTTACCTTTAAACAAAATTAAATATTTAATAAACAAACTTTACATAAACAAACTCAAGGAACTCATAAACAAATATTCTTAAAGAAACTTGACATTTTTATAAATAAATTTAAGATTTTGATAAACATACTTAAGTATTTAATAAAAAAATTTATAAGAAACAAACTTCAGTATCAACTGAACAAACATTGTATAAAAAAACTTACATTTTGTGTAAAAAAATTTTAGTTTTTATAAACTAAGTTCAGTTCTTTGTAAACAATTCAATATTTAATAAACAAACTTTATGTAAACAAACTTAAGGATCTGATATACAAACCTATTCATAAACAAACTTGACATTTTTATAAACTATTTTAAGATTTTTTTAAACATACTTAAGTATTTGATAAACAAATTTATAAGAAACAAACTTAAGTATCAAAAGAACAAATATTTTATAAACAAACTTACATTTTTATAAACAAATTTAAGTTTTCTATTAACGAATAGTTTTATAAACTATTCGTTTATAAACAAACGCAAATATTTTATATAAACGGATTTAAGCTTATTATAAAGGAACTTTACTTTTTTACAAACAAACTCAAATTTCTTACAAACAAACTGAAGTATCTGACAAAAAAAATGTTAAACAAACTTAAATTTAGTATGAATACATTTTTCTTATTCCTTTTTAAAGAAAATTAAGATTAACAAACTTTGTATAAAATACACAAAGTTAAGTGTCTGATAAACAAAATTTATATAAACAAATTGAAGTTTTTCTAAGCGATCTTACATTTTTTATAAACTATTTGAAAAACCGAATTTTGAAAAACAGACTTAAATATCGAATTTTATAAACAATCTTCAATTTTTTATTAGCAAATAAAAGTTCTTATAAACAAATTGATGTTTTTATAGACAAACTTAAATCTTTATAAACAAACTTAAGTGTTTGACAAACAAAGTTACATTTTTTATTTACGAATTAAAGTTTTTCATAGACAAATTTACGTTTCTTGAAAACCAACTTAAATTTTTTATAAACAAATTTTCGTTTTTTACAAACCAACTTTATGCAAGCAAAGTTTCTATAAACCAAGTTAAGGATTTGATAAATAAACTTTTATAAACAATGTAAATTTCTTATAATCGAATTAAAGATTTTTATGAACGGACTTCAATTTTCTACATAAAAACTGATGTTTCTTGTAAACAAATTTAAGTTACTTACAAACAAATCTTCGTTTATATAAAAAAAACTAATTAAAAAAAACTTTTTATAAACAAACATATGTGTACGTCCATATGAAAAGGGCCCAGGTTGTCGATTTTATTTATCGAGATATTCGCATTTTTCTAAAGAAGATTCAGATTTTCGAAATTTTTTTTATTGCTGAAAAACAAACTACGTAATGTCCTTCGTCGAATCATGCATTTAAAATAACTTTATAGTAATTAAAAACACAAAGAAATCTTATTTTTAATTTTAAAAATGCATGGGCGCTAATGGAAATCTTGAACTTTAAACTCGTTTTTCTCAAAACTAGGATTTTGATACTTTTAACTTTGAATGCTTATAACTTTGTGAATTTTTCATCTAAAGGGGTCCAAGACCTCTCGAAACGTTCAAAATTTAATAAAGAATATGGTCATATAGATAAGTCCAATAGTGCCAAAGTGGGCCCTTTTCATATGGACGTACACATATATTTGTTAGGTACAAAATTAGATTTTTTTATAAACGAACCTCAAGTTTCTATATTCAGTTACTTGAGTTGTTTATAAAACAACTAGAGTTTTTCATATTTAAACTTAATATTTTTATAACAATCGATCATTAATGTCTTGAGAGTATTATTTTTCTTTTATATATTCTTCAAATTAAATCTAATTCTGAAAAATATTCATCAAGTTGGTCAAAACCTTTTTTTTTCTCTCTTGACGGGAAAAAACATTTTTCTGCATATAATAATAAATTAAAAGCGTATTAATTTTTGAATTGAACTCTCTGAATCTCAGTCTCAATTTCTCTCTGAGTAAAAGTAACCCTTCCTCAGCACACAACCGCCAGTTTCATCAACCCACGATTAATTTTAATCTAAAACCGCTAGCAAATCCTCTCACCCCTTACTTCGCTTCATAACGAAACCAAGATCAACCGCTTTATCCTCCTGGAGCAGCGAATAGACCCGACATTATCCCCTTTCCCTCAACTTATGGCAAGAAAAGTAAAGCGGTGGTTCTTCCAATTATGAGCATCGCTTTGATTATAGAACGTTAATTCTAATCGGATACTGTTTATAAATTATAAAAACTTCTTGCGAATTTAATTTCTCTGTTGTGAGAAATTTTTACGTTGTAGGGGAGAGTCGGACAAAATGCCTATAGTAAAGATTAGAGCAAAAAAAAAAGTATTTAATTATAGTTTTGAAAAATATAAACCATCAAATATTTAGAAAACATCCTTTAAGAATATAATAAGGTAGTCATTTTAAGTGTTTATTTCAGAAAAAATAGAAAAAAGAATTATTTAAATATTAATGTCAAAATTCGCCATTTTGACACAGGACTGGGCAAATCGCCTGTGCACAAAAATATGGAAAAATTTGAATAAAAGTAAAAAATTTTTTTTTATATATTTTCTATAATCAATTATCTTGTTTATATTAAAAAAAGAACTAGCTGTGAATACAAAAATATAATCTTTTTGTCATAAAACTAAAATTTTAATCCAAAGCAGTCCGACAAAAAATGAAAATAAAGTCTATAACAAATAAATAAAGCTTCTACAATTATAAAAAATCATACAAAAGTAAATTAAATACTATAATAAATTACAAAAATACCTGCTCGATTGAAAACTGCGTGAGTTTTAGAAAGAAAACGAAAATTTTGGCATTCAATGCCAAATGTGACAAGTTAATACGCCATGATTCTTTATAGTCACGTGACAACACGTATCTTTCGTAATCTTATGTATTTTTTCTGCGCATGCGCACTTCTTTTGATTCATCCCGCGCTTATTTAAAATCATGTTTTAAAAATATATTAAAAATGATTCTTCAATGCATAATTATTATAATTATTATTAATATAAATGCAATAATTAATATAATTAATTTGTTAAAACACTGATTTTTTATACAGAAGCAGTAACAACTTGATATTTACTTTCTACATCAAAATATACGTGTAACCCGAGAGATTTTCCGTATCATACGTATCTTGTTTAGAAGTTTTACAGCATATAGGCAATTTAACCAAGGCAATTTAGCCAAAAACACACGATGTAGTTAAACTAATTATTTTCATTTTAGAACTCATTTTTATAAATTAAGTCAAAGTGATTAGATAGCTAAATATTCAAGGATTAATTTAAAAAAAAAACTATGTACGTATGTGAGATAGAAGTGCATGTTTTCTAATCTTTAAAAATGAAAAAATTATCGTTGGAAAGCATCATTTTCACAATTCTTTAATAAATTATTTAATAATAAACTGATAAACATGAAACTTTACAGAAATCATCTTCACCTTAATATACTTCATAATTAAAAACATTTATGATTAATATTTATTTTTGGCCAAGTTATTAACCATTGCCAATTTACCCAATTAGGCATTTTGGCCGACTCTCCCCTAGAATAAAAAAAGGAAAAGAAGACTTATTTAAGGTATGTGAGTGGATTCTTCGAAATACTCGGTTGTTTTTACAATTACCAAAGAATTATCTAAAAAAAAAAGATATTTAATTTCCGGTCAAAATCACCGGGAATTTTAGTTTAAATAACCGAAATAATATATATTTAGGTTTCAATAACAAAAAACATAGGATTAGGCAACGAGAAAATATTTCGTTATTTCAACAGAAAACTGCGGTAAAATTTACTAGAATACCTTGTTAAAACAACTGAAAAATTGTAACCTGAGTTTTAACTATAAAAACTATTAACCATGATTTTTAGTAATGCCTTATTTAACAGTTTTTTACAGTTAAAATAACCAAAATTCTTGTTATTTTTAACCAAACATTTTTCAGTGCTGTTACTCATTGTTATAATGTTTCTAATTTTTTTTGTGTAATATTTGAGAAATTAAAATCTTTACAATTCAATTTTGTTTTTTCTGCATATTAATTATTTCTAAAATTTAATTAATCTAAGTATTTGCTTACAATATCCCCGAACTCAAGTAAAATATTTTTTTTCTTTTTCGAAAATATGCGAAATGTTATTTTTTATATAGAAAATTGTATTTTTCAGAGATCAGAATTTCTTTCCTTTTTTTACCCTTTTCCCCTTTAGAAAAAATTACCTAAAATACCTAAAATTCTATATTTCCTCCCCTTTTCATCTATTTCAAATAAATTACCGTTTTTTTCACAATCATCAAAATTATTAATTAATTTTTAACTACATTTTTTATAACTTTTATTTAACAATCTACTCACTTTTTGGAAAATAATTTACTTCTTTAAACGTCTAAAGTATTGATAATTCTTTTTATTAACTTACGTAAAGTAATTCTATGAAAAATCTTTAAAAAAAATTTATTATTCCAAAATTTACCAACAAATTTCTACCAAAATTCCAGGAAAACATGAAAAAAAAATTGTTTGAAGTAATTTTTGAAGAAATTTTGTTAAAATTTCTAAAAAGTTTTTTTATAAGATAGGTATTAACTAAAAATTATTGTAATTCTAAGAACATCTTGACTTGAAAGAAATTGTTTTTTTAACATATACAGATATGTATAAATACTTCTATATTCAAAAAACTGAAATTTTCGAAGTTTCAAAATTTAAATCATTTCTGAAATAATAAATATCATTTTATGGTCTTAGGTTTATTTCAAAATTTATGTTCTAAAATCGAAATATGAAACTTATCAATAACACTGTTACAAAATAAAAAAAGTAAAAGAATTTTTTTTTATCGGACCTAGTGGAGGTCAGATTTTAACAAATTAAAGGTCCGTTTTTTTTTACCAAAAAACTAAAATGAATGGTATATATTAAATCTCTGATACACCCCCTAAATCTTGTTTTAGAGCCAAAAAACTGTTTTCAGGTAGATTCATGTATATCATGAACTTCGACATTTTTTATCTGTCTCAAAAAGTTTTTTGTTTGTTTGAAAGCTTAAAATACACGCTTCCAAGCTGTACGAGTCTTTATTTATTATCATTTAAATTCGTGAAGATATAAACCAAAAATCATCAAAAATTTTCATTTTTTCAATGATTTTCCAACATTGAAGCTAATTTAGATCTCTTATCTTATTAAAATCATAGTTTTTCCCAATGCACATTAAAAGATTAGAAAATGCAGTTTCAATGACCCAAAAATGAATAAAACTCGATTAAAATTGTCAAAGTTATTCCACTTTTAATTTTGTAGTAACATCATTAAATTTTGACCTATGACCAGCTTTCCATTATTTTCTATTGCAATGATAAGAAACACGTTTTAATGTTTAAGAATTACCTGATAGTACCTAGTATTAATTTTATTAAATAATGTTACATGTATTTATTAGATGATTCTTAAACTCTAAAAATCGTATCTTATTGAAAAAATACATAAAAATGAAAAATAGTCAAAATTATGTATAAAAGAAAGAAAATATAGAAAACCTGGTTATACATTCAAAATTTAATGATGTTACTACAAAATTAAAAGTGGAATAACTTTGCCAATTTTAATCGAATTTTATTCATTTTGGGATCATTGAAACTGCATTTTCTAATCTTTTAATGTTCATTGGGAAAAACTATAATTTTAATAAGATAAAAGATCTAAATTAGCTTCAATGTTGGAAAATCATTGAAAAAATGACAATTTTTTATGATTTTTGGTTTATATCTTCTGATCTTCATGAATTTGAATGATAATATAAATAAATTCTTGTACAGCTTTAAAGCGTGTATTTTAAGCTTTCAAACAAACAAAAAACTTTTTGATTTGGATAAAAAAAAGGCAAAATTCCAAGGTATGATGTACATTCTACCTAAAAAAGGATTTTTGGCTCTAAAACAAGATTTTTGGGTTTTTTATTACCTAGAACCTCCACTAGGTCCGATAAGAAGTTTTTTTCCACTGACAACTTTCAGGCAAGTTTTCTAAACTACATTTAAATTTTATGAATTACTTTTATATCTTTAAAAGATGTTATAAAAATATTCTAATGTTCTTAAAAACAAATTTTGCAATGTTGCAACTTCCATTTCTTCACTTATTATTTTTCTAAACATTTAATAAGGAAAATGAAATTTTTATTCTTTTTGTTATTTATGGTTAAAGAAGTTTTGCATGAGGAAAAAAAATTGTACTGATAAATCTGTTTGTAAATAGTTTATGGATATGTTAAAAAACTTGTTGTAATATGTTTCTTCTTGATTTTCCAAATCTCCCTTTTTTAAAGTCAAAAATCCACTTTTTTACCTAAAATTAATAAAAAAAAACAGTGTAATCCCTGGTTTTGTCAAAAATTAGAAACTTGACGTAATATTTATTTATTTCTATTAACCCCCCTCTCTATAATATTAACCTCACATAATTGCGGAATATTCCAGGATTTATTTCACCAAAAGTGTTCAATGTTTCTTCAACTTAACTGAAAAATATTTGCCAATTATTATACTCAAACAATATTTCTACATTTTTTCAAATGAACATTCCAGTATTTTTTTTCAATTGACCTTATTGTATTGTTTGTTGTCCCAGGACAAGTTTAATGAGTACTTTTCACTCAGGCAAAGAAATAAGAATAAATAAACACACTCGAATAAATTTACCATTCGTCTGTTTATTTCTCCACAAAAATAAGTATAATAGTTACATTCACGTCTTACTTATATGAATTCTTAATACAATCTGGTCGAAGGATTTCTCCTTCTCGTTATAAGCGAATAGAATCATTAAGCGCCAAAATAAATTATTCAATTTCAATATATAGATGGCTACAGTTACTTGCCGCGTATACTCAAAATATAAATTATAAAAAATCGGACATGTATATTCCTAGAAATCATCGACAGAATATTCCTGGCTTTTTTTTTATTAAGGTATTTCTCTTCTGAATGACAGGGTCAAATCGATACTATTATGAAAACACGTTTTACGTAATAAATATGCAATAGTTATTTCTTATGCATATTATTTAGTGTTCTTTAGTGTTTTCTCTAAACAATAAGCTTACTTTTAATTATTATTGTCTGATTTAAGGGGTAAATATAGTAACATTTCACTTTCCTTATTTTTTCAAAAACTCTTTTTCTAGGCGATTTTTTAAAAATGTTTCAATTTTAATTACTAATGGCTTATTTTATTAAGAAAAAGGTTATCTACAAATTCACCGTTTAAAATTTTCAGAAGAGTTTATAGTTTTTTAAATATAAATAATTGTTTATAAAAAAAGAACTTTTTTTACGTATTTTTTTGTAAACAAATATTTATATTTAAAAAAGTTTAAACTTTTTTAAAAATTTTAAATGGTGAATTTGTAGAGAGCCTTTTTCTTAATAAGATAAGCCATTAATAATTAAAATTGAAACAGTTTTAAAAATCGCGTAGAAAAAGAGTTTTTGAAAAAATAAGGAAAGTTAAATGTAGTAACATTTAACTTTCCTTATTTTTTCAAAAACTCTTTTTCTACGCGATTTTTTATATAGTAATATTTACCCCTTAAATCAGACAATAATAACACAGTGCTACAAAATAAAAAGAAGTAAATATACTTTTTATCAGACCAAGTGGAGGTTGCAGGTAATAAAAAACTGAAAAGAATGGTATATATTGAATATCTGATACACCGCTAAAATCTGGTTTTAGAGCCAAAAAACCGTTTGCAGGTAAATTCATGTACACAATACCTCGTAACTTTGTCATTTTTGGTCCGACTGTAAAATTTTTTCTTTCATTTTGAAGCTAAAAATCAGACCTTTAAAACCATACAAGATTTTTTTTATGTCATTAAAATTCATGAAGATGAGGGCCAAAAACGTTAGAAAAATTTCATTTTTTCAATAATTCTTCAACTTTGATACTAATTTATGTATCTTATCGTATTTTAATTATATTATTTCTCATCGGAGATCAAAAGCCTAGTCAATTTTGTTTTAAATGACCCCTGGTTGAATAAAATTTGCTAAAAATTGTCCAAGTTATACTACTTTTAACTTTGTAATAATGTCATTAAATTTTGACGTCATGGACCGTTTTTCATTTTTTTCTTCGTCACAGTGTTCATTTTCACGTTTTTTATATTTTTGTGTTATTTTACAATACTAAGGAACATTTTTTAGAGACTAATTACTTAATAGTACCTAATATTGAATTTATTTAATAATAGCTAGTTTATATTAATTAGAAAACATTAATCTCTAAAAAATGTTCCTTAGTATTGTAAAATAACACAAAAATGTAAAAAACGTGAAAATGAACACTGTGACGAAGAAAAAAATGAAAAACGGTCCATGACGTAAAAATTTAATGACGTTATTACAAAGTTAAAAGTAGTATAACTTGGACAATTTTTAGCAAATTTTATTCCACCAGGGGTCATTTGAAGCTAAATTGACTAGACTTTCGATCTCCGATGAGAAATAATATAATTAAAATACGATAAGACACATAAATTAGTATCAAAGTTGAAGAATTATTGAAAAAATGAAATTTTCCTAACGTTTTTGGCCCGCATCTTCATGAATTTTAATGATATAACAAAAATCTTGTACGGTTTTAAAGGTCTGATTTTCAGCTTCAAAATGAAAGAAAAAATATTACAGTCGGACCAAAAATGACAAAGCTACGAGGTATTGTGTACATGAATTTACCTAAAAACGGTTTTTTGGCTCTAAAACTAGATTTTGGGGGTGTATCACAGATTTAATATATACCATTCTTTTCAGTTTTTTATTACCTACAACCTCCACTTGATTCGATAAAAAGTATATTTACCCCTTAAATTAGACAATAATAATCAAAAGTAAGTTTATTGTTTAGAGAAAACACTAAAGAACACTAAATAATATGCATAAGAAATAAATGTTGGATAATTTATTACTTAAAACGTGTTTTCATAATAGCATCGATTTGACCCTGTCATCCAGAAGAGAAATACCTTAAAAACTTTGAAATATTGCTGGAATTGAATATTGTTGCAAGTATTATTAAAAAATCAGTTCTTTGGATTTGACTGATTGACGAATGACGAAGTTGTAGGTATTAGCAATTGCACTCACGCTTCGCGGCTGGTGAAGTGCTCGTCGCACAAATATCGGCAGGAAATTGGTTGATATTCAAAGCCCACGGGGTTGTAAGGTTTGCAGACTGGCAGACAGGCAGCGCGTACCAGCAGCTCTGAAATTCCGTGCAGATCGCGCGATATGTATATTAATCGAACCTCGGTTCTCCTATCGTGGTTTTCCAACCCCTAACTCACCCCCACTCGATTCCACGATCTTTCCCTTTGCCCCTGTTCAGACTCTAGCCCATCAGTAGTCTTTGCCCTTCCCCTGCATCTCGAAAAAGCCATTCTCGAGCAGTAATTTGGTTATGCTTCAAGTCGTGCACAGGGAATATTGAAAAATTGAGAACCTTGCAATTCTAACCGCAATATCACAGTTCCTGTCGACAGCCCAGCAATGCGGGAATAAGATCTTGACTGATTTCATCAAGAATCTACGGATTTTTGTCTTCTGCGAAATAAAAAGTGCGTTATGCGTTTAAATTATTTGGACTTAAATTTGAATTAATTTCAATGACATTTGGATTAAATTCCATCTGGATTTTGAGTTAATGTAAATGAATTCTTTTGAATTCCAACGGAATTCGAAATTGGTTCAAAAACATTTAATTTTAAATCAATTTCTCTGAATTCTAAATCTGAATTCCGACTGAATTTCTCTGAATTGTAACTAAATTCCTCAGAATTCGATGTATCTTAATCCCTCTGAATTTCGTCTAAACTTCAAGAAATTCTATTTTAATTCTAAACTAATTCCGACACAAATTTAATTCTAACTCAATAGAAACTCTATTTTTCAGTATTTCAAAATAATTTTAACTCAGTTCCAACAAAATGCAAGGTTTTTTTCAAAAACATCACTTTTAAGTCCAACTAAATTTCACTGAATTCCGACTGAATTTCTCACAATTGTAACTATATTTCTCAGAATTCCATGTATGTATCTTAATTCCTCTGAATTTCGTCTGAAATCTAAGAAAATCATGTTTTAATTCCAAACAAATTCTAACAGAATTTTAATTCTAAGTCAATTCAAAATATATTTTTCTGTATTCAAAAAGAATTTTGTCTTTAATCCAACTAAATGCTTGTTATTTTGAACTAAATTCCTTTTAATTTCAACTGAATTTCTCGGAATTTCGCATCTTAATTCATATGGATTCAAACTAAATTTCTCTGAATTGTATTTAACTATATTTTACTTTATTTCAAAAGAATTTTGACTCAATTCTAACAAAATGGTTGCTTATTTCCGACTGAATTCCTATTAATTTTAACTAAAATTCTCTGAATTCCATCTTAATTCCTCTAAATTCGAACTAAATTCCTCTAAATTCCATGCATCTTAATTCCTCTGAATTTCGTCTGAACTCCAAGAAATTCTATTTTAATTCTAAACTTATTCCAACAAAATTTAAATTCTAACTTAATTCAAACTATATTTTTCTCTATTTCGAAAGAATTTTGACTCAATTCCAACTAAATGCTTGCTTATTTTGAACAAAATTCCTTTAAATTTTAACTAAATTTATATGAATTCCATATTAATTCTTCTACTTTCTAACTGAATTCCCCTGAAGTGTATTTAAATTTCTCCGATTTCTATCTTAACTCTTCTGAATCCCATGTTCATTTCTCTGAATTTCGTCAAAGCTCTGAGGAAATTCTCTTTTAATTCCAAACAAATTCTAACATAAGTTTAATTCTAAGTCAATTCAAAATATATTTTTCTGTTTTAATTTTGTCTCCAATCCAGTTAAATGCTTGCTTATTTTGAACTAAATTCCTTCTAATCTCAACTAAATTTCTCTGAATTCCATCTTAATTCATATGCATTCAAACTAAATTCCTCTGAATTGTATTTTAATTCCTCTGAATTTCGTTAAAGCTTTAAGGAGACTCCGTTTAAATTCCACAAAAATTTCAACACAAATTTTTTTTTAAACTTATTTCTAATTATATTTTTCTGACTTTCAACTGAATTTTTTTTTTTGAACGCAATATTGATTCAACTCAGTCTGGATTCTGACTCAGTTTAAATAAATTTTTCTAAATTCCATTGGGACTCTGACTTGATTCCCACAGAATTAGGTCTAAACTAATTGAAATCTAAATAACCTGACTAAATTTAAATAAAAACCATTCCATCCAGTAATCATTGTATGATAAATTAATTCTTAGAATTATTTGTCTGGATAAATTTGTTCTGAACTCCTCTGAATTCCATCGTAATTCTTTTCAATTTAAACTAAATTTCTCTGAACTGCATTTTACATAATTCCTGTGAATTTCATTTAAATTCCAAGAAAATTCTGTTTTAATTCTAAACAAATTTTAGTACAACCTTAATTCTAATTTAATTCAAACTATATTTTTCTGTATTCCAAAAGAATTTTGACTAAATTTCAACAAAATTCTGTCTTATTTTGAACTAAATTTCTTTTAATTCCAACTGAATTTCTTTTAATTCTGCCTGAATTCCTCTGAATCCATTATAACTCCATAATGAGACTGCTTCAATTCAGAATGATTTCCAAAGCAGTTTTGATTCAATTCGATCTGGATTTCGAATTCATTTAAATAAATTTTTCTATATTCCAACGGAATTCTAAATTGATTCAAACAGAATTGATTCCAACTAAACTTCTCTGAAATCCGATTAAATTTCTCTGAATTATAACTAAATTTCTCAGAACTTCATGCATCTTAATTCTTTTGAATTTCGTCTGAACTTCAAGAAAATACTGCTTTAATTTCATATAGATTCCAACACAATTTCAATTCTATTTCGTCTGAATTACAATGAATTCTTACTTAATTTCAACTAGAATCCGTTTCCAGGTAAATTTCTCTGCATTCTTTTTCTAATTTCTTTGTATTTTAATATTAATTGTAACTGCATTCCGTCATAACTCTCACTAAATACTGCTTTAATTCCAAATGAATTCCAGAGTAGTCTTAAATGAATTCGTTGTGAATTACAAAAGAATTTTTAAATTAATTCATTTTAACAAAATTCTAATTTTTAAATCCCTCTGAATTCCAACAAAATTTTGACACAATTACAACCAAATTGCGTCTAAACTTCAACAAAATTCTGATTCAATTACAAGTAAATTCCTCTGAATTCCAAAAGATTTGGAATTTAATTCATTTCTCTGAATTCAAATTAAATTCTTTTAGTTCTCCTGAATTTCAATGGAATCTTGATTAAATTTTAACTGAATTCCGTCAAAACATCATAAAAAAAAGTAATAAAATTCTTACTTAATTCCAAATATAAATTCTTCCGCATTCCAACTTAATTTCTGTGAATTCCAACTAAATTCCTCCTCGGTATTCTATTTTACTTTTACTAAATTCCATACGGAATTCCAACCTCAATCCAACTGAATTCTGAGTCAATTCCTACTGAATTCCGTCAAAATTTAAACAAAGCTCTGACTTAATTGCAACTGAATTCCTGTAAATCCCAACGGAATTCAAACTGAATTCTAACTTAGTTTTTTTAAATTCCAACTATATTCTCACTCAAGTCCAATGAAATTTCACCTAAAGTTTAACAAAATTTTAATTTATTTACAAATTAACTTAACGGCAATTATTTTGATTCAATCCGTCAAAACTTCAATAAAATTCTGAATTTATTTCAACTAATTCTATTGAATTCCTGTAAAATTCTGACTTATTTCCAATTCCAAAACAATTTTGATTTAATTCCGTCTAAATTTCAACAAATTCTTCTAAAGTTCAACGGAATTCTAATTCAATTCAAAATTTAAAGCAATTTTTAACTAATTCTATTGAATTCCTGTAAAATTCTGACTCATTTCCAATTCCAAAACAATTTTGATTTAATTCCGTCTAAATTTCAACAAATTCTTCTAAAGTTCAACGGAATTATAATTCAATTCAAATTTTAAAGCAATTTTGATTTCATTCCCTCTAAACATTAACCAAATTTTGACTCTATTTTAACAAATTCGACTAAATTCGATTGGAATTCTTATCTAATTCCAGCTGAATTCTGTCTAAATTTTACTGAATTTCATCTAAATTTCAAAAGAACTCTGAGTTGATTCAAACTGATTTCAGTTAAATTTGTTTTTAATTATACAATAAAGTAACATTATTATTTATCTATAATCGTATTATTTATCATTTATTTAAACAATAATTTATTAAAATGTCGTAGAAATTCTTAACAAGAGACATAAAGAATTAAAATATTAATTTCAAGTAGAAAAAGGTGTAAATAGTCAGACAAGATACATTATACAATAAAGTAATATTTATTAATTATTTAAACAGCAATTTGTTAAATTTAAGTAGAAATGCCTAGAAACAATCATAAACAACTAAATGTTAATTTTAAGTAGAAAAAAGTTAAATAGACTAAATTCGCTGGTTGTCAATTTTTAAACTCGCTTATTGCTTGGAAATGTTTAATGATTAAAAATTTTCTATTACTTATCAATTGTGGTTCAATTATAACGAACCCGTAAAAATAATTAATATTTATATTTATATAACTTACATGCATTAATTATTTTTAAACATTTAGTAACAGTTCTTTACTAAAATCGTATTTTTGTAATTTGTTGATTTAAATTATTTATTAATTATTATACAAATTAATTAATTATTTACCTTGTGTACATGCTATCATTAATATCACTATTATATATTATAACAACTATTATAATTTTTTCTATTTTATTTATTGCTAAATAGCATAAATATTTCATTTCTTCACAAATCCTTTTTTAAATTTCGATCATATTTTGGTAATCCTAATTCTTATCTTTTTTCGAAAATCTAAAGCACTTTTAAAAATACAATACTAAGTAGACGATAAGAAAATTGGTAACACATTTTATTAAACATATTTTACAATTTAGGGAAAAAGTAATAATGTCCGAAATTCCAATACCAGAAGTTTTAAGCTTTAAAAAAAACATTCGAAATAGAAAGTAGGTTTTGAACATTAATAATAGTTTAGTAATAGTTTTAAAAATTGTTTGTAGCATAACTGTAATTTTTTCAAAATTTAAAATTACTTATCTGAAATTTTCCCTTTTTGACCCTTTTTCCTAATTTTTAAACTATTTTAATAAGAAATATCTAATTTTCTGTGTAGAAACAGTATTACGATCTTAATAATTGAAAGTTGAATTATAATTTATAATTGAGGCAATAATATCAAAAGATCTGCGTAAGTACGCAACAAAACGGTCTAGTGAAAATCAGAAGAGAGGATTAAGAAGGTTTAGCTGACATGAACCATTCGTCAACAGTAAAGAAGCTTAAAAGGGTTGTTTCCTCAAACCGTTTTGTCTTTTGAATAATAAATTGTCGTATTAACAACCCTCTTTTCTTCCGTCACATTGTGTACATATTTTGCCACAATTAAATAATTCAGAAATGCTAAACTGGTTATAAAAAATTTGCTTTCAAAATTTAAACACATCTTTAGCATTGTCAGTAAAACACGACTCTCATCATTTTAATTTTTACATTACATCTTACACATATATATATATTTTATCTATTCATTTAAAATATTATATAATCTTTATTTTATATTCTAAGTTAATTTATATTTTATTTATTTTACATATTTTGCATTTATCTTTAAACAAGTCGACAATCATTTAACATCCAATATCAATTTAATATTCCAATATTCCAAATTCCAATATTTTAAATATTATCGATATCAACGAAAAATAAACTTTAAATTTTTATTTTTCTTAAGGAGGTTTATCCAAAAAACCAATTTCTACAGATTCTTATAAAATTTTAATGACATAATTAATACATTACTTTACATGTACTGTTATAATTTTATTGAATTTTACCGTTCTGTTTTTAAGATATAAATTTATAAAGTTGGGACTTTTACATGGAAACAGTAACAAAACGCGCAAAATGACTATATTTTAATTAATTAAAAAAACACGGTTCTACAAATTTTTTTAAAAAACTAATATATTTTAAACTGTAATAGAATACAACTTTTACAGTAATATTTAATTAATTTACCGTTCGGTTGTTAAGAAAATGTTATTTAAGGGTAGTAATCCTATACTTTTTTGAAATAATCAGGAAGAAAAATTTTTAATAAGTTGGAATTTTCAACAGAAAAATTTTTTTTTAATAAAATTTGTTTGTGTAATGATTTTAACTACAAAATACTATTTAGAAACCAAATTATAAAACGAAATAAAATTAAAAAAATATTGACTATCATGGTCCGATAGAATGAGAACCGCTTGAGGGTATAAGCGGTATATTTGTCATTTTTTAATTATTTTGTGATGTTTAATGAATAGCGCCAATTTCAAGATGTAGACTCTCTCTCTTTTGTATTTATTTAAAAAAATGAATAAAACGTCAAAACGTGTATTCCAAATACTATTTTTTGAAATTTAATACCGCAAGCCACATTTTTCAAAACGGGATCTTATTCCTTATACTTTAAAGAATAATTTAGTAGTTTTTATTTTTAAACCTAAAGAAAATTCATTGCGTGGTTAACAAAATTGTATTTTTCAACCATGGCTTCTACTTTCTTCCATGTTAAAAAGTACAACTTCATTCTCAAATATCTTAAAAAGTAACACGTCTTCCAACTTTTAAAAAAATATCATTGTATTCATTGAATGTTCTATTATATGATATTTCAATTAGAAAAATATTTAAAGAAAAATTGTTTTCGAGAGAACTATCTTAAAACAAAATCAGAGCAGTCGGTTTTAAATGAAATGCCCCAAATTTAACTTTAAAGCAAAAATAAATAGTTTAGTGTTCAAATCTTTCTTTAAATAAACTACAACTATTTTTATAGTTAGGCTTAAATTTAGAATAATTTCTTTAAAAAACAACTGATTCAGTTTTAAAAGATATTAATTTTAGGAATAGGTAATATATTACTTTTGTGAGTGTATAAATCCAATAAACTTTAAATTTCTGAAAAGTGATTATAAGTTGCAAATTTCAGATAACAACCTGATCTATCAACAGCGTTATGCATCAAACAGAAGTGAAAGAGAAAATCGAAGCTCCCCAACGACTAGTCGTCCAGGAAGTGCTTCTTCTGTAAATTCGCAATGGCCTTCGACTTCAGGACCCTCGGAAAATTATCTGCCTCGTCGTCAAGAAAACTGGACTGGAGAAATCTACTCGAAACGAAGTAGCACTCCAACCTGGACAGAACTTGGATCACAGCTGGAGCTTTCGAATAATTCTTGGGAGCGGCAAAGCGCGTCCTGCTATCTACAAAAAAGAAATTCTCCCAATACGTCCTGGAGCGCTGAATATAAAAATAAGAGTGGATCAGGATGGAGTGAGGTTGCAGTGGGTTATCAACAACAGCGTCGAGGTTCTCTTCAATTGTGGCAATTTTTAGTTGCTTTATTAGATGATCCTGCGAATGCGCCTTGCATTGCCTGGACCGGAAGAGGCATGGAGTTCAAATTAATTGAACCTGAAGAGGTAAGTGTCAAATAGTACCGTAAAATAGGCTAACTTCGCTCATGTAGTGTAACTTCGCTCAGTGGAAACTTTTTTTTTCAAAAATTATTTGTTGTTATTTCTAGGAAGAAAAATATAAAATTTGCAATTGCTAATGTTAAGAAAAGTATCAAACTGCGTCTCAAGGGTATTTTAAAGTAGAATTATAGTCAAGTTTTAATAAAAATAATATTTATTTAAAGATGTCTATTTTGCTCATTGAACAAGTAGTGTGTAAAAGTCGCTTGTGAAACCTATATTTAAAATATTTTATGTTAAAATCATCTAATAATCTTATTTCCTATATCCCTGACATGATTTAGAAAAAATAAAATTACTGAAAAGTTGAATAGATTTTGATAAAAGTCAATTTAAAAAAAATATTTCATATTTGTTGGGTAATTTCGTTCATGAATACAATGTATCATTCAATTGTTTATCAAGTATCTAAGGTTATTTCTCATGACAAAATTCAAAAATTTTACGAAATTATAAAACACAAAACGTGGTTAAATATTTATTCTGATGGCTGTAAATATTAATTAAATAACATTATTTTATTTATAATGATTTTATAAAGTGATTATAGCTTGTAAACTAACATATTTTTGTTGTTAAAAATTAAAGTCATTAAAGTTGAGCGAAATTACCCCACATTGAGGTGTAATTTCGCTGACAGTAAAAAGGTATATTAAATAGGTTGACGCAATATATAGTCATTTTTTTATTTTGTGAAATTAAAGAGGAAGAGTCAGAGATTATATATTTTCAATACCAAAATTTATTATTAACTTTTTCCTATACTTTTTTAAAAAAACATGAAAATTTGAGCGAAATTACCCTGTTTTACGGTAGTTTTATTTCAATTAAAATAATATTATCGTGAACAAAAAATTGACGAATAAACACAAAAGGAGAAAACAAAACATTAGAAAATAAAGGAAAATTATTAGAAAGTAAAATTGTTCGAAATGAAAAATTAGTTGAGAGAAGTTAGAATCTCTCAAATTTTTAAACAAAATAGTTGAAAAATTATAGGAATAATTGTTTGAAATAATTGCAAATTGAACAAAAGGATTGGAAATCGAAAATATAATTGGAATTGAAAAAAATAATAAAAAGTTAAGGAAAAAAATTGAAAATTTAAGAATTAAATTAAAATTTGAAAAAATGATTGATAACTGAAACAAAAATTACAAAATGACGAAAATAATTGACAATTGAAAACAAAATTAAAAAAATGTCTAGATCAATACACAACAAAATAAAATAATTTAAAAAATCAAAGAATAGTTTTTAAATTTTAAGATAATAATAATTGAACTTTGAAAAAATTGTAGAAAATAATTGAAAATTGCGGAAAATAATTAATAATTAAAAGAAATAGTTGAAAAATAGCGAAAATAATTAAGAAATTGATGAAAATATCTGAAAAATGACAAAAATTACTGTCAATTGAAAACAAAATTCGAAAACTGACTAGATTAATAGACAACTAAAAAAATAATTTATTTATTTATTTATACATACATGGGCAAGATAGTTGCCTATTTGTACATTAATTGATAAAATTAAACAATGAATATTAAATTTAAACAAAATAGTTGAATAATTATAGAAATAACTGTTTGAAATAATTGCAAATTTAACAACTGGTTTGGAAATCGAAAATATAATTGTAATTGAAAAAAAATAATAAAAAGATGAGAAAAAAATTGAAAATTTAAGAATTAAAACAAAATTTGAAAAAATGATTGATAACTGGAACAAAAATTACAAAATGACGAAAATAATTGACAATTGAAAAGAAAATTAAAAAAAACCTCTAGATTTAACACAGAACCGAGAAAAATAATTTAAAAAATCAAAGAATAATTTAAAAAAGTCCAGATAATAATTGAACATTGAAAAAATTGTAGAAAATAATTGAAAATTGCGGAAAATAATTAATAATTAAAAGAAATAGTTAAAAAATAGCGAGAATAATTAAAAAATTGATGAAAATATCTGAAAAATGACCAAAATTACTGTCAATTGAAAACAAAATTCGAAAAATGACTAGATTAATAGACAACTGAAAAAATAATTGAAAAAATTAAACAAGTAATATTAAATTTAAAAAAAAATAATTGCAAAATTGAGAGAATTAAAGGAATAATTGTTGGAAATAATTGCACAATTAACAACTGGATTGAAAATTGAAAAAAATAATTAAAATTGAAAAAAAAATTAGAATTGAATAAAGCACTTAAAAAATGAAGAATTGAATTTAAATTTATGGAATATACTTTAAAATTGAAGAATGGAAATAAAAATTGAAGAAGGGAATTAAAAATTAAAGAAAATAATTAAAAATCAAATTTAAAATTGAAGAAACTTAATGATAATGGAAATAACAATAATAATAGCAATTGAATTTAAATTTTAAAACAATTTTGATGAGTGAAGAAAGTAATTGAAAAAATCCGAGAATATTAAATATTGAGGGGTTACTGGAAATTCGATAAAAATAATTAAAATTAAAAAAAATATTTGAGAATTGAAGAAAATAATTAAAAATTGAAGAAATAGATTGAAAATTAAAGAATTAAATGCAAATATCAAGAAAATAATTGATAATTAAAAAATAAAATTACAATATGACGAAAATAATTAACTATTAAAAAGAATATTTAAGAATTGAAAAAATCGAAGAATGCTAAGATTAATCGGGATTTGAAACTTTGTTTTTTTAAATTAATGAATATTCATAAAATTGAAGGAGAATAATAAACTGTCAATTAAAAACTGATGAAAATTATTAAAAAAGTTGTAGAAAATAAATGAAAATTGAAGAATTGTTTTGAAATTTCAATAAAATAATTGATAATTGAAAGAAAATTGACAAAATGACTAAAATAATTAAATAATTAAGAAAATAATTTAGAAATGAGGAAACTAATTGATCATCAAAAGAAAAATTTAAAATTTATCGATAATGATCGACAACAAAACAAAATATCTAAAAAAAATGTAAAAGTAATTATAAAATTTAAAGAGAATAATTGTATATTGAAAATTGTTGAAAATTATAACAACATAAGCATTAAAAAACATTGAATTGTTTCTAGTCATTTACAACTATAAATTTTTGAAAGTACAAATAAGATTAATAATTTAATGAAATCTGTTATTTAAATAAACTTAACATTATAGAAAGTATAACTTTCATACTATTCCAATTAAAATCGCTGCTGATTTCAAGAAATAGAAAAATAAATAAAAGTAAATAAAAAATGTTTTAAAAGATCACGAATTTTCCAATTTTATATTTAAAAAAGAAAAAATAATAAAAAAATAAATAAAAAGAGAAAATAGCGTAGGTAGATACATTAAAAAAAGTTGAAATATTTTTATTGAAAAAACAGTTTTTTGAACATAAAGTATTCAAACTGCTATTATTTATACGAACTTTAATCATTCAAAACTTCTATTGAGGATTGGTTCTATTCTTCAAAAATTCTAACAAGTCAAGTTTTAATTTTTTCAAATTTAAAATAGTTCCAAACTTAAAACAGTTTCAACGAAATGTTGACTACAATTTATTTTAACTTTGATTAATTCAAATTTTTATTTATTAAAGTCTTAATGATAGAACGTCCAAGGCTGCGTACTGCCGGTAGGACGCGCTTTTACACAGTAAACGTCCTTCCGGAAGGACAATTCAAAGGAAAGGAATTGAGTTTATTATTATTTTTGTAAATATTGTTATAACTAACGTAATGGCGGTCGGTGGTAAATGGCTCAGGCGCGAGTCCCTCGGAAATCGCTCTATAAAATCAATATGGAAGCAGATAAGTATAAAAATGAATATATGGTTTTTTAGGTAATGAAACAAGCTTTCAGATGACATAAATATCGATTTTTTAAATTTATGTACAAGGGCTAGGTAGTATTTAAAAAAAAACGAAAACGTCCTGCCGGCAGTACCGCGAGTCGTCTTTTTGTGACTAAAAATTATGTGAATTTTTGGAAAATTTAACTTCTTTTAGCTACCAAGCTTCGGGGTTTGAATTTACAAGTTCAATGTTTACATGCGCTGAAAGCTTGATTCTTTACCTTTCCAACCATATATACTACTTTTAATTTATCTGAATCCATGTTAATTTTATAACGCGATTTCGTACGTACTCGCGGAAGGCTTTTTTGTCCTGCCGGAAGGACGTTGGACGTTCTATCATTAAGATTTATATTTAATTTATTTTTAGATACCTAATTATTTTAATCTCCTACATTTACAAACTAACATAAATAAACTTAATTTTATTTATACGGTTTTAAATTGATTTAAACTTAAATTAGTATAGGGATTACAAAGTTACTCATATTTTAATATTAATAAACTTTAGTTATTCTAAACTTTTAATTCTTTAAATTTGAATTAATAAAAATGTTAATTAATTCAAATTTGAACTATTATAAACTTTACATATTTTCAAAATCTAATAATGCGTATTTCAATTATTTTGAACATTAACCAATATGTAAAACCTTCTAATTATACAAAAAAAATGTATTGTATATTAAAGCTTTAATTAGTCCAAATTTTGAAAATAATAAAAATAGTATCACTTCTATTGTTTTTTAATTAGTTTTTGATTATAGGTATAATTAAGAAAAAGTGTTTGCTTTTTTTATTTCAATTTTTATTAAAAACTACTTTTTTAAAAAAAAAAACAATTAAAAAGTAAAATCCTTTTATAGATTTTTGTAAATGAATTTCATGAATTTTTTAATAAAAAGTTCTCAATTTTGGAAAATTGTCGGTTATCAAGCGCCAATTAAATTACTCTCCAAATGTGAATAAGTGAATATTCACTTATTTAAATGTCAAAAGACTTACACTTTTTTAATAAGTGCATATACACTTATAAATAATTGAAATTTCACTCTAAATAAGTAAAAATTTCACTTACTATAATTGCATATATAAACTTATTAAAAAGGTAGAAGACTTTCGACTTATAGAAATATAGAGAGTATATATTAAAATACTTACTATCTACTAGAATAGTAAAATAATTTACCTAATTTTTTCAATTAATAGGTGGCACGTAGGTGGGGTGTTCAAAAAAACAGACCAGCCATGAACTACGACAAATTGAGTCGTTCACTGAGGTATTATTACGAAAAGGGAATAATGCAGAAAGTCGCTGGTGAAAGATACGTTTATAAATTCGTATGCGACCCAGAAGCTCTTTTTAACATGGCCTATGGTACTGGAAATTCTTCAATTTCAAGTGAAATGCAAAGCACTTTGTCCAAAAATCACGCAACTTCTGCAAAAGTATCATCTGCCAGTGATATCGTTGATTTAGGAAAACATCCATCAACCGGATACGGAGATGCTGTTCTCGCCATGTACTCCAACACAGCTTCAGGTACTATTATTATTCATAAAATTTGATAATTTTCCACAATCACAAAAAAGTATAAATTCAGTTTATTTTAAACAATTAGCGAAAATATTCCATTAAAAAAGCATCGAGAAATTCATCTTTATTCATTACACAGACATACAAAAAAAATCTTTTATCCGAGACTCTCCACTAGTTCCTATACGTATTTTTCTTCGCTAAATCTGAATCTGAAGTCAGAATTGTCAGATTGATTCTACTTTTTGAAATAACATAAAAAAAAAAGTTTAAAACAAATCAAAACAGAAAAAAAATATTTTGTTTAGCCAAGACAACGTATTTCTCTCCGCTGAATCCGAGTCCAAAGTCAGAATAATCAAATTGGCTAAATTTTTTTAGATATTCTCAAAAAACTGCTGAAAAACCCAAAAAATAAATGAAAAAAATTTATTTGTCCGCTAGAATATTCTTGAGTATTCCTACGTATTTTTTGCCGCTGAAGCCGAATCCCAAGTTGGAAATTGACAGATTAGTTCAACTTTTTGAGATAATCTCAAAAAAGTGATCAAAAGCACGAAAAAATCGCTTTTTTGAAGTTATCTAAAAAATTGTAGCAAACTTGATCATTTTGACTTTGAATCCGGATTCAGCAGAAATAAATTCGTAAGAATTTTTGTGTTTTTGAGCAGTTTTTTGAGATTATCTTAAAAATATTAACAAATCTGGTTCTTCTTACTCCGGATTTTGATTCATCGGAGAAAAATTCGTAGGAATACATTGGCGTAGTGTTCCGGTAGAAAAGAAAAAAAATTTATTTGGTTTTTGAAAATTCTTTTGAGAATATCTCAAGAAGTGGAAGCAATTTAGCAATTCTGACTTAGGATTCAGATTTAGCGAAAAAAAAATACATAGAAATATACTAGTTTAGTGTCTCGAGCAAAAAAAAAAAGATTTTTTTTATTGTGGGACTGTGCACTGATAAATTCTTCTTTTAAGAATTATTCCTGGTGCCCATTTGAGAATAAAATATTCTTATTTAAAGAATCTTAGAATAAAAATATTCTTAATCCAAGTATATGTTCTGAATCTATAAGAAAAGATTCTGAATCTAAAAATATTCTTCTTATTCTAAGAATATTTTATTCTTAAATAGGCGCCAAGAAGATATTCCTAAAAGAAGAATATCAATTTTTCAGTGATGAAAGTCACAAAGAAAAAAATGTTAAATTATGCGAGAAAACTAAACGAGAAAGGAATAAAATAAAAATAATTTTTTTTTGATTCCAGTTTATGGTCAGTCTAGTCTCCATCACTTGCATCAGTACCTGGGAAGTAACGAGGGATTTAAAACACCTCCGAGCAGATATCATACTCATTATGCGCATCAATACAGCAACAATCATCATCATCCTTCATCTTCCACTTATGCTGAATCTTTTTTAAATTACGGTCTAGGAATTTCGGCGCACGAATTTCCTTTAGACGCGAGAACTCAAGAAGTAGCAAGACCAGTTTATCCACTAGATACTTGTGAAAACTCCGACAGAGATCATGAATCTTCTACATATCACGGCTTGCAGAGATCTCAAATATCTACCAACATTGTTAGTTCCCAAACACCCCTTATAGATGGTAGTGCAAGCTCGAAAATAGAACAAACGCCCTACACTTGTCTTGGTGTGGGTAGCTGTGTCTGTTAATCTTTTTAACAAAAAAAAAAAAAAAACATTTTCCGTAACGACTTAATTTTACGAAATTCGAAAAAAAAAATCATTCCAGATTTTATTAATTATGGATTTTAAAAAAAATGTATTTTAAAAAAGTATACCAAGTGCAGGGATCACAACGGTTTCTTCTTTTAATTTTAGGTAAAAAAAAAGGATTTTTCTTTTTTAAAAAAAAGGGTATTTTGTTTCATAAAAAGGGGGTTTTTAAAATTAGTAAATAAAAAATAATTATGTTAAAAATTAACAAATTAACAAAAGCGAAGTGTAAAAACGTTTTAACAAAAAATAATTATATTATTATTTCAAGGTTTCTATTACGAATTTTTATTGTTTCTTTAGAATTTTATAGCACAGATCACAGTGAGGCTTTATTGAGTTTAACTCAAAAGTCCTATAATAAAAAAAAGAATTTAAAATTTGCTGGAGTTTTGAGTAATATTTAGTTTTTTACTGAAGTAATGCCAACAAATTAAAAATTTCTGTAAAACCAGATAATTATTACTTTGTTTTCTAAGGAGAAATTGCATTTAAAGCAATTTTGACGTATTGTGTCAAACTTATTGAAGACCAATTTTTATTATATTCCGGAAAATTTAAAAATGGAAGTATAAGTAAAAGTAAGAATAAAAGTTATTTGCATATTAATATTTTATTTATTTTTCTATAATACTTCAAATATTTAAATACAAAACGCCAAATTTTATTCAAAAGTGACATTTTTTTCTCTCTAAAAAACAAAGTAAAAATTACCTGGTTTCACAGCAATTTTTAATTTATTTGCTTTGATTAAGTAAAAAAGTAAATATTACTTAAAACTTAAGCAAAATTTAAATTCTTCTTTTTCACTGTATTGCTCAAAGTTTTTTGACAGACATCAGTTTACTGATTAATTTAGAAGATTTTAAGCCTAAAAAATAAATGGGTAAAGAATATAAACAAAAAACAAACTCATTTTTTAACAATTTTTTGTCAGTCAATTATTCTGACGTTTTTTTAAAAATTTATGCTTTAAAGGGTTGTTCTTGAGTTTTCTTTCTTTCTCTCTAAATCTGAATTAGTTAAGAATAACTAATTTAAAAGCAATAACTCAGTCTCACTAATTTAAAAGGTTGTTCTTGAGTTTTCTTTCTTTCTCTCTAAATCTGAATTAGTTAAGAATAACTAATTCAAAAGCAATAACTCAGTCTCACTAATTCAAATAGTTATATTTCTACCCATAATTTAGTAAAAAATGCCTGATTATTATTAGTCAAACTCAGGTCTAATTTTAGGTCAGGTCAAAATAACTAATATTATAGTAAAATTCTGTTTACTAATCCAATTAGTCAAATTTTAACTATTTTTTAGTTTTTTTTTACTAGTTATTTTTAACTAATTCAGATTTAAAGTGTGAGTTCTCGTGGAGAATTTACCATAAATAGAAAATTATTTTTATTGTTTAAACATTAATTTTGAAAAATTTCTACAGAAGTGTTTTTTGTTAATATCTCATAATTATTAAAGTAAAATAATATTATAGCACAAAGTATTCCAAATCACTTCTTTTTACATTCGAAAGAATAACAACTTTTAAATTAATTTTTAAAAATAATGACATTTTTAATTATAAGAAATAAGAGAAAAACTTGTCTCGAGAAGAACAAATAAATAATATACTTTAATACACTTCAAGCCAAATCTAATATTTTGTTTTATTTGAAAAGTTCGTCAAATTTTAAGCAAAATACAAAAAATCTTTTAGAAATCTGTTACGATATCAATAATATTTAAAAATTAAGTTGGGTCTCTCTTTTCTATGAAAAAGGTACCTATAATGTTCAGAAAAAATGAAAAACAATTTGACATCGAATTTTAGTTTTTAATATATATACATATTTGTTATTAAAAATAAAATTTAATAAATAAAACATAAAAAATGGAAAGTGGAAAAAAGAAACACATATTGTAAAAGAAAGGTCAAAAGGAAGAAAAATCTTGATTTCATAGGTGTTTTAGGAGATTTTTTTAAAATAAGGATAAAGGAAAAAAGGGCAGAAAAATCTTGATTTTAGGTGTTTTAGGTAATTTTTTTTTTTAAAAGAGGAAAAAAGGAATTAGGTGAAAAAGAAGAAGAACTGTGATCCCTGTAAGTGATTTTTTTACCTACTTCATTTTTTTCGTTTGAAATTTTTACATAGTTTATCATAGATCAGAAATTTCCGAAAATTTATCGTAACTCAATTATAAGATATTTTTTAAAAACCAAGCAATTCGGTCGTTACGGAAATCCAAAAAGAAAATAAATAGTTAACTGTTTGTTGAATATTGTTATTTAATAAATATTTATTCTATTATTGACTTACAGATTAAGAATTATTTTATTATAAATGTACATTATTTATTTTATTATTTACGTAATCCAGAAAAAACGAGAATTCGATTTTTATTGTACATTACCAAAAAAAAAGTGTCTAATATCTAGTCTATAACAATTCCAAATATTAATTAATAATTTAATTTGCATTCCAACATTTTTTTCTATTTATATATTATTTATTTATTTATCCTATTTCTTCACAAGATACAATTCGCACTGAACTCCCGTTTTTTCTCCGGCACCTTTGTTACAAATAGAGAAACTTTATTAGAATAATAATCAATATGATATAAACAAACTAAAAACATGTATATTAAACCAAAGCTTTTATTTTATTATAGTAAAATAAATGCAGAGCTCTTTGATTTTTCATATAATGTACATAAAAAGTCTTCATTCTCAGTGAAATCAAATCTTTCGACATTTTTGTTTATGCGTAATCAATTAAGAAAGCAGAAATTCTAGTCAAATGTCACATTCCTCGCAGAGGGTTGTAAATCACATGTAGTAAAAATTAGTTAGCGACTGTAATTTACATGTACATAAAATAAATATCTCTGCCGTTGCAAATACTAACTCTAGTTTCGTTTAATTAATTAATCTCCATTACAATTAACAAAAATGTAAATTAATTAATCAAGTCATTTTGATTAATCAAAAAACAATAAATTGCCTGAAACCTTACGTTAATTTATACAGTTAAGCATCCACGCCAATCAAATTTGTTCTGCTGTTAGAATTTTTTTTCTTCCGAGCTGAATTCTCATCAACTGCACATCCGCAAATGAATTTAAAAATGTGAATCAGCACGCTTACCATAATTATTATAAAGATATAAATCCAAAATTCGGAAACGTAATTTTTAACTGGAGACGTTTTTATTTCAGGAATATTCCAATATCTATCTCCATTGCAAAAATTCGTGTAACAGACTGTCTTTTTTATTATCGCTGTTGTATTCAATTTCTTATCAGTGTTTTTGTCGTGACAATCATAGGTAGTTAAGTGTCGATTGTTATCTAAATAATGCAATTGAAAAGATCACTTAGTAAACCTGTAGAAATAACAGGGAATATGGGAAAATTTATGGTTCTTTGTAAAATGATGAATATTTTTCATTAAGCAAATTAATTCCATTTAATAAATTTTAATTCGTAACATATTTATTATTTAATAACCAGACAATGCATCGGATTAATTAAAATTTTGTCCCGCGTGTTTAAGAAATTATAAATTGTAATACACTAGAACCTTTTAAATTGCAAATTTTTTGCAGTTTTTTCTCAAACTAGAATCTTTTATATTTTATATTATATCAATTTTTTGTCTTTATGATAAAAGTTAATTGGAATTATAAAATAAATTATTTTATTTCTTTGAAAAATTCACTAATCCTTTCTAACTTTCTCGGAAAAATAAATAATAGTAATGAAAATTATCTAGTTTCATTTTTAATTGTCCATTTTTGGAATCGGTTTTATCATTATTTCGAAATTAAAATTATCACTTGAAAATGAAACTACAAATTGAAAAAAGAAAGAATTTAAAAAAATTTGTGTTTCGGATATGAGAAAATTAATCAAGTAAAAGAAAACAAAAATTTACCTTTAATTTTAAGTCTCATGCATCCAATTCTACAAGAAGTGGTCGTATTTTGAGTGCGATTCTTGCAATTAGATAATGAATAATTAGCATTCACTTCGTCTGTAAAATTTCCTGTGTGACACCTGAAACACCAAATGCTTTCACCTGTTGGGAAAAACATTTCAGATAAACCAATTTTTATCTGACTATTTTTTCTTATTTACCTTAAATAGTGTTCTTGTTTCTGAATTTAATTACTTAATTGACATCTTTTTAATTTTTGTTTTAATTAATTAAGTGTATTTTTTTTCGAATCATAAGAGAAATCTTCTGGTGTTTTT